>PVKB01003621.1:136381-188880 GCA_004027205.1 Ctenodactylus gundi | reverse complement strand
CATAGCCAGAAAGACGGGACCACGGGAACGATCCCCACGTTCAAGCCCTTTCTGGGGGAGGCAGTGTGTCTGCATCAGCCCCTCCATGCCAAGTCCCTCGGCTTTTACAGTACTGGCACCACACAGGCGCGGTAGACGAAAGCAGCCTCGAGAGCATAGAGAACACCGCAATCCTGTGGAAGAGTTAGAAAAGGATCCATCTTTAGGAACTCTGCTACTAGTATACTTTGGCTGTACCCCTCTCCCCAAATGCACCTCTGTACCCACTGCCCCTGCCTGACCCTACACTCCCGGAGGAAAATGCTACTCCCACACCCAAGGCCTCAGCAAGATCTGCCCGTTCCCCAGGAGACACCTGGCACACAGCTACCTCTAAACCGTTAGTTCTGATTCTCTACACCCCTCATGCAAAACACCAGAAAATCCCATTGACAGTTTCCCTGCAGACACTGCAAAGTCCTTCAGATTGCCGTAAAGACTGTCAAATACATTTTTTTAAAAAAACAGAGGGGGGAGAAAGGCCTCTTTTGTGGGAGGCTTGTTACAAGGTCTGGAAGAAAAAGTCTCAAGTTTTCTAAGACCTTTTTTTTTTTTTTAATCTGTCCTAGGAACAGCACGAACTCAGCCCAGAAAAAAAAAAAGAAACAAAAATTTCCTCAACCCTAACTCCTTCGACCTTACACCAAGTTTTGAGATTCCTAGGGGCTGCTGGTTTCTACAGGATTTAACTACCTAATTTCTCTGTTCTGGCCAAACCTCTTTATGAAGCCACAAAAAGGGGAAAAAGAGGCCCTGGTGTGGAGGCATGCACAAAAAAAAAAAAAAAAAGAAAAGGAAAGGAAAGGAAAGAAAGAAAGAAAGAAAGAAAGAAAGAAAGAAAGAAAGAAAGAGAGAAAAAGGCTTTCAAACAGATCAAGTGATCTCTCACAAATGCCCTGGCCCTAGTGCTCCTGGACACAACTAACCCATTTTCTTCTGTAGGCATGAACATGCTGGCACTGTCCTCAGGGTGCTGACCCAAATGTTGGAATCCTGGCATCACCTGGCAGTGTCTCTCAGAACAACTTGACTCCATGTCCCACAGCACTCTTGGCTACACAAGTTAGCAGTCCAGGTGCCTCGTTCAGGTCAAACCTTGATAAAAATACCAAAGGCGATTGTCTCAGTTACTTTTTTGTTGCTCTGACTCAATACCTGACATGCACAAATTTAGGAAAGGAAAGGTTTATTTTAGCTTACAGTTTCAGATGGTCACAGTCCGTTCAGGGGCGGCCGGCAGCAATTGAAGTACATGGCAGAGGCAGAAAGGTGGAGGCAGCTTCTCAGAACACCACCAACAGGCAGGCAAGTGAGACCAGTTGAGACTAGTCCAAGTCCCAGTCTTAGTCTCTCCTGCATCCGGGTATGGAAGGTGTGGCCACTACACACTCTTTAGTCTTAAACTCACAAGCCTTTAGTCTTAAGTCACATGCCTTTTGTCTTAACTCACACTCCTTTAGGCTTAAGCCACATGCCTTTTGTCTTAACTCACACGCCCCTTATCCCAACAATTGCAATCCACCCCTCCAGGCCAGACCCCAATCCACCAACATTACGTGGCTCCGTAGACAATCCATAACATTAAAATACATGAGGCTTTTGGGGGACACTGCAGATCCTAACCACAACAGCAATATTGGTTGACTAATGCCTGGGTGGTCAGACATTTTAAAAAATACAATGGGGGAATTTGTACTTCCATCTAGAGGTACTAAGGACTTTAAACCCAGCAGCTTTTTTACCAGTCAGGTCGAATGAGCTTATTACACTTGATTGTACGGAGGTTTTAAATGAGGTGTTTTCAGGCCAGCCAGACTTAACAAACTGGCCTCTAAGGGACTTGAGTGCAAGAGATTTCACTCATAGAAACAGTTTCATTACGGAAGAGAAATGCGCTTTGCATGGTCCTCCAGAGTAACTCTGTGTTCCACTACTGATGTTAAGCTCTCGCTTACCAGGACCGCAGCAGAAATAACAAAACTCACTGCAGTAACTCAAGCTCTCCAACTGGCAGCAGGAGTATGTGTTAATATATACACAAACTCTAGCTGTTCTGCTTCGTTTGCATGGGGCTTTATGTAAGGAGAGGGGGCCGATTAGTTCAGGAGAAAAAGATATGAAGTATCGTTTTTTTAAAAATCCTTGAACTCTTAGATGCTGCACAGGCCCTTAAGAGGTGGCTGTTATGTGCAGTCAGGGACACCAAAGGGGGTTTCTGTTACAGCCCAGGGGAAGTGCAGAGCCAACAGAAAACCCAAACTACTCAAAACGCTGCCTGAATCCAAACATGCATCCTTGAAAGTCAGGCCTGACACCTGGTAGAGTCAGGCGGGATCCAGTCTTGGGCTCAGATTTGACATCTGACATCACAAACAGGATTGAACACATTCTGCTTTGCTCTCCCCAGCACCTATGGAGGGTGGGGTGGAGGGGTGGCGACCATACCTATGTGATATCCACTACCCAGTGGCCCACCTCCTCTTTGGATGACATCTTAGGAGTGATCTCCTGTTTGCCTTGGGGAGACATTACATGTAGTCTGGAGCTCTTTAGGGTGGGAAAAAAAACACCTAGTGATTACAAGGAATATAAGGTAAATATTCTTAACTGCTCTATGTGCAGAAACAATAGGCATCCTCCAGCAATACAGCAGGTCAAGGAAGGCATGTGATAAATTAAAAATCAAACCTGCCCACAAATCTTGCAGGACAGAAAAAGTGTTCTAACAGAGCAAGGAGTGTTGAAGTGAAGTACTAACAGCCTTAATTCTGGGCCGACAAGTGTTACAGAAACTCAGCAGCAGGCAGTATTTGAGCAGCTGCTCCCAGGCCTAACCTTGCCTGCAAGACGCAGGACAAAACTGGCTACAGGCCAGAGCAAAAGAGAATGTAGCAACTGTGGCCGAAAAAAGAGAAACTCAACAATGGTAAAGAAAAAGAATCGAAACCCAGATCACAATTACCTCATGGAACTTAATGTGGAAAATGATGGGAACTCGGGGGGTGGGGTGGGTAAGGGGAGGAGGGTCAAAAGGAGAGAGGGAAAGGTCATGTAACCTTGCCAAGATATGTATGTGCAGAAAATGCTTAAGATCACTGTAAACTTCAAAATCTGCACTTATACCTATCAATAAAATGGAGGGAAATGTGGTACGTATACACAGTGGAGTACTACTTTGCCCTAATAGAAACAGATAGATTTGAGTCATTTGTAGGTAAATGGACACTACTTGAGACCATTGTGCTTACTGAAGTGAATCAGACACAGAAGGTTGAATACCACATAGTTTTTCTAATATGAGAAACCCCGTGTATGACTAACTAATAGAGTCAACCCAGTGAGAGGTCGGGAACCAGGGGGGAGGAGAGGGGAGTGGAGGGTGAAATAGGGGAAGGGACGGAAAAGTTAATTTGACTTGATATATATGTGCACAAAATTTTCATATTTAGTGTAACCATTGTGTATCATATATACATGCTAATAAACATGGGGCAAAATAAAATCCACATCCTGCACCATGCCACGATCTGTCCTCACTGACACACCCCAATGCAACCTCACTGACACCAGTTCTTTATGAGTTTGGGTCACCTGGTCTCAGGAATCACTTGCAGGGCAGCCTCCCCTGGGCTTGGAGAGCTTCCTGCTGCCTCTGCTCTGCTCTGCAGCAGGGCTCCTCTCTTTGGTCGACTCTGCCCTCTTAGTAAACTGTTGTCATCTAGTACTATCCAGTGAAGGGAAGGGAAAGAAAAGGCTTTTCAACAAATAGTGCTGAGACAACTGGATGTCCTCATGCCAAAAAAAGTGTTGGACACATGCACAGCACCACAGACACAAATTAACTCGTAATCGATCATCCGTGGCCTGAATGAAACACTGAAACCATACACCCATTAAAGAGCCACAGGGGGAAATATTTATGGCCTTGGATTTGGCAATGCGTTCTTAGAAATGACATGAGATACACAATCAACAAACAAAAAATAAATATCTGGTCTTTGTCATAATTAAATTTTTTGTGCATCAAACCCACAATCAGGACACAACCTATGGACTGGAAGAAAATATTTGCAAAGTATGTAACTATTAATGGTCTTGTATTTATAATTTTTGTGATAGTGGGGATTGAACACAGCCTTCATTCTGTGCTACATCGTCTGCCTGTTTTTATTGCTTTTTGAGAGACTGTCTTGCTAAGTTCCTCAGTTGCCCAGGCAGGACTCAAACCTGCAATCTTCCTGCCTCTGCCTTGCAAAGTGCTGGGATTACAGGCTTGAGCCACGGGGCCTGGCTCTGTACCCATGATATTTAAAAAACAGATATAACTCAAACAACAGAGACATACAACCTAATTAAGAACTAGGCACGGGGCTTAAAGACAGGTTCCTGCAAAGATGATACGCGCAAAGCCAATGAGCTCAGGAAAAGAAGTTGTTAGAAAAGTTCAAGTCAAACCACAATGAGTTATCACTCCACACACTAGAATGGCTACAATAATAATTTCAAAAAGGAAATAAAAGTGTTGGCAGTGATGTGGAGAATCTGGAACCATCCCACTTTGCTGTTGTGCATTATAATGAGGCAGACACTGAGGAAAAATCCTTAGAATATTAAACACTGACTTGGCACATGAGCCAGCCTTCTTGCTCATCTACAGACACTCAATAATTTAAAGCAGTTTTTTGAACCAAAACTCGCATGTGAATGTTGATAGCAGCATTCACAATAGCTGAAAGCTAAAAACAACCTAAACATTCACTAAGGAAAAAAATGGACCCACAAAATGGGTACAATCATAGAACGGAAAAGAGTGAACATCTGGCACATATTAATATGTGGATGAATGCTGAACCCATCCCACTACATGGAAGAAGCCAGGTAAGTATTGTATAATTCTATTTACATGAAATGTCCAGAGTGTGTAAAACCAGGGAGACAGAAGCGTAAAGTACGCCAAGGGCTGGGGAAGGAGATGTGGGGAGTGATCATCATGAGTGGGCATGGGGTCTCTTTGGTGGTGATGAAAATATTTGAAGCCCGATAGAGGTGATGGTTGCGAAATATTGCTAATGGGCTAAATGCTGGCAAGTTACACATTAAAGGTATTTAATTTTATGTTCTATGAATTTCATTGCAATAAAAAAAATCACAGAAAGGATACCTGTTCCCCATAGCGCCTGAGCCAGAAGTGCCACTTGTCCTCACTCGTGCTATCTTCCGCCAGTGCACACAGTCCCAGGCCTGCCCAGGTTCCAGGGGAGAGGGCAGAAACGTCACTTCTCCGTAAGGGGCCATGAAGACTGCCCTGTAGGTCACCATGCAGACAGACCTCTGATCCGTGCATTCTTGGGAAGATACAGGGCCAGGCCAGTCGCTGTTATTGTCATACATGCATGTCCAGAAGTGATAATGAATGCCTCTGTCCACTTCACATAGGAATGTCCCTTGTGAAGTCCGCAAACTCACCTGGGACTTGGACTCCCAGGAGGCACAGCAAATTCCCTCCTGGAAGTGCAGAAGGGGCACTTTTCTGTGCTTTTATCCACCTGGGTTCGCAAGCCCTGTGAGCTTTGTGCCCTTGGGCCACAGCCTGTGCATTCTCTGTCTACCAGGGACAGTGGTACCTTCTTGCAGAGTTTGCTCCCTGAGACATGAAAGGAACCTCTCCAGCTCCATTCAGTGCACAATTCCCCATACTCACCAGAGGGGAGAAGGCCACCCCTGCTCTGAGCCTCCATTTGCTATTCAATGTGGTTAAGAGGACCCAAATGCACAGCTCCATAAATAGACCCCACACCCAGGTTCCTACCAAGTTGAAGCTGGTTGTGGACAAAGTCAAACTTTCTGAAGCCAAGGGCCCCAGGCACCCCAGCCTGGCAGAAGGGTTCAATACTTTCTTCCTTGGGAAGTAAGTGAGGGCACCTGAGGGCCAGGCGAGCAGAAGATCCCTAGCTGGGATGTATCCCTCATGGTGTCTCTTCCATCCCCCCTGCAGGCCCTGGTCATGAAACCTCTGGCCAGCAGGAGATGGTGGGACAACTTGCCAGGACCGAGGCCACCATGCCATCACCACTCTTACCCCCTGTGCGCACGCAACCAACCATACCCCTGCCCAAAGGGCATAATGGAATGACAAGTGTCACCGAAAGAGCAAGGTGGGAGGGGCAGAGTCAAGATGGTGACTGTGTTTGATTGTTCTATCAGTGACTATGCATGCATGTACTTAGCCAAAGACTCAGATTTAGTAAAAGAGACTAAACAGCTTAGTCAAAATCCCAGATATTCATCACAAAGACAGAGTACTATAAGCTGTGCATCAGCAAGAGCTAAGGCATCAGGGAGTGCATTGAAGCAGCAGACTGTCTCCAGGCAACAGCTTAACAATGCATCTGGGTGATGAATGATGCTTGCTGAATACAGCATTGGCCTATAGCTGCGTTGTTCTCACCCCAGGTAACAGGGACCCTCCTCATTCTTCTCCAGGCACCTGTCTTGTCTACAATTTACATTATGCCTAGACAATCACTGGAAAACGTTTTAGTTTTTGATTCTGTGAATGTACTTTACTTAACAAAAGGTTAATTTATTTCCAAGATTTGGCTATTATGAATTGTGCACAATAACATAAAAAGGCCCCAACATGAATGGCAAGGTAGAAAGAGAGGCAATGGCCAGATAGGAAAGGGGTGAATCTCTGAAAAAGGAGTGGACATAGATGTGCATTGTTTCCCCAAACCCCGTGGTTCTAATGTATTACAGAATTTGCAATTCATGTATTTATAAAAAAATTGTTAAATTTTATGTCGTGTAAAATTTTTACCACAATAAAATTATTTTAAAAATATATGTTCAGCTAATGATCAATAGGCTCTTGCTGTCTGACTGTCCAATAATTAAAAACACTTTATGACTGATTGCCTAGTTTGTTTTCTACTTTTGTTGTACTTCCCTGATAAACAACAGAATTTGCTTTGCTCAGCACAACATCTGGTTCTCCTTCCTCTTAGGACAAAGTCTTGACTCTGTCTTGGCAGGCTTCTCAATGCCTGAAAGAAATCAAGCTCTGAGCAACCCTTTCATCCCCAACCAGTCTTGCTACATGACAAATGGTGACTCCCAATCTTAAGCTTTACAGGCAGTCCACATGGGTCTTGAATGCAGGAGCCCTCTGAGTCAAGGGTTTATACCCATTTGCCTGTTACTAAGAGGACTCAAGGGGTGGGTAAGAAAAAAAACTAAGAGGACTCAAAGCTCTGTCAAACTCCTAACATTTGTCCCCCCAAAAAACAAAACAAAAAAATTGGACAGCCCTCCCCTGGAGAAGCCCAAACACCCACATTCATCCTGGTAAGTGGGACAAAAGTTGCCCTGGCCTAGCCTAAAATCCTTTTGGGTGAGTCTAACCTTGGATGTTGGCACCTGTTAGTCTCGCTTCCTTTCCTGTTAAGCTTTGAGTATCACTACCAAATGGCAGAGGGAACTCGCCCTCTCAAGAGGAAAAACAACACAGGCTACAACGCCAGGGGCTTTTAAAGGCAGAAGAATATCAAGGGAAAGAATAACAATTGATAGATTTATGTTTTGGAGACAGATTTTTGCTCTGTAGTCCAGGCTAGTCCTGAATTTGCTATGTAGCCAAGGTTGGCTTCAAAGTCACAAAAATTCTCCTGCCTCAGCCTCTCAAGTGCTAGGATGACTGGTGTGTGCCACCACACCTGTTTGTGTAGTACTGGAGAATCGAACCCAGGGCCTTACACTTGCTAGGCAAACACTTTAACCACTGAAGTACACCCCCAGCTCTGACAGATTTACTGATAGCCATCTGCCAATATGTCCCTGGTACCCTATAATGGGGAGCTGAGGGCTTCCAGTCAAGATGGAAGCTGAGTAACAGTGCTGCACAATGTCTCGTCATTGACCCACTTAAAAATTCAGTAATTTAGTTAGAAAAAGTGTGTTTGGTGTAGCTAGGAAAGAGAGGCACATCCCCAACAACTGAAAGGAGGCCAGGGGGAGGCCAGAAACTCCGAAGGATCATCGAAAGCAGAGAAAAAAAAAAATCCCAGTGGCTCAGGAAACCACAGCAGGCCTGCTGCAAATGGCTGGAGCTGCAGGCAGCTGAGGACAGAGGAAAACCTGTGGGGACCTGAACATCTGACAGAGCTGGGAGAGGACGGAGCATACAACAACGGACAGGAGGCTGCGTGCCAGGCAGAAATGCTGAAGTCACATCAGAAGAGGAGGAAAGAAGCAGCCGACTCTGTCCAGTCCCAAGCTGCCGGCACCCACAGACCACAGATGGAGGAAGGTCCGGAGGCCAGAACCTCAGCCTGAGCTAAGTGCAGATCTGGAGAAGTGGGAACTGTCGGCACTTGGCAGCCCCAGATTCTGAAACACCAACCCGTAGGTAGTGTGTACTACAAACGCAGCGTGCGCTCCCCCTAGAAAAGGCCCCGGGATCCCAGATCAGAAACAGGGCTCAGCAGCTGTCACAGGCAGTGACATCAGCAGGAGCCATTTTAAGTAGAAGGAAAAAAAAAAAGCCCAAGACTGAACCCGTTAGAGTAAAAGAAAGCTCAGAAGAGCACACCAGGGCTTTGGGGCCACCCTTAAACAGTGCCTAGGAAGAAACTGGCACAAACGGCAGAGAGAGGAGAAAAGAGAGGAACAGGCTGCTGATCCCCTGAACGGCTCAGGGCGCCTCTGCTCTGAGGATGGAGAGCCCTGCGTTGGGGGAGGGAAGCCAGGACAGATGGAGAGCTGTGCTGAGTGGACCGGGGGACACAAGACACCTCAAAAAGGGGGATCATCGCCCCCTACCTCCAGCACATGCCAGAGGCTTCCGGTTCACCACTGCCCTGCACGGCAGAGGTATCTAGGACCGGGAAGTCCATTGCCTGTCCATCCCGTGAGCCAGAGGCTTCCAGAGGCTTCCAGGGAATTACATCACCCTGTCAATCCTGAGCCCCAGAGGCTTCCAGAGGCATCTAGGACCAGGAATTCCATCACCCTGTCTGTCCCTTGGGCCAGAGGATTCCAGAGGCATTCAGGACTGAGCCTCCACCAAACCCTTCTTTCCTGCACACCAGAGACAGCCAGAGGTAGCAGAACCATGGGGAAACGTGGTAACAAATCTCCTTTAAAAAAGGCCTGACACCCCAGAAGGTGGTACCAGGAATACTGAAATTGCAGAATCCAAAAATGAAAATGGCAAAAATGATGGTAACTTCTGGGCCCAGAAATTCAATGAATTAAAGAAGGAAATAAAACAGCGCAAGAGCTATGCCAACACATAGCTAAGCAAAAAGCAAGCCTTGAAAAGCAACTATAGGAGACCAGAGAAGAAATATACCAGAAGATAATGAAGACAATACAAGAAATTAGAGAAGAACACAACAGAGATATAGAAAAATTGAATGCAGATATTCAGGAAATGAAAAACACGCAGGTAATAATAAACAACCACATTAAACAACTTCAGAATAGAATGTCAGACCTAGAAAATAAAGTGACTGAGCTGCAACATACAGGCCATGAAGAACACAAAGTAAATAAAGAAAGTGAATCATTACAATGGCTGATAGATGATTCAAGGAGAAACAACCTCAGAATTATAGGAATCCAGGAGAAGACTGAGGACAAAACAAAAGTCTTAAAGGACATGTTTAACGAAATAATGGAAGAAAATTTCCCAAATCTAAGAAAAGAAATGAACATGGAACTATTGCAGGCATACAGAACACCAAACAATTTTGATCAGAAGAGATCCTCATCACGACACATCATAATTAAAATTCTAGAAACCCAACACAAAGACAAAATACTAAAAGCGGTAAGAGAAAAACAGAAGGTGACCTACAAAGATAAACCCATCAGGATAACGGCAGATTTTTCAATCTAAACTCTAAAAGCAAGGAAATCGTGGAGCAATGTCATCCAAGCACTAAAAGAACATAAATGCCAACCAAGACTGCTATATCCAGCAAAATTATCTTTTAATTTAAAGGGAGAACTTAAAACTTTCCATGACAGAGACAGCTTAAAGGAATTTGCAGCCACTGAGCCAATATTGCAGAAAATACTTAAAGGAAACTTGGACAGTGAAAGGGAGACCAGTGACACCAATGACCCCAGAGAAAAAGTGACAATAGCTAGAGGAGAAAGAGCTGAGAAAAAAGTAGGTTAGTAATCAGTGAAATACGTGTAAATAAGTTATGAAATGTAAAAAATTCTGAAATAACTAAATTTGCCTTCATATCTGTCACTTTAAGTATATTTATGTGGTATAGATTTAAGTTCATTTAATGTAGCAATGTGATATAGTTTTAACTCTGTTTTATTGTAGCAATTCACTTATTAGGTCCCTGATGAAAATTTATCCTAAGAAAACTGATTGATGTAAAGATAACCCTATGAATGTACAAGTATGCAACTTCCAGTATTCAGCTAAGGCATTTGAAATTTAACTTTTTTTTCTTCCTTCCCAAATTTACTAGTCTTTTGAACTACATGCTTATAGTTATTTTCTAATGTGAACTAGTGAGTAAGGCCAGGTTTAAGAACAACAACAAAGATATAGCAAAATATAGAAAAAAACTTTTGGTAAATATCCCATTAAAGTGGATTGGTTGGATTCAGAGAAGAGGCATCAAGATTTAACTACTGCGAACCCATTCGAGGAATAGGAAGCTGAGTTAGAGTGGTGACTTAAGTGAAATGACTTAGGTGTGGAAGATTAATATGTTAAACACTGTATGGTTTCTCGGACTTGGAAAACCCAGAACATAGACATTCTTTGGAACCATATGAAGTGATAGCCAGAGTCAGGGGAAGGGATAGGGAGGGGGTGGGAGGGTAGAAAATGGGAAGGGATTGTAAAGTCGATATGATACATATGTGTACGAAACACCTAAATTCATTGTAAATACTATGTATTACATTTGTATATTAATAAAAATATTGGGGGAAAAAAGGGAGAGCTGAATAGGAGTGAATAGGTCGCTGGCTTAGACAGCCATTGAGTCTATTAAAATTTCTCATTTGACTGTTTGGAATCTGTATCAAATGACTTTAAAACCAATCCAAGGACAAAATAAGCCTAAGCCCTGAGTCCTTAATGTGGAGGAACATACAGTAATTTCAAATCTCTCTTTGCCACCTCCACAATTTTTTCAACCCTTTCAAAATGATGTTTAAACTCATACAAAAATGCTTTAGAAAAGGCAGGCAAGCTGCTTTTCCCATCATTTGAGGAGGGAATCAAAGAGCTAAGCGGGATTTAACTCCAAAATCAAATAATTTATTCAAACCTCTCGAACAATAGGTAAAGCATAGAATAAAATACCTGACCCTCACGTTCCCTTTGGCTCTTCTGCCATGGTCAGACAAGACCCACTGAGCCACACAGGGACTTCGTTAAGCAGGTACAAACTGTTATTCGAAAACAGGTTGATAACCTTCAGGAAGGGAGTTTTAATTTTACAATTGGCCTTTAAAAATGATATCAAAAGGTACTAACCCCAAGAAATGACTATCAACATAAAATTTTTTTTACTATTCCCATCCACAAAAAATGATAGAAATAATGATAAAATTAATTTAAAATGTTAACTATACTTAACCATTTTGGGTTCTTACAAAAGCTAAGAAAATATTCACTTAATTTAACCATAGAACATCTGGGTTACTTATAAGTAGGTTAAATGCTTAGACCTTTTGCTAAAAATAAATCTGTGTATTTTCTACTTCTTCAAATTCATAATAATATCTCAGAGTTTAGTTTGCAACAAGGCTTAAATTGTTAGCCTGTGTTCAGTAATTCAAGGAGTAAAACTATAGAAAAGTAATCTTACTTTTGATAATTTTTTGTGCTCTTCACTATGTTTGAGTTGCAAACATTTAACAAAATAATAGGTATTAAGTATTTCACTGACAAAGGTCATAAAGCTGTCCTTGTCTGAGTATGAATGAACATGTGTGTGTACATGTTATCTATTTTATATGTGTAAATTGCTTAAATGGTATCAATTTATTTTTACAAGTATGAGTGCACATTAACTACTCAATTAATTGGTCACATGGTGGCATAAGCCACTAACTGCATTGTCTGTGTTGGGAAATTTAAAATTTGAAAATTTAAGTTATTTGGCAGTGCAACATGTAAAAATTTTTTCAAAGTCGTGGTGCAGCAAGACAATAATGCTAAAATTAAACAGATTAAAATGTTAACACTGCTGATCTCAAATTTGGGCTTTGAAAAATGTTCTAAAATAATTGCTGGGCTGGAGGCACAGTTCACTGGTTAGTGTTTGCCTAGCAAGCCCATGGCCGTGGGTTTCATTCCCCAGGGTCATATAAACTAGGAGTGGTGGCACACGCCTGTAATCATAGCACTCAAGAGGCTGAGGCAGGAGGATTGCTGTGAGTTGAAGGCTACCCTGGGCTACACAGTAAGTTCAGGATTAGCCTGGACTACAGAGGAAGACCCTATCTCAAAAATAAGTAAATTTGAGTCAAATTAATTCTTATAGATATTATTTGATAATATCTGAATCATCAGTAGGGGTTCAAAACTAAAACTATTAAATATGCTTTCAAAAGTGTTAATGTATATAGACATTTAAATTTACTTTTTCCTTTCCTACTATCAATGCCAAAACTCCTTTAAAAAGATTTCAGTGCAAAATCCTCCCTCAGGGAATTATTACTAGTACTAATATTTGCCGAGATTTTGTGGACTGCACTTTGTGCCTCACTCAATTAACCTTCCCTGACTCAATAATTTATCAGTACATTTAATAAAATGTATCAGTTAAACAAGACTTAAAATGCCTCAAGAAAGTATTAAAAAGTACAAAAATATCCCTAAAAATATCTTGGCTGTTAGTTAAAGGAGTACCTGTCCTCAAAAACTCTCTTTCTGGGTCTGGAGGAATAGCTCAGCAGTTAAAGTGCTTGCCTACCTTCACAAGGCGTTGAGTTCAATTCCCCAGCACCATATAAACTGGGTATTGTGGCACTCGCCTGTTATCTCAGCACTCAGGAGGCTGAGGCAGGAGGACTGCCATGAGTTTGAGGGCAGGCTGGGCTATACAGAGAGTTAGGGATAAAACTTAACTACAGAGCAAGACCCTGTGTCAAGAAAACATAATACTTAATAATTTACAAAAACTCTTTGACAATATGAATTGGCTCGAACCTTCTAAAAAATTCTTAATTGTCACATAGAAAGCTTATTTGATACTTTAAAAAAAGATCTTAATCTGTTTTCTCTCTGACCTTTATCCCTCATGAAAAAAATTATGTACTCAATTGAAACAGTATGTAAACCTCTTTAAAACAAGGGCAACTCCGCTGCCAAATGCTCAGTGGTAATGACACAAACATCATTCATCCAGGGTTAACTAAAATAGAATTTCAAGCCTCTCGCTGGCAAGCCCAAGCTCTACAAATGGCTATGGCTAACTTTCTAAACAGCTTAAAATTTTTTTTTGCCTCATGGCAAACTGTTACAGGGTCTCCAGCTTTTACCCATCATCTCTACCCCAATTGTCTTTACCATCCAACTGGCCTTCTCAAATCTCAACTTTTTAAACAAAAAAGGCAGAATATAGAAAAACATCCATCCTTGCAAGAACAATTACACAGTCTTATTCACTTTAAATGTCTTGACTTTGAATTTTATCCCCACTCAAGACAGACCAAAGCCAAGGGTTCCAAATCATCATCATTACAAGAACTCCATGGCCCAGGCCCATTAACTTACTAACAGAGGAGGTGTGTTTCTGTTCTCTTGACCACAGGAACTTTGTGGATCCCAGAAAAAAAGGGAGGGGGGAATATTTATTTCCAGAATGTAACCTCATAGCTTATTTCCCAGACCATTATAGAATAACAGATTTTTTTTTGACAGGGTCTCTCTGTAGCCCAGGCTGGTCTTGACCTCATGGCAATCCTCCTGCCTCAGCCTCACTAGAGCTGGAATTACAGGCATGCCAACAAACCAAGCCTCAAACTCAGGGCCTTGAGCTTGCTGGGCAAGTGCTTTCACCACTGATCACCACTGAGCTATTTCTCCAGCCCCAAGAGCAAGAGGTTCTTTAAAGACTTGTTGCTTTGTAGGTGACAGTGTCCTGGCTTGGACAACACCAACAAGCCCATTGGATATGCAGCCATCTCAGCTGTGACCAGGGTTACCGTTCCACGTACAACAGCCCTATCCTTTGTATGACTCCGCCTCTTGGGGTGAGGTGTAACGACGCCTATGTGGAGCCTTTCATCATCTCCAATGACTGGGCAAAGGCCGGGGGGGGGGGGGGGGACACAGCTCAGTAAGGACCTCTTCCCGCAGGCACTGGGAGAGGATGCCATGAAATGCGTTGTGGGAAAAGGGATGGAACTTCACCTGAGGCCTCATTCTCTCCAAGGGTTTGAGAAGAGTCGAGTGTAGGATGTGTGCTTCTTAACATTGGTTTCAAGATAGCCTTTAAGTGGGAGTGGTGGGACAGGTTTTCAGGCCCCAGTGGGACACAAAGATGGCCCAGGTGACTAGAGTGTCTCCTACTTGGTTGCTGAAGCCATCCAGGGACTGCCCCAGATGAGTGTAGTCACAACTTAGGCCACAGAGTGGTCCGGAGGTCCTGATGTCCAGGGAGCCCCAGGAGCTGCCATCCAACATAGTCCTGTCAGGGAAGGAGCAGTGGGGGAAAGGAGCAGTGGCCACTTCCGACCCAAGGCAGGCTGGACCCCATACCCAAGGACCTGGTGAAGATGCAGCTGCCCCTGCCATTGGTCTGGAAACCAATCCTTGGAGTTGTATCCTTTCCAAGAAGCCCCTGGGCAGGAGTGGAGAGGAAAGACAGGTCTGGCCACGTAGGCCTTTATTAAAGGCATGTGAAGGTAGGTAGACCAACCATCTAGGGATGGAACATACAGGTGTACAGGGGAGTGAGAATTCTGGTAGAACAAGGGACTGTAGGCCTGAGAAGGGTGCAGGATGTAGAAGAGGGCCTGATGCACTTGGGCTGGGAGAAGAAATTGGGGTAGTCTGGGCTGGCAGTCAAGGGCCTTCTGAGGCCTGGTTGAAGCTAGGCTTCTGAGGTCTAAGGTGGCCTGAAGAAGCAAGCATAATCACTCACTTGCTGTGTGCATGGAGCCTTAACCATATTTTTCCCCAAGTTTCTAACTGTGATTTTCATGTCCTCACTGGAGGCAGACATGGCCCACAGGGTCTTCTGCCCAGATGCTCAGCTCTAACAAGAGGTGATTTAGAAGGAGTTCACAATGAGTGGCAGCATCCTGGCTGTGAGAGCTCTAGAAGAATCTGTAGTCAGGGTGGCTGCGGGTTCTGGGTGGTGGGCTCCACCTAGTGGTACTGAAATGAAGACACTGGAGGGTTAGGCACAAGGGTGAGGCATTGGGCCCTGGACCCACACAGAGTTCTCATGTACAACCTGTTGCTCTCTCCTCACTTGTAGTAGCTGGATGGCTGGGAATCCTGTTCTCTTCCAAACTACCAGCTTTCCCTGGTGATGAGGAACACTCAGCACCTCAGGGACCTGGGTCTGCTGAAAAGAGGACAAGGAAAGATGTCAGAGTCCTGATTATTTCCCCCTTAAAATTAGACAAGGTGTAATTAAAACTGATACTACAAATCTGAAGACTACCGAATCAAGGAGTAATCAAAAGCTGTAGTAACGTGGGTTCAGGGGCATAGGCCTGTAATCCCAGCAATCTGGGAAGCCTGGGTGCTTCTTGATCTGTAATATACAATTGTTGTCCAGATAATGTACCTTCTCATCAGAATTGTGGTTTGCTACACCCTTGTCAACACTGGGGTTTCCCTCTGTGTCTCTGCCCCTTCCAAAAGCAAGACATTATTTTGTAGGAGAAGGGTGACAGTGCAGAAACACCAGAGTAGGGATTTTGTGGTAGAGAGGGAAGGAGGGAGGGAATGAGGAAAGGAAGCAGACTACCCCAGGGAAGGCCCCAGGACTGGGATGTGTCCTGAGGATGTGGCTCCTGTGTTCCTGCTGGAACCTTGGTCAGGGAACCTCTGGCCGGTAGGATGTGGTAAAGCTGCCAACTAAGCTTCATAGTACTATCCTCATCCTAACCATCTCCTCTGGTGCACATGCATAAACCCTTCCTCCATCAAGTAGACATGAAGGAATGACAGTGAAAAAAAAGTTACTGAAGGAACACGGGGTCCAGTTAGCCCCAGGTGTTGGCTTAGGAATACCCTAACCCAACATATGGCCTGGTGGCTCCACATTCCCATTTGTATGTTTTGGGCCAAGGGGAGAGAACCAGGGCAGCATGGGATAAGCTTGGCCCTGGGTCACCTGACTTCCTGTTTGATCCCAGTGAGGGGAAGGGACAAGATGAGACTAGAGGGGCTTTGTCTACAGGAGGCTGCCAGAACTCAGTGTGTGGCAGGGGAGATGGTCCAGTAGAGTGGCCCCAGGAGAGTTTGTCCCTGTGGACATGGGTGGGATCTTTAGTGCTCGTTGGGACCATACTGGGTGGGTCTAGGGCCACTCCCCCTCTCCAGTGTTGAAGATTAGTCAGGGCATGTTTGTACATGATCTGAGGAGCCCAGCATACTTCACATCTACAGAACTGGGCCTCCTGATGCCTCAGTCTCTCTATGGCCAAAAGGGTCACTGGAGCTCATGCCTGTGCCATGTAGAGGGTCCCCTTGGGCCAGTCAGGGCTCTGGGGTGGCCACAGGGGCTCATGGGAGGAGCTAGCTCTGTGTGAGTACATATTGGCCTGGAAACGCAAGACTTCTCTGGAGATTGGGAGAAAGCCAGGGTGGAGAGAAACTGCCTTCATGAGGGCCTGTGTGAGCAGGCATAGGGGTAGGGAGGGGTACCGTGAGGTTCATTGTGGGGGAAGGGATGGAACTTCGTAGGGTTGTCACCTTCCCTGAGCAGAAAATGATTTCTAGAGTGAGGACTTCCAGGTAGAATGAAAGGTAGGACAGCATGCAGGCCCCGATGGCAGTGCAGGAGGAACAGTGGGTGATGAACATGGCTACGGTGATCATCGCAGAATTCTTCAGGACAAGGGCAGCCCCAAAAACCAGAGTAGCACTGAGTGTGCCAAAAGTGGAGCCACTGGGCAGATGGTCCTGATACAGTTGCAGAAAATGGTCATTAAACCTAGCGAAATCAGGACTCAGAGCCGAGAGGTCAGAGGAGAGAGGGAGATTTAACACACTGGTGAACCATCTCCTGGATCTTTCTAAAATGGCGGCCCAGGCTCAGGGGCGGGCTTCTTTTGTGCTATTTGCGTGGGGCTAGCAAACAAGCAGGAAGTACAGAAGTGTCTATGTAGCAGTTTTGCTGAAGCAGGGTCTTCTCTTTCTTTTCTTTTTTTCCTTTCTTTTTTTTCTTTTCTTCTTTTGTCTTTCTTTTCTTTTTTCTTTTTTTGACAACTTGTAGCCTAGGTTGGTCCTGAACTCACTACATAGTCCAGTCTAGGCTTGGACTCACAGTAATTCTCCTGCCTCAGCCTCCTGAGTGCTGGGATTATAGGCGTGTGCCACCACGCCCAGCTTATGCGGCGCTGGGGAATTGAACTTAAGCATTTAGTTCTGGCTAGGCAGGTGCTGTAACCACTGAGCCATTCCTCCAGTCCCTGAGGCAGGGTCTTGCGCACAGTTACACAAAGCTAGCAGGGCACGCACTGAGATACTTTACAGTTTGCCCTTGGCCTAATCTCGCTGTCCGGTCCTGTGGAAACAGTTTCACAGTTTAACTGTTTCAGGCCCAGCAAAATGGGGAGCACTTTCCCCAGAGGTTAATGTTTCAGATCCAGTCAAGTGGCTCTTTCCCAGGGGATTTTCTACAACATTCCCTCCTCTTTGCCCTCTTTATAATTCATTATAATTGTAGGTGGGACTGCTTGGTACTGTCTGACCAGTTGTAACTTCACAGCTTTCATTTCTGTTCCGGATCAAGTGAGCGAAGAGACTTATAACACATGGACTTAAAAGCAACACCATCAGAAGGACAGGGAAAGGTCTCACTGAGGGGAACAGCAAGGGTATACAACCCCTCAGCCACTTGTCCATCTCCAGCTCTCAGCTTTCTCTGGAGACTTAACATGCTCAAGTAGCTGGTGAGCATCTTCCCTTTCTACTCTTGATTAATTTCCATAAAAATTATTTTCTCTAGGAAGGCACAGAGCCCTCCTTTTTCAGCTGTCATAAAATCAAGTCCCTGGCGATTCTAGAGCACAACCATGGCTAGAGAGTCCAGCTGGTTCTGCAATTTCACGATGTCCTGCTGAACCAATCTGAGGTCTTCTCGGATCTGGCTGGGAAATTGGATGGTCTGTACTTGCTGTAGACCTATGGTAGTCACCCCGGTGACTATGGCACCTGTAAGGGCTATTCTTAGTAAAACTGGGAGTAAGATAGGGTCTCTCTTTCACCTGGAAAGTACCAGGTTACCTCCGCTCCTGAAAGAATGTCTAGGTCACTGTTAAAAAGATCAGATCACGTGTTGCTCGCACCCCTTGGTAAGATCCCACCGTTGCAGGCAATCAGGGTGATCAGACACCTTTCATTAGTCAGATACTGTTGACTCCAGGGCCTAGCAAAGAGCTTCTCCTATCACCTTTCTTGTTGGTCCCATTAGGCAAAGGCCACCTCCTGCATGGTGAGGTTGATTAGCCCAACTCCTACCTAAGTCATTGGACTTGCTCTCAAGCAGATCCAGCAGTCCCTTCCTAATTTTGAGTTTGATTGTTTTATGAGCTGATGACCACTATGGACCAGTCATAGCATTTTGATAAGAGAGGCGTGTGGGTCAAAGGGAGGTGGGCCTGTCCTACAGGGCTTTGGTGCCTCTATTTATTGGGGTGCCCAGGTATCTAACGAGTTAACTTTACTAACTGGCAATGACACATTTGCCAGTTTTCTTTCTAGGCGGAGGGTGATGAGGGGACTGACTCCCCAGTGTTAATGTTTCCTGTACCAGCCCATCCCAAGGCTGCAAGTGCCACCCCGTTGTTGGGGCCTTTTCACCATCAGTTTTTAAAGTGCCCCTTGTCCCATAGGTATTTGGCTGTTTTTACCTATTACTGAAGCACCTTATTTTTTTAATGGGGGACCATGGCCGTGCTCCCTGAGAAGCAAAATCTATACAGGACCAATACTTTAAGAAGGACCAATACTGCCCCCCCAGGCACCCCAGTGACTAGGCACAAGTCCATAGGCCACATGACCAGATTTTCCCCCACCCTTGCCATAGTTCCAGGGGGTGCAGGTGGGTGAAGTGAAGCACAGCAACAGCATTGTGGCTTCACTGGGAGGAATGTTGGGATTTGACCTCCCAGATAATACCACCGGAGAGGCACGTAGCAAGGACAGGGAAGAGAGCAGGTTGTTTTTGATTCAACAGGCAAGCTTTGTGGTGGAAGGTCCTCTCCCACATTAAAAAGTGGGTGACACACACTCCCCTTTGCCTATGAGCCCACTAGGGGGTTGGGCCTGAGTTTTCAGGATCATCAGAAACAGCAACAGCGACATCTGCAGGAGAGTTTGAAGCATCTTGTGCATTCTTGTCTCCCCGAATGATCAGTTTCAGTGGCTGGTTTGGTTGGGGTCTGGAAATCTACTCCCACCTTGGGCCTCTGGCTGCCTTGGCGTGTGCGTGTGTGTGCATGATGTACCCATGTCTAGAGGCCTGCAATCTTTAAAGCTGAAGGAGTGGTTAGAATTATTTGATAGGGCCCTTCCCACCTGGGATCTAGACTTCCTTGGACCCAAACCCAATTCCCCGGGTTCCATGAATGTAAAGGCCTGAGAGTCATAGCGGTCAGCATATGCCCAAAGTGTCTTGTGATGTCTCTGGGGGCCTGTAACAGGCCCCTGTACAAAGTGGTTCAGAGCTGTTTGTCCATGCTCTTGGAACTCTCCAGCATGTTGAGGAATCAAGGCCAGTGGTTGCTCAAAAAGAATCTCATATGGGGAAAGTCTACATTTGATGGGAGTGCACCTGATTTTGAATAGGAACAAGGGTAATATCTCTGGCCATCGTAGGCCAGTCTCCTGGTGCTGTAGATCAGGGCTGTCTTTATGATCCTGTTCACCTGTCTGGAAGATTGAGTGTAACTCCCAAGTGAGCTCCATGGTGCACAAGATTTCCAAGACTAGTTGGCTCAAGAAGCCCGGTCATTGAGCTGATGCTTTGGGGAACTCCAAAGTGTGAGACTCCTGGACTAAGGCTTTGGAGACTTCTAGTGTCCCTTCTGTGCAGTGTGCGAAAGCTTCTACCCATCCTGTGAAGGTGCCACCAGTAAACGCCTGTGCTGTCTGCTAGGTTTGATATCTGTAAAGTCAGTCTCCAAGTGTTGGAATAGATATGATCCCATTTTTTGATGCAGCACTGGAAGCTTGGGGCTGTGCTTGGGATTGTGTTAGGCACAGTGTAGATATGATTTACAGGCAAGGTGGACTAAGGTGGCCAGCCATGGGATGACTATATATCTTTGTAACATTCCTTGCAGAGCTGTCTTTCCTAAATGTGCCGGTCTCACTAGTCTGGGAGCTTTGCATTCTGGGATTATAATTTTTCCCTCAGTATTGGTCAACCAGCCCTTAGGGCCCTCTACTGCCTCTTCCTTAAGGGCTTTTGCCCTCTTTGTGGATTGTATTCTGGCTTTTCTAGGAGTTTCGGGAGGGTGGAACACACTTGGGCTGGGCCTCTTTCCTGGGGACATATTTCTTCCTAAAGGACTGCCTGTCTGGCTTCCCTGTCAGCCAGGTTCTCTTGGCTAACCTAGTGCTTTCAGTTGGTGTGTCCTGGACAGTGGGTAGCAGCAACTGCACAGGGCTTCCAGATTGCTTCCAGAGAATGGAGTATATGATGACCACCCTTAACCGCTTTTTTCCCAGAGGTCAGCAAGCTTCTTTCCCTGCCCTTTCTGCCAGGGTGAGGGCTTGGGTCAGAGTGAGAGTAACACGCCTCATTGAGTACCTTCTTACATAAGTGGAGAGGCCCACCCTTCTCTTTGGTGCATAGGTGGCTGGGTTCAGAGTCCTCTCACACCTGTGGGTTTTCTCCTGACATGGCCCTGTAATGGGCCTCTCTCTCTTCAGTCATCCACTACTGGCTTCCCCATTTAACAAGGAAGTCACCTGATGAGAGACAGAAATTGTAATGACTTGTCCCAGAGTTGATTTGTCAGCCTTCTGTGTCAGATGGACTGTTGCAGCCAGGGCTCAAAGGCATGGGGGCCAGCCTGGAGCCTCAGGGTCTAGTCTCCTGATACACTGGACACGTTTTGAACATGTTTCCTTCAAACCCATTCTTTGTAGGTAATACAAACTAAGACAAATGAAGTGCACATCCTTTCACACCTTTTACAGCTTATACCATCAAGTCAAGCTTTTATTTTCTTTGACACTCTGGCATAACCAGATATTTTACCTGAAGCCAAGACTACTCTCTTTTTCTTCTTTTCCTTATTACCAATCAATTACCTTTTCTTCCCAACAACACTAAAACACTAAAATTTTCAACAAAATCCTTGAAGTGGTTCTCTTTCAGCAGTGAGACATTTTCAGTGTCTTTCCATTCAAATGCAAGTAGAGACTGGCTGGCTTCCTGACTTGGGGGTATGAGTGTGTTGCAGGCCGAGGGTACCTCCTTTAATGTCCTTGTGGTCTCAGGCGCTGGGTGTGTGGTGCAAGTCCCCTCAGCACCCCTAAGGGTATGGGGTACTGCTTCTGGGTTGGCTTCTAGTTTATGGTGACTACCACGGGAGTGGCTTTTACCAGTCCTGTCCTCTCATCAAGCTCCCAGACTTCGGAGAATTTCTGAAGCAATTGCTCCAGGAGCAGCTGGGGCACCAGCTGTGCGTCAGGTGCCAGGGTGTGCCATTCTTCTTCTGGATGGGTCTCTAAAGTCAGCGCAGGCAGTGTATCTGAGTCAGGGGATCCCAGGTCCATTGTCACTGTAATGTCCAATTTAGATAACAAATCTCTCCCTAGGAGTGGGCCTGGTGCACCTGGAATGTGGAGGAACCGGTCGGTACCAGACCTGGTGCCTTCCAGTGGAGCACTCACAGGGCTCGCACAAGAGATATTTCTTTATGTTTCCTGTGGTCCAATTACAGTGATTGAGTCCTTGGTGAGGCTTCCCATGGGGTGGTAACAGTGGAGACAGCTGCTCCTGTGTCAAGAACAAATC
The DNA here is from genome assembly GCA_004027205.1 of Ctenodactylus gundi. Lineage (NCBI taxonomy): Eukaryota > Metazoa > Chordata > Mammalia > Rodentia > Ctenodactylidae > Ctenodactylus > Ctenodactylus gundi. The sequence continues at coordinate 166,636 of PVKB01003621.1, read as the reverse complement.
CGTGTGGGGATCTCTTGACTATGGGCACTTGGGAGTAAATGAGGATAGACCCGGTCGCCCTCAGTCAGACTCTAAGTCCCAACTGTCCTAGGTGCGATCCTTCTGTGGCTTGGCTGCAGCCACCGTGGCTTGCTTTTCCCCTTCATTCATTTGCCCTCCTGACTGATGGTGTTTCCATGAACCTGGTGGTGCACGGCGGTGCTGGCCACCCTCCAGGAGCCCCCTCCCGTCCTCCAGGCTCAGGAGCCAATACCAAGCCTCACTGAGTCACTGAGCAATGTGGCACGTTACACAGCACTGCTACCTGCCAGGTGACCCTGTACCTTATAGTATGCACGTTGATTCTTGACCAGAGGGCTGCAGTGCTGTTTCTTTGGGGGCCTTCGATGACCGCCTCTTACGAATAGCAGGGGCTCAATAAACGCCACCGCCTCACTGCAAACCCTCAGCTAAGTTTCAACAAGAACGGTATAAAAAGCTGCTGCTGCTATTCAAAACGTACCCAGCAGGTGGCAGCATAAGCATTTAGCCTTTCGGGCCTTCTGCGGTGGAGAAACTTCAAAACTAGAGGCCGCTAGTGAAGGCGAGAAAGGGCACCGCACAGTCTTGGCCCTGGCGACGGAGGGCTGCGCCAAGGACGGCCCAGGGTGCGCGGGGCCAAAGAGCCTGAGCATCAGGAACGCTGGCGCTGAAGGCAGGTGACTAGAAGGCTGCGAGCTCCCGGAAGCCGGGACGCGGGACAGGGAGCCCCAGCAAAGCCAGGGTGCCGAGTGCATCCCTCCTGCTCCAGCCGATCTGGTTCTGGAGCTGCTGAACTTTCAGTGGGCCCATGGGGTCTCAAGGCTGCAACCCTGCTGCTCCCCGGTTCCAGCCCTTCCTGGGCACTGAGGCAAGCTGGGGAACCTGGCACGGAGCAGTGGTATGTGGCGTGCCATGTTGCTCAGTGACTCGGTGAGGCTTGGCATCGTCTCCTGAGCCTGGTGGACCACAGGGGGCTTCGAGCAGGTGGTCAGCACTTGACTCCAGAGACTACCACGGGCTACAGGACCAGGGAGCACTGCCACTACCCTGACTCAATCAAGGAGTGGGGTCTGATCTGGTTGGTACCTCCAAAATGTAGTCGAAAGTGGTCATTAAACCTAGTGAAATCAGGACTCAGAGCCAAGAGGTCAGAGGAGAATAGGAGATTTATAACGCTAGTGAACCACCGCCTAGAACTTTCTAAAATGGTGGGCTCAGGCTCAGGGGCGGGCTTCTTTTGTGCCGTTTGTGTGGGGCTAGTAAACAAGCAGGAAGTACAGAAGGGTCTATGTAGCAGTTTTGCTGAAGCAAGGTCTTGTGCACAGTTACACAAAGCTTACAGAGCGCAGTTTGCCCTTGGCCTAATCTCTCTGTCCAGCAGCAAGCACTGGCCGTCCAGTCCTTGGGAAACAGTTTCACAGTTTAACTGTTTCAGGCCCAGTCAAGGGGCTCCTTCCCAGGGGATTTTCCACAACAATATTTTCTGTTGCAAGGCCAGGTGGGCAGCTTATGCTCATGGCCAGAAGCCCAGATGTCCAGCTCCATCAACTGTGTCCTTTCAGTCGTGTCAGTGGTGTCCAGGAGCATTGGGGTACAGCAGGGAGGACTAAGGTGTAGGGTAGAGCAGGGATTCCGAAAGGGGAGCAGGGAAGTAATCAAGAACACAGACAGGCCAAAGCCAGATGTTGGGGTAAGGCAGGAAGAAGGGCAGAGTGGTTTGTGGGGATGGGAGGAGGGGTGTGGACTATCTGATATCACAGAACGGTAACAATCACAGAGCATCAGAAAACACCACTTTCACATCCCCACGTGTTTTCCACTTTTTTATTTTTTAACCTAAGCCTCCATGTCGCAAGTGAATTTTGCGTCTTAGATTTGAGAGCATTAATAATCATACATAATTTCCATCTAGCATGTACAGTGAGAGTCATTTTGCTCTTTTAATGTTTATAAGAGTTTCTCATACTACACAAACCATGAGGCATTTACTTCGCAGTGTACAGCTAAATACAGGTGAAATGTTGACAATCAAACTGTTCCGTATCTCTTATTGCACCCATTTTATAGTATTTCAAAAATATTTTAAAGAGAGGCCAAATTCATAGGAAATTCTCAGAAAGTCTAATTTTTAAAAACCCTACCTAAAGGCATTTTATAGAACCAAATGGGTGCGATTGTGTGGGCAGGGGGGATAGGGAGGGTGCAGGAGGGTCAAAAACGAAAAAGGATTATAACTTTGGCACGATATACATGTGTATGAGATACCGAAGCTCATTGTAACCATTATATATCTCATACATATTAATAAAAAGGGGGAAAGTGCCTGAAATATTAAGAAAGCCGGCAACCAAAAGCTTTTACACCTTATGTGATTGCTCTAAATCTTATGTATGCCTCCAACTTTTAAAATGCATACATGTGTCAGGCTGCTGCCTGTGCTGAATGCTAAAGAATAGGACCCAATCGATTTTCATTTCCACCTCTGTTCACTTCCTAAACTGCTTTCAATTACCCTGCAACCCTGAGTACTTCAACGCCAGGGGCTCCTCTCCTGCAACCCCAAAGGAGCACCCAGGCAAGGAATTCTGGACCAACAAAACCTGACCACAGTCTCAGACTCAGAAGTGCAGTTCAGTTTTATTTTCAGCCTGAACAAACATTTAGGGATGGGGGCAGATCCAGAGAAATAGTGCAGGAGTCTCCAAACCCAGAGGCGACTGCCTCAGGAATCACTGAACCCCATTTTTCTTCCCAGGGAAGAATGCCCTAGCGAGGGCTAGGGGAGACCTGTGGGGACTCCATCTTTTTCTTGGGCTAGGACTTGTCAAGGAAAGGCACAAAACATTGCAAGACCTGTACCAAGATGAAAATCTCGTCAAGCAAGGAGTCAACAGAAACGTGCAGGAAGCTGGACCTTCCGCAGTTAGTTGGCTGTGGAAGACAGGAAAAAGAAAAAGGTACACCCGGCGTGCTTCTCCTGCCCTCTGTGCCCTTCTGAGCCTCCATCTCCACCCCCAACCATGTTGCCACCAGTCCCCATCCTTCCCAAGCCTTACAGCTTCCAGAACAATTCCTGCTTCTTCCTCCCTGCCCCCACCCCATGCCATCTCCTCTCACGTGCCCAGGGGCCTGGCTCTCCATGCCACCACCTCCCACCACAGGGTCTCCATTGTGTCAAACAGAGCCCCTTCCGTGGCAGAAGTGGCCCAGCCATCTTCTAACGCCCATCCAATCCCATAGCACAGGTCCCTTTCTAGAACTCTCATTAACAGGAAATGACCAAACACGTTCAACTCCACATGAACCGCCTTGTCCAGGAGCTGTGTGCACTGACTCAGGTACCGGTGAGTGAATTTTGCACCCATGTCAGGAAAGGCGCCATGAGGTTGCTAGTGGAGGTCTGCTAGTGGAGGCCCCGTCCCTTCCCTCAGTCCACTCCAAACCACTTGCCCCCTCTCATCAGGCCCCTATTGCTGTCCACAATGTACAGTCCTGTCAGCCAGCTTGGGAAGTCTTACTGCTCACCTGTCTCACCTGCCCAGTCCTGGAGGTTCACTCTGGGCCCTTGTCGGGAACCACAGCACAGCCATGTTGTATTTTTCTGCCAAGGAAGTGACCTTGGCATTTGGCGAGAAAAAGCTGACCTCTCCATGAACCTTTGGGCAGAAAAATAAGGAGGTGTGCTTAGCAGGAACAAATATTTTTGAGATTTCAAATGAGTCCTTGACTGTTTCATGACCTGTATTAAGAGAAAGTATTCTGTGTGTTTATAGCTGTGTATAAAAGAAACTGGACCAGGAATAAACAGCGTCTTCAGCTCTTGTTGAAGTCCAGTCTGCTCTAATTAATGTTGTCTCTTCTTTTTTGATCCTCCCTCCCTCCCTCAGGGTTCTTGTTACCTGACTGAACCTAGCCTAGAAATTTTGAATGATAAAAATTAATCCCTTGCTGCACTCAGATGTGACCCCAGTGTGAGTTGCCTGACAATGGAGCCTGGCCATCCACAGGCTCACTTAATTGTGTATGATCATCTTGCAACTAGACCTTTAAAAAAAAAAAGCTTGGGTAAAAATCCTATATGTTTAAGTTTTCTTTGCCATAAAAAAATTTACTTGGGGATACAATGTAAGTTACAGAAAAAATAAACAAGTAGATGGATATGTAAAAACAAAAAAGCGTAATGCTGAAAAGTAAAGAGACAGGCAGATAGATAAATATTATAGAGGAAAAAGAGAGAAGGAACAAGCAAGTAAATACGTACACAGAAAAAAGAAAAAAATTCACAAAAGATAAGTGTGTTTGTAGATAAACTAAAAGAGAGACTCTAAAAAAGTGTACTGCAGTTGATCCAAAATCCTCAGATGGTAATAGTTAACGTTGGACTACAACAGCCAGTTTAAGGGTGGGGATTGATGCCCAACCAATTGTGGCAAATGGATGTTATACACATATTTCTGAGTTTAAAAAATTAAAATATGTGCATGTAACTATTGGTACTTATTCAGGTTTCACTGTGGCCTCTACCTTATCTGGAAAGGCTACCAAATATGTTATATAGCCCATTGTTTAAAATGTTTTGTTACTTTAGGTGTTCCCAAAAATATTAAAACAGATAACGAAACCAGTTATATCAACAAAGCTTTTCAAAATTTTTGTGAACAATATAACATTTGTCACAAAACAGGTATTCCATATAACCCACAAGGACAAGGAATCGTTAAAAGACACGTGGCTCACTAAAACTTCAACTTCAAAAAATAAAAAGGAGGAATTGTACCCCCAGACTCAAGCAAATTATTTATTTCATTCTCTCTTTGTACTTAATTTTTAAAATCTGGACATTAAAAGTCAGCTGCTAAATGTTTTTGGCACCCGCAAACTGCCGATAGGTTTGCTTATGTCAAATGGAGGGACCCTTTAACCGGGACCCGACCCCGTATTGATATGGGGATGAGGGCATGTTTGTGTTTATTCCCAGGAAGAAGATGGTGCACGGTGGTTACCAGAAAGATTGGTCCGGCTCACTGACAAAATGGAGAACACTGATGTGGGCACCGTGGGTGACGCACCCAATGGTGCCTAGCAAAGCAGAGCTGTACTGGGCCTATGTTCCTGACCCTCCAGTGCTACAACCTGCTACCTGGGAGGGAAGAGAAACGATGGTGACTGTCAATGATACGCATCTAATGGACTTTGCTGCAACAACTAACACCAAAGTGGCTGCTAAAGAGTTCAACTACACTGGATCATGGACAGGGTTATATCCGAAAGATAAGAGCTGCATTAGGTGAGATTGCTAGCCAACCGGAGGGCACGGGACCTCCGAGGGGAATGTTACTGCTTGTTTGAATGCTCCTTAGGCCTTTGTGACTGGAAATATTAGAGTAGGTTTTTTAATGAAAGTACCAATACTATTTCTAATGTTTCTTGTGATAATTGTGTGTTAAAATTGTATTACTAATGTGCCTAAAATATAATAAGGTAATGAGTGTATAAGTTGAGAGCTACACTACTCTCCTGAGATTTCCTTCACTCATGTTTTTAAAGGATTAATAGTACTTTCTGTGCTATTGCTACTTTTGTGCATAACCCTTCCATCGATGATAAAATGTGGAATGCAAGCTTTTCTTGATCTGGTTGCTCGAGTGCATGGGCTCAAATTAAGAACTGTGCCTCCTTCATCTGTGTAATGGGCTGGAAGTCAATGATGGGTAAGAGTGCAGGCAGGAACATATCAACTTAAAACAGAATGGTGCCGACTTAGAGGACATCATTCCGATGACGGGTAAGAATGATTGCTGGCCTGCCCAACCTAAGACAGGCACAGTCCTCATATTAAAAAAATAAAAAAGGGGGAGATGTCAGGAACCACAGCACAGCCATGTTGTGTTTTTCTGCCAAGGAAATGACCTTGGCATTTGATGAGAAAAAGCTGACCTCTCCATGAACCTTTGGGCAGAAAAATAAGGAGGTGTGCTTAGCACTGACAAATGTTTTTGAAGTTTCAAACGAGTCCTTGACTGTTTCATGACCTGTATTAGGAGAAAGCATTCTGCCTGTTTATAGCTGTGTATAAAAGAAACTGGACTAGGAATAAACACTGTCTTCAGCTCTTGCTGAAGTCCAGTCTGCTCTAATTAATATTGTCTCTTCTTTCTTAATCCTCACTCCCTCCCTCAGGGTTCTCATTACCTGACTGAGAGGGCTCGGTCAGGCCCTAATTTTCCCCACCCCTACAACTGTGCCATGGCCGGCCTTCCACCCAGTGCCAGTCAGAACCCTTGGTATCTCCACCACAGACCCGTGTGAAAGGATACAACTCCTGCTCTTGGCTTCCCACGTCTTCAGCATGGCCCACTGCACCCTGTTCAGGGCCCTGCAAATTCCCCTCCACCTGGGGAAGAGTCTAGGGGACAGGGACCACCACCCACCTTTCTAGGCTTCCAGGGCCACCTGGTCCACCAGCACCACTCTCCTCTCTGTCTTCCTCACCACCCATGTCATGGTCAGGGACCTGCCTGACCTTACTCTGTACCGGTCCATCTAGAGCCAGGGAGTGAACGCCCACCATCTGCTGGCATACGGCCCCCTGAGGAAATACTGTGCTGGTAGAAAGACCCACCCCTTCCCCCACAATGCAACTTGTCTTGACCATTCCCCCACGCTGTGGATTTTAATTTTATATAACTCCATTTGTTAGTTCTGGGGCTATTTCTTTTACATTGTGTGTCTTATTAAGGAAGTTCTTGCCTATGCCTATAACTTTTTCTCCATTTTATTAATATGTATATATGCAATACATAACATTTACATTGAACTTGAGTGTTTTGTACACATATATATCATGTCATCACTTCATTGCTTAGTGACTGGCAGGAGGAACCCAGTTTTCCTGGGAGAGCTCACGATGTGCTTCCAGTTCTCTTCTTTGGGTCTGTCAGTGGACAATGGCTGTGATTCCAGCACTGTGGCTCCCCAAGCAAGCTTTCAGTTTGCAGCCCCCAAGTTCCAAGGCCTTGCAGATGAGGCCTCTTCCTGCTTCTGCACTGCAACTGAAATGACTCAGCAATCCAGCACACAGCAGCCAAGGCCTGCTATGGAGATGCAGAGCCAAAAGATTGACCAGCATCTTCTAGGCTGCTGTCCTTGCTGCAATCCTCCTCCCACATACTGCCGGCTAAGCACGCCTGCCCTCTTCAGCTCCAGGCCCTGCCTACCAGGCCACACGCTGGCCTCCTCCTTGTGTGGGATCTTCTGCTAACATGCTGGCAATCTTCACCATCTTTTCTCCAGTCCTGTGGTCACTGTTTAGGTCCAGCAGATCCTCCTCTTTCCTAGGCTAGGCCATAGAGGAAATTTCCTTACTAAATTTCTGACTTCCATATGGAAGTCACTGTGAAACTATCCTTCGACATCACAATCTTGGCTCCACCTCTCTAAACTTATCAATGGACGCCACCATACGTTTAGTAAACTCCTCTTTAGGCTCATTAAAAATCTTTTGCATTTGTTTACATATTTTTTGTTTGAACTGTTCAAATATTTGGTCCATTTTTTTAACTTCCATTTCTATAAGTTACTCTATTTCAGGGTTTATGAAATCAGCTTTTGAAGAATTAGGAGTCTTTGCAACTATCTTTTTTTCTCCCACCATTTATATATATATATATATATATATATATATATATATATATATATGAATGATACATAATGTTTACAATGAATTTGAGTATTTTGTGCACATATGTATCATATCAATATTACAATCCCTTCTTCTTCCCATTTTTGACCTTCCCCCTATCCTCCCATCCCCCCCAACCCTACTGCTGAATGTTGCAGATTAGTTTGGATAGAAAAACTCGGTCCCTGGTATGAAGATCTCTTCCACTAGATTATGTCTTTCTTTGGTGTAACCTTGAGTTAGTTTATCTTTCGATATTTATGTCTGCTTTTAACCTATTCAGCTATTAAATTTGAGGGTCTTCATAATGTGTAACCTACTGATGTCCTGACACCTATACCTTCCAGTGAGGGAAAAATGAACTATGACTCAGATATTGTAGTAGCGCAAGGTAGCTGAAAACAATTTAGGAAATGAAAGTACAAGAAAGCCATTTAATTTTTATTATTCAACAGCAAGTACCATCAATGTTTGTTTATTTATCTGTTTATTTATGGTAGTGGTGACTGAATCCAGGCCCTTCGTCCTCAGACACATCCCCAGCCAAATCCTTCTTTAGAATATGGTCTTTCTAAGGCACTCCATTGCCCAGTCTAGCCTCAGACTGGCTGTCCTCTTGAGAAAGCCTCACCAGTAGCAGAGTTTATCAGCGTGCATCCGTTCCTACAACTGGGGTAGCCCTGGGGTACCCCCGCTACCATCACTATTTTGGAATATTGTGTTAGGTACTCAATAGTTTTATTTATATATTTTTTGCATTGCAGTAGTGCATACAGTTTTTAAAGGTTAGCATTTTATAACATTTTCACTCAACATGCTAGCTTTTTCATGTTCTAAAAACTTTTCTTGAAATGATTATCGACGGTGTACATAAAATGCCCTGTAATTATTAACCATGTAACATTTTTCATTACCACAGGTCATGCCCCAATAGCATTGTTATCTCTGAGTCTTTGTATAAATGCTTTTTCCTTAGGACAAATTCTGAGAGATAAAGTTGTTGAAGAGTTAAATATTTAGTTTTTAATTTATTTTTAAACTTCTTGATCTACAGTATGCAGTTGCTCTCCAGATAAGACATCTTCCCACCTGGATTCTGGTTTGCCACCTCATATTCCTGCTGGGCTCACCTCCTGCCAGAACTGCAAGTGTGAGAGGAGTGACAATAAACACCAGAGTAGGGACTCTGTAGTTTACAAATCTCTAAGATTACTGGGGAAAAAAGTACTGGGATAATGGATGGTGATTAGAATATAGTAATTAGTTCCCGCTAAACAGCAAGTATACAGGAATCTCGAGTAACTTACCAATTAGTTCTAATAACTATTTTGTAGAATCCTTAAACTCTGCTTTAGTACTTCCTTTCCAACCCAAATAGCTTTTGTTACATGCTTTCCTTTCTTCTTATGGGGGTGGAGGTGAGAGGGGCCCACTCCCTAGCACAAGGTTTGTGCTTATCAGGGGTCTACTGGGCACTCAATCTGAGCCCTCTGTGGTACCCAGGGCTCTGTTCCCCTGAAGGCCCAGCCAACCATGCCTTCTGACACATCTCCTTAACTCGGAGTGTCCCTGCTTCTCCCAGAAAGTTTCTCTTCCGAGAAATGCAGGGCTTCCCTCCTTGGTTTCTTGTGTCTGGGGAAACACTGTTCCTTGCTGCCTGATGGCTGACTGTTTTGGCCCAAGTTGCACCTATTTCATCTTTTGTAAGGGTTTCTTTCCTGTGGCAAGATTTATCCAGTCAGTCCTGGTATTCCACATATGTGCCCAGCGTTCCCTTGCAGAATTGGAGAGCTCTGATCTTGTGGGTGGAAGAAGAGGGACACTGTCCATGGTGCTTGTGGCAGTGGTCTCAAAGAGTGTGAAGAGGATGATATACCTGAGAAAGAACCTTGGCTGATGCAGCCCTCTTTTTTGGGCACATCAATGAAGACTGTCTTTCTCCCTCTATTCTTTCCTCCTTTTGTCTTTTTATCTGTCCTTTAATATATATATATATATATATATATATATATATATATATATAGCCCTCTTTTTTGGGCACATCAATGAAGACTGTCTTTCTCCCTCTATTCTTTCCTCCTTTTGTCTTTTTATCTGTCCTTTAATATATATATATATATATATAGCTTCTTTGCAAAACTACCAGTCAACTTTCCTTCCTCCTCATCCTAACAGAGTTCTATTATGTTTTCTTCATTTGTGACATTTCTCCCACGTACGCATATTTCTGGTGTAAAAATTGCCTATTTTCTCTTTGGATTAGTTTCCGTATTATCACCTATGTCACATTTCAAATGATATACTGCATTGTTCCATGTCCTCTTTTAGTCTGCGTTATGGCTTGGATCTGGAGTGTCCCCCAAAAGCCTCACGTATTTGCATATTGTAAAATATGGATGTGCTATTAAGAGATCGGGCCTGGCTAGAGGAAAGGAACATTGCAGCTTGGCCCGGGAGGGACAGATCCATGGGACAAGACCCAGAAGGGTAGCTGGGCCCTTCCTGCCTCACTTGCTGTCTGCCACGCTCTGTCTCCACCATTGCCAGACACCCTTAAATGGAGGTAAACTTCTGAAAACTAAAATGAATCTTCCCTCCTTTAAACCTTGTGAGTCAGGTATTCTGCCCCAACAACAAGAATGTAACTAAGACAGCACACTTTGTTCTGTGTAGGTCTAGCATATTCAACCAGTAGCTCAACTTCTTTGCCGTTGATATTCATAAAAATGTTACAATAAGTATTTTAAGAGAATGTATTCTTACTCATCTACATATGCAAACTATGTTATATATATATATATAGTATGTGGCCCAAAATAGTTCCTCTTCACCAAAGGAAAAAACAAAACAAAACAAAACACCAGCGGCCACAGTCTGGGCATGCCTATCCTAGGCCAAGTGAATGACTTCATATGTGTCATTCTAGAACATTTTCTTCTGTGGTCTTGAGTTGGATCTTAGCCTTGATCACACTTATTTCTCTAGCAATATTTTCCTCTCATTTATTGATATGTATAAGCGCAGAAGTTAAGGTTTACAATGAAGTTGAGCATTTTTGTGCACATACGTATCTTGTCAAGATGACAAGGTCTCTGGCAATTTTATTCCTCCTGCTTATTTGTTCCCACATAAAGCCAAGTTTATTTTTGTTCTTATTTTTGATACTGGGGATTAAATCCATGCTGTTAAACTCCTGAGGTACATACACAGCCCCTTTTTAGTTTTTAATGTTGAAATGGGGTCTAAGTTGCCCAGACTGGTCTTCAACTTGAAATCCTCCCACCTCAGCTTCTGGAGTAGGTGAGATTATAGATATGTGCATACCATGGAATAGGGTGTTGAGTATACAAAAAAAAGCATACATAAAAACAAATTCCATAGGATCTTGAAACCTCTGTTTTTGTGTAAAAGTTTTATGATTGGTAATGGTGTGGAGAGAAGGCTTAGTTGGACATAGGACACAGCTCTGACAAGCAACCTTCTCAACAAACTGCATTGTTTTGAGAAAGGATCTCACACTGACCTCAAACTTACAGTGATCCTCGTGCCTCAGCCTTCTGAGTACTGCCATTACAAGTTGTATGCTTCCATGATTGGTTTAAATGATGCTGGGTATTGTGATTTGGATCTGGAATATCCCCAAAAGGTCTCATGTATTTGGATGTGATAGATTATGCATGGAGCCATGTGTGGTTAGGAGATGGGGCCTGATGTAGAGGGGCCAATGTGGGGCTTGTGATGCATTATAAGGTGCCTGGCAGAAGACAGGCATGTGATAGATTATAGATTAGAGACATGTGGCGAATAAGGATTCTTAAGCCTGAAAAAGGTGAAACACTGAGGCTGGACCTGGCAGGGGTAGATCACTGAGACAGGATCTGGAAAGGTATATGCTACTTCCTCCTTCCTTCAGCAGTCTTGGCTTTCTGTTTAGAATGCCTTGAGAAGCTGCCTCCACCTCTGCCTCCTCCTTGTGCTTCCACTGTTGCCGGCTGCTCAGGAATGAACTGTGACCTTGAGACTATGAGCTGAAATAAACTTTTCCTCCCTAAGGTTGTGGATGCTGGGTGTTCTGTCCCAAGAAAAAAGAAACTAAGACAGAAATCAGCTCAGGGCCTCACTCTGGCTAGGCAAGTGCTCTAACTGCTGTGGTATTTCTCCAGCACATAGTCTTCCTTTTTTGAGACAGGATCTTACTCTGTAACCCAGAGTGGTCCTGGACTCCCTAAGTAGCCCAGTCTGGCCTCAAACTCATGGTTATCCACCTGCTTCAGCCTCTGAGTGCTGGGATTACAGTCATGTATCACCATGTTCACCTAGTCTTTTATGTGGTACTGTGGCTTTGAACCCAGGGCTTTGCAAATGCAAGGCGAATGATTAATCACTGAACTATGCTCCTCTTTATTGTCACATCATTTTGTGCTCCTTATCTTCTTTTTCTCACCTTTTCAGCCTTAAGAACTCCAGTTTTGCACAACCATTCCATTGACTGCTTGTGAGACAATGCCCATCATTCTGGCTCTCTCTCTCTCTCTCTCTCTATCTCTCTCTCTCTCTCTCTCTCTCTCTCTCTCTCTCTCTCTCTCTCTCTCTGTGTGTGTGTGTGTGTGTGTGTGTCTGTGTGTGTGTGAGTGTATCTCTGTGTGTGTGTGTCAACATGAGGCCTGCCCCTCCCCAGTCCACCCAGGGCCCAGTGAGCAAGATGTGCTCAGAGGAGTGCGGGCTCCAGTGTGTCTCTGCCACATGCTGGCCAGGGATCCGCTGCCCAGTGGGAGGCCTGGACCACCACATCCATCCATCACCACTCTTGCTGTCTTGGGCACATGCAGCACCCCCCTAACCCCCTTACCTGGAGAGCATGGCAGAAGGACACTGAAAAGTTCCACTGAGGGATCAAAGCCCACCCCAGCCCCCGGGACTGGCTTAGGCCCACTCAGAGGATGGACACTGGTGGCTCCACGTCCCATACATGTGTGTCTCCAGGGATGAGTTATGCGGAGACATAACTCACAGGTCAGGATGAGAAGGGCTTGTCTGAGAAGCACCTGCATCAGGCTAAAACTATGGGATGGAACAGACATGGGCCAGCAGGGTGACCAGGGTAGAGTTTGTCCCTAGGGGCACAGATGGGGGTCTTCCTGGCCTATGTGGGAACTTGAGCAGATGAGTCTGGTGCCCCTCTCCCTGAATGGTTGTCTAGGACTCCTCAAATCCTGTTTACACGGGGGATTACACCTAAGGAGCTCGACCTCCTGAAGCTTCAGTCTCTATACGGCCAAAAGAGTCTCTAGGCCCCATGCCTGCACCACTTAGGACTCCCTGTGGGTCAACCAGGGACCTGGGGTAGCCCCAGGTGTTCATGGGAGGAGCTCTGAGGGGAGCTGCCTATTGACCTAGTGACCCAAAATGTCCTGAGGTCAGGGCAAAGACAGAGAGGTAGGAGAAACTGGCCATGTGTGGGCCTGTGGCCCAGGTGCAGGGTGGGGAGTGGGGAAAGAGCACCATGAGGTGCATTTTGGGGGCTAGGGGAGAAGCTTTGCTGGGGTACCCTGTTCCCACGATTGAACAGAGAAGAGAGGAGGACGTGTGCTGGTGCTCAAAGTCTCAGAAGGTTTCAGTCCACTCATGGGCAGCTGCCTCACCTTTACTTCCTGACTCACAAGTCCATAACACACACCTGAAAGCTCTGCCCTCGGCACCCCCAAATCTCACAAATTGACACAATCCCTCCAGATCAAACCCCAAGCATGTGCCCCTTCCAGCCAGGTCCTACCTCCCAATGACACGTGATTCCACAGGTATCCCGCTACATCTGAATATATGAGGCATTTGGGAGACACTCCAGATCCAAACCATAATATGGCGTATTACTTCTTGGGCCTCCTACCTTCACACCCTGTCCCAGTGCCCTTGATCGAGCCAAACAGGGCCCCTCCCCTGTAGGAAACCTACATTTCTGCCTCAGGGCATTTGTTCCTCTGGCTTTTGCCAGCCTGGGGTTCTTTATCAGCACCCCCTGGATACTCTGAAGGCTTGCCCTCAGTGAGGCTTTCCTGGGACCCTTATTTCAAATAATTTCCTGCCTCACCCCATTTTACCACTTACCAGATGGTGGTGGTGGGGCGGGGGGGGGGGAATAATGTGTGAGTGGGGCTCTGGCATGAATAAGAGCACTGCCATTGGAGTCAGCTCAGACAAGAAGGAACCGCCATTTCCTAAGGTATCTGGGGCATTCTGCACAGAGTGAGCATATGATACACCATCTGGCTTTTCTCGTTTTGCTTTGCTCTTTTAAAAAAAAAATTGAACGTAATGGACAAAGGCACACCTACTGAAGGAGGACAGCACCCCTTGGAAATGCATGCAGGCTCTAAAATAACCAATACCATAAATGTAGTTAAACTCCGGCCACCGTATAGACTTGTGACAATTCTTAATTTCATCTGCTTCAAAATATGTTGCAATAGCACAAGTCAGAAAACATTTTAGGCACAAAATTCCTGTGCTATGTGACTCCCTCCTGCCTAACATCTCACCAGAACTTACTTCTCTGCCACCCTTCCTCACAGGAAGCCTGGGGTGATGGAGTCCACATGGAAGAAGCAGGGAGACCGGCATTTGGCCCTGGGCCCTGGTGAGTGGAGCTTCTCCCCATGGAAAGCTTGGGGTGACAGATCCCTGAGCAAGGAGCCTGGAACTCAGGTCCAGGGCTGTAGAAAGCACCCACGCATCAGCTCCCGGCTCGCTCCCCTTTCTCTGGGGTAACCCACCTTCTTCTCCTGGAACCCCAGCATCCCCCTTTCCCCTAATTCCTCCAATGGCGTATTCCCTACCAGGTGCCCCCCTCACTCCCTCACAGATTCTGTGGTGCAGCTCACAGCTCCGCCCTTCTTCTCTAGGCCAGTCCCCCATCTCCCGGAACCCACCACCACCCCTCACTATCCCACCCACCCCCTGGCGCAGGTCTGGAGTCCTACACGCACAGAGCCCTGTGTAAACCTCCCAGCCCCATCCTCCCAGTTTGGGCCTACCCACTTTCCTCTGCACTCCCAGGACCCCAACTAGTGCCCAGTCACCTCATTTAGACTCCTGTCTCCCACAAGCCTCAACTCATCCGTCACAGAGTCTCTAGGTACAGTTTGAAGTTCTATTCTCTCCCTCTGGGTAAGTCTAGTTTCTTGTGGACCCTCAGCGCCACACTAGCCCCAGCTACCCCCAGGATGGGCTCCTCCACCCCACAAGCCTCGATTTACCTTCTCATAGAGCCCCCATATGCAGCTCACCTGCATTCTCCCATTCTAGGCCACAGCACCCATTTTTCCTGGACTACCACCACCCCAACTAGTTCCTAGTTGGCCAAGCCAAACTTGCTCCTCTTACAAGCCTCAGCTCACCCTCTCACAGTGCTCCTGGTGCGAGTTATGGCTCCATCCTCTCCTCTGCACCCACTCACCCCCTTCTTCAGGACCGCCAGCACCAGCACTAGCCTCCAGTCTATCCAACCCAGGTCTTATGCCCACAGGCCTAGGCTCACCCTCTCACAGAGCTCCTGGGGGCATCTCATAGCTGAATTCTTCTCTGTGGGCCAACATACTCTCTTCTTCTGGACCCCAGCACCTCACATGCCCAAATTCCCGCCAGCCTAGCTCTTTCCTCTCAAAAGCCTCGGCTTCTCCCCTCACAGTCTCTGGGGGCAGCACACAGCTTTATCCTCTGGCCCAACCCACTCTCTTCTCCTGGACTCTAATACCCCCAACTCTCCTCAAGTTGAGCTCTTCCTCCCCATGGTTCCTGGTTCACCTTGGCACAGGGCCACTGGGAGCAGCTCATAGCTCCACTGGCCTCTCTGGACCAGGCTTCCTTCTTCTCCTGGACTCCCAGCAACCCCACTATGTGTTCATGTTCCCCCACTGGGCTGTTCCCTCCCATAGGCCTTCATTTATCCCTTTACAGAGCCCTGGGTTCAGGTCATGGCTCCCTTTTTCTCCCTCTGTGCCAGGCCACCTTCTTCTCAAGGACCCTTTCCACTCCAGAGATCTCTTGCTCCTCACTGAAGAGAGAGGGAGAGAGGGAGGGAGAGAGGTAAGGGGAGAGAGACACCATCCAAGTGGAAGATGCACCACTTCAACCCAGTCTCAAAAATCAGTATTTCCTCTGTTTTACATAATAGGCCAAGGCAGCCACGGCCCTACCCAGGCTGGGAACCTAGACTCCATTTTTAATGGGGAGTAGATAGATTTTGAAAAAACAAGCAAGACAGGAAATACAATTCTACTTTTCAAGAAAATTGTGTGCTAAAATTGGGTTGCTTGAAGGCTGAAAACCCCTAATGGGAAAAGTAGGACAGAGAGAGGAAGTTTCCAAATGAGAGTATAATCTCAAAAGGAGGGATATTCAACCACGTCCTACAGAAGAACTCTGGGCTGTAATTCCTAGCTGAAGTTTGTCCCAGTTTGAGGCAAAGGAACTAGGATTTAGTAACGTTGACCATCTCAGAGGGGAGGGTGGGAAAAGTCAGTTCTTCAGTTCTTCAGGGGAAGTAGTTTCAGGAGCCCAAGGATCTACCCTCTGCAAGAGAGTCCCAGGGTTGCGTGGGCTAGCAGAAGCAGAAGCACCCTGAGGCTGCAAAGGAACATAAAGCAGACAAGTCCCGGAGAATCTGGGTGGAGCACTAATGGCCTCCCCCCAAATCCTTCCACAAAGTAAGCTTCTTAATGAAAGATATCTTTTCCCTCATTCATGTATCTACAGTGGCCACTGGAGCACCTGTTACATATTAGGTGATCACTAATATTTGTTGAATTAAGTGTAATTGTCAGTGGAAGTAAATATTTGTTGTATCACGTGTGTGTGTGTGTGTGTGTGTGTGTGTGTGTGTGTGTGCAATGCTGCTATAAGTCTTCTATATCCAAGATAATAAGTTTTCTTGTAGCCTCTAATACTTTTATAGTTATGTTTCTTACACTCACGGTAACCTGTTTGTTAAGGTACAAGTTCACATGCAGCAAAAGTACAGATATTAAAGTTACAGGATGGGCTGGGGATGGAGCTCAGTGGCAGAGCGCTTGCCTGGCACGCTCAAGGCCCTGGGTTCAATCCCTAGTTCCAAACCTAAAAAGCAAGTCCCCCCAAGGAAAAAAAAAAGATAAAAAATAAAATTAAAAAGTAAAGTTACAGGATGATAAATTTCAGCACATATAAGCATCATGTGGTAACCACCCAGGGTAATGTAGGACATTTCCATCACTATAAAGCTCTCTTGCTGCTTTCTAGTCAATAACGACCTTTCCAATGAGGTAAGCACTATTCTGATTTCTGTCATGAGAATACAAAAATGAATCAAAAATCTTAAGCCTAAGAACAAAGTAACTGAAAAAAATGAAAGTTGAAGTGAAACACAAAACAACTAGGTTGTGCTGTGACACAACAAAGCAGGAACAGGGCAGAAGGAGAGCAAGTCTGATAAGTAAGATACAAGGACACTGAGCAGCTTACCAGCCCATCCTTCCCCTGGGTCTTCGCCGGGAATTGGCGTCAGTGCACCGTGCTAGAGTGGGATAAAGGCTCATCTCTGTCCACCTGGTTCTCCATCTGAGGATCCAACGCCCTGCATTGGAAAGGCCATCTTGTCTCGTGGCTCTCTAGCACCCCCAGTCATAAAGGAAGTGCCTTTTGATGTGAGGCTTGGGCCTGGGCTCTGTACTTTATCTATACTCAGTCCAGCTTAAATCGATACAACACTCTCCCGCTGCACAAAAGAAAAACTACACACAGAAAAAATACATGGCACAATAAAAATAAGGAAGTAATAACAGAAATAAATGGAATTTAAGATCAAGGAAATAAAGGACAGGAAGGAACCTGGAAAGCTAAGAAGGGGCCACATCACAAGGGGCCAAGCATTCAAAGACCCTTGGGTCCGGTTTCAAGGTTTCTGCTCCTCAGGACAGGCCTGTGGGCACCTGCCTGCCTTTAGATCAAGGGCTGGGCCAACAGTGTGCGCATCAGGTAAAAGTATTCACGGTCAGCACCAGGGACAAGGAATTGAATGTGGCTTCTCTTTCTCTTGCACTAGGATCCCCTGGGCCTTTCTGTGCCTATTCTATGCCTTTTCCTTGTGTCCTCAAAACCCAGCCCGCCTCCCTCCACTGCCCTGCTTTGGTTGTCCCTGCCCTGTTTCATGACCTGGAGATGCAACTGATCAAAAATCCATGGCTTCTGGGAGCCACAGCCATGGAGAAAAGGGAGGTGATGACAAGGGACCCCTGACGGTGAGAGGCAGGCCTAGGACTGCTTTTTTTTTTTATTAGTGCATGTTAATGATACACAAGTTACAGTTACACTCATTGTAAGGAGTTGGTGCATGTATGTATCACATCTTGATCATTTCAATCCCTTTACCATCACTCCTTCATTTTACTCTTTAATGTACTGATATTTTGGGTTTCTCATATAAAAGAAATTATATGATATTTAACTTTTTGTGTTTGATTTATTTAACTTGATATTTTGGCCTCAAGATCCATCCATTTTCCTGAAAGAGACAGGATTTCATTCTTCTTTATGACTCAAAGACCTAGATATAAAAACAGAAACTTTGAAACTTCTAGAAGATAACAGAGGGACCCTTGAAGCCATAGACACTGGCAAGGACTTCTTAAATTCCAGTACCGTAAGAAATAACACTAAAAATCAACAAATGGAATTACATCAAATTAAAAGGCTTCTACACTGCAAAATAAATAACAGGCCAAAGAGACAACCTATAGAATGAGAAAAAATTATTAGCTACTTTTCTGATTGAGAACTAATATGTAGAAAATATAAAGAGCTCAAAAACTAACCCTTGAAACAAATAATGATTGCTTTTTCATGATGAAGGTCATGTTACTCATGGTGTCAGGGACAGGGGTTGGCTTTACTGCCAGCATTTAAAGCTAGTTTCTGAGGAAGAAAAAAACACATCAAATGTGGTTTGGTTGAGCCCAAGAACTGCAAATTACAGCCACCTGCTCAAGTTTTGGGAGCAAAGTATCACATGTAGGTCATTGTAGATGCGTCCAGCTAGATCTGTTATACTTGAAAACTACAATGAAGCCTATTTTTCAAATACCCAGCTTTCTAAACATGTTCTTCATTTATATTGGACGTCACCGCTTAAAACAAGTAAGACAGAACTTGCCATGGTTTCTTAAAAGACTTTTATTAATGCCAGAAATAAAAGAGTAAAAGCAAAATGAATGTAAAACTCAGGGTGGCTTGTACGTACAGGGACTAAGGAAAACTTTAAGGCACTCAGTTGCAGTGAGTCAGCTGATTCTCGATGCAGGGGTAAGCTGCTGGGATAATGACTCCAGCGGGGTTACTTCGCGCCTTTATAGCTGGGTTGTGTGCTGGACTTGGGCTTCCTCCCATCCCAAGGAAAGCTTAACTCCCAGCAACCCTGGGTTTCCAACTTGCAGGCTTGAGACCCTTCTCTCAGGCTGTGGTGGAAATGAAACAAAAGGGAACAACAGAAAGCAACATGGGGCTAATGGCCGCACTTTCTGTTCTGTCAATTCCCAGGTCTTTCAGGCAGGCGACAGGCACTCGGCTCCACATGGCCTCCGCTATTGGCTGGCCGTTGGTCAGGACAAAGCCCTCTCTAACAGACACATTTATTGTCTCCACCAAGAAATGATCTGGCTGGCATTATTTCGATTTGATTGTGTTTTTCTTTTCTTCGGGATCATATTCTGCTGTCAGCTCCAAAACTATCTGTGCTTTGTTTCCTTGAATTGCGACGCTTTTGTAGATCCATCCTTAGCACTGTTACAAAAGTGAGACATAAATGCATACACCCTGGAAAGGAGAGGTGACATCACCTACTAAAAATTATTCTGACCCCTATCACCTTCTACGCTTTTAATGTAGACAGTGCCTACCCAGGAGCACTCCTATTTTTCATTAATCACATTTGAACAGATTATACTAGTTGCATGTTTTGCTTCATGCCACAAATACATTATTGGAAATGTTTTGTAAGAAGGAAATGTCTCAGGTCCCTTTGCTATGATAATTTATGATTCCAATCAAAACACAGGAGATAGAACAGAATTCAGGTTTTGGAGGCAAATGACGATATCCTTTCAGTAGCAATACTAGATCCAATCTTGTCCTCAAAATACTCTGTTTGAAGATTTTTAACAGAAGGTTTGAAAAAAATGTTCTCTCGAATCCGATTATTATTATTATTATTATTATTATTATTGTTCTTACCCTGCCTGAACAAATAGCACAAGTGCATTTCCACAGGCTCCAGAGGCAGAAGCCAGGCCTGCATTCTCTCAAACTATCTTCTGGGAGGAAACTGATCCGTTCTTCTTCCATTCAATGCATAACAGGCCCTCTCTGGTAGTGGTCTTGCCAAAATGATGGAGACTACACATTCTCTCTTGGATTTGACCTGTGCTCCCCATCGGTGTTCTTAGTGAAAGAAAAAATGTAAAGTAAACCCTTAGCTTCCCTATTCACCGTGGCCTGCACCCACACCTTTCACACTTTGGATTGCCTCTCATCCGTCCACTCTTGCTTGGTGCTCTGCAAAGCTTGTGTCTTCTGCTCATCCACTTGGACATAGTCTACTCTCTGCTCTTCTGAAAGGAGAAATTTCTGAAGGGAGAGAACAAAAAGGCACTCATTACGTCTAATTTTGAAATTCAGGACAATGCCTACCCTCCTGTCGTAGATTGCATTGCTATGAAATACTTGCTGCCCCTTCCTCCCTGCAGAAACATTATCGTGTGTGTCTCTCTGTGTGTAAACATTGAAAAGAGGCATCCTATGGTTGTGCCGCTTCCTTCTCCCCCTGCAAGCAGCACTGGGCTGAAGATGAGCTTTCTCATGAGCAATAAATGATGCTGCAAAAAATTACAGTTTGAGGGTTGTCTTGAGGGCATCATGTATCCCAAAATTGGTAATGTTTCTTCTGTGCTTGTTGCTACCACCCTTCTGACAAGCTTCTTTGAGTCTCAGTTCAGATTTTACAAATGATATTCAGGCAAAAGGAGACACAGGAGTTACTTCAGCAAAATACATGGCAAGTCATCCAGAGGTTTTTCTACCCCCTCAAAATATAAACGGAATTAGACTGTACTTCTAATTTCACAAGTTGCTTTTTTAATAATACACTGTTAAACGCAGTTTAAATTATAACCATTCCTTGATCAAAAATATTTAGTCACCATCTAAGCATTTAGCATTCACTCTATGGCTACACTGTATTTGTTCATGGCTAGACTCACATATGAGTATAATCCAAGCAATGCTCACAGTGGCCCTCAGTTAGGTGCTATTATTTCTGGTGTCTACTTCACAACTAAGAATACTACCCAAAAAGTTGAAAATGTGCAACCCAGCACTCAAAGCTCTGTACTGGGAAATTCCACGGCAATATAGAGTCTCTTTTACTACTTCCTAAAGTCCAGCCAGGGCGAGAGAAATAACTCAGCTTTGAAAACACTTGCCTAGCAAACGTGAGGCCCTGAGTTTGATTCCCCAGCACTACATAAACCAGGCATCATAGTGCATACCTGTAATCCCAGTACTTGGGAGGCCGTAGCAGGAGGATTGCCATGAGTTTGAGGCCAGCCTGGGTTACCCAGTGAACTCAGGACCAGTCTAGACTAAAAATCATAATCCTGACTCAAAGTTTTCTTTGAAATAAAATCTAGCCAAACTAAAGTATTACCTGTTTCCCAAACAGGCCCTTCCTATTCTTGGAGAGCCTTGTGCCCTGCCTTCATCACCTCATGAGGAAATTTTCTATAATGATTTAGGCCCAAAATTTGTTGGCATAACCTCTATGCATACACATGCATCCAAATTACATATCTTAGAAGAAAATATACCAGCATTTCATTCTCTCTGAGAGGCAGGATTAGGGATGATTTTAACATTGTTCATTAGACACATCTGTATTTTTAAGACCTCCTAAAAAGAACACTCATGGTTGGGTAATTAGAAAAAGTTGAAGTAAAAATGGGATCACCTGGGAGTTTTCAGACACAAAGTCCTTCTTACCTGCTGTATGGGAGCTGGTGATGCTGAATTGAAGTCCAGGGCCAAATAATCCAGACTGAATTTCTTTGTCCAAGTAAGAGCACCACGACTCAGTGAGTTGACTGGTCGGTGCTCTTCCTAGGAATAAACATCACAGGGCTTTTGTCAATATTTAACCTGAAGATGCACAAATCTCAATGGAGAAATGACAAGAACCAAGATAATATGATACCTCCAAAATTTAAAACTTCCATAGTAACTGATTCTAATGCCATCAAAGGAGATGAAATACCAAAGACTCCAAAAGAGTAACTATAAGAATGATCAAAAAATTTAAGGAGGACAAAAATAAACAGCAGAATGAAAGCAAGGAAGGGAATGCAAGGCATGAGGAAACAATTGACTAAAAAATAGGGCTTTTTAAAAACCTGAACAGAAATCTTGGAAATAAAAAGTTAAATAAGCCAAATAATAATACAGTGGAAAACTTGTCCAGCAAGCTTGAGCAAAAACAAGATAAAAGCCAAGGCCTTAAACATAAAATTTACAAATCATTACACTTAGATAGCAATAGAAAAAGTGAAAATGTGACAAAAACTTGTGACACTTCTAGCATATAATTAAACAGGTAAATTTAAAAGTTTTAAAGTCTTGGAACACAAGAGGAGCTCAAGATACAGAATAAGTGTGTAAAAAACCTCTTCAGTGAAATAATAGCAGAAAACTTCCCAAATCTTGACAAAGATATATACATTCATGTACAAGAAGCATTTAGTACCATAAGTGTTCAGTACCACAAACAGGCATGGTTAGAAAAGAACCTCCCCACAACATATCGTAGTTGAAATATCAAGAATACACAGCAAAGAAATGATGCTGAAAGTTGCAAGAGAAAAATGTCAAATCATTTATAAAAAGAAGCCAATGAAAATAACAGCAGATTTCTCAACAGAAACTCTACAAGCCAAGCGGACATGAAATGTGTTTAAGTTCTAAAAAAAAGAAAAGCCAATCTGGATTACTATGTCCAGCAAGGCTGTTCTTCAGAAAATTGATATCTCATTTGACGCAGCTGTTACTCTTCTGGGTATCTTTCCACAAGAGTTAAAGTCATCACACAACAGTAATGCATGCATACCCGTGCTTTTCACAGCACAACTTACAATAGCTAAATCCTAGAAGCAGTCAACATGCTCATCAACAGATAGATGGATAAAGAAGATGGGATATATATACAAAATGGAGTAGTACTCTGCCATAAACAAAAATAGATTTAGTCATTTGTAGGAAAGTGTGATAGAGAAATCTCACACTTAGAGAAATGAAACAGACACAGGTTAGATATTGCATAGTTTCTCAATACCAGAAAAGCAAAGTATAAAAAGTAAAAGAGCAAAATAAAAGACAGATGAAAGAAAATAGGTAGGTAGATTTTGTAGAGAAGGAAAGTGGATATGGGGTCAGTGGTCAATAACACACATCTGAAAGCTCTGACCTGGGTGACCTCCAATCTCAACAAATTGATACAATCCCTCTAGGTTAAGCGCTAAGTATCCACCCCTTCCAGACAGGCCCCACCTCCCAATAGCACACAGTTCCACCGGTGTCCTACTACATCCAAATACATGAGGTTTTTTGAAGACACTTCAGATCCAAACCACAACACTAATGAAAAGGAAAAAAGCTATCCTTCAGAATTGAAGGATGAAGACTTTCCAAAGTTAGCATAAACAAAAGGAACTCATGACCATTAATACAGCATTATAGGAGATCTTAAAAGAACACTACATAGGGATAAGGAAGACTAACAAATGAGTATTAGGGAGGAATCAAACATCAAAAATAACCAAATGACACAAATTAGCACATACCTTTAAATAATAACCCAATAAAAATGCACAGATTGGCATACTGGATTAAAAATAAAAACAAGACCCAACTCTTTGGGGCTTGTAAGAAACACAGTTCATCTGCAGAAATACACAGAATGAAAGGGAAAGGATGAAAAATGACACTCCTTGCAAATAGTACTTGAAAGCAAGTGACAGCAGACACATTCATATCTGATAAAGCAGATTCCAAGCCAAAATTATTCAGAAGAGACTCAGAAGGCCACTACTTACTTGTAAAGGGGAAAATTCACCAAGAAGATATGATAGTTATAACTATATATGCACTTGACCTCAGTCAACCCAATTTCCTAAAATAACTACTATCTGACATAAGGGAACACATGTCCAATACAATAATTGTGGGTGACTTCAATACTCTGCTCTCACCAGTAAATACGTCATCCAGACCAAAACAACAACAAAGACGCAACAGGTTGTGCAAA
Organism: Ctenodactylus gundi; assembly: GCA_004027205.1. Lineage (NCBI taxonomy): Eukaryota > Metazoa > Chordata > Mammalia > Rodentia > Ctenodactylidae > Ctenodactylus > Ctenodactylus gundi. Next base: position 142,559 of record PVKB01003621.1, on the reverse strand, counting down.
CTGCAGCCTATGGGCTGTGTATATCCCAGGGTGACTCTGAATAAAAACTTGCTTAAAACATCACGAGGGGGTTTTTGTGATTCTTTTTGTAATTTGATTGCATAGTTCTCAATCATAAACTTTCTAGATGAAAACAGAACAGAATGGAATAATCAGAATATGTTACATGCAAAATTATCAGAGCATTACCCCTGATGTACATTATAACTGCAAACAGTTCAGTCAGAAGAAACAAAAAAATTAACTAATAAAATAAAGAGCGAGAGGTGGTCCCACAATGTGCTGTATGCACTCTCTCTTTGCACATGTTCATGGTTTCCATTTTACAGCAGGAAGTGGTGGGTAGTGTGTAATTTTTCAAGCACAGACAGTTGAATTGATATCACCAAATATTACATATGCTTGTGGTGACCTGGCAAGTAATAATTACCATTGGTGCCCTGGTGATTGTAGGTAGAAGAAAAGGACTTATAAGATTAAGAAAGACAATGCAATCACTAAGTGAAACTCACATGTGATAGTGTCATTGCATAGTATTAGGAAAATTTATTCATAAAAGCTTTAAAATGAATAATGTCATGCAATGTGTCCCCAGATCTGTGAATTTCTTAAGGGACAAGGATGAATCATCGCCATTTCCAGGAATTCCTTAAAAGTATGGATGCTGACTCTGATGACACCAATTACTTTTGGGAAGTAAGATGACCAAGTCAAGGCAAAATGTTTAAAAGATTTTATGATTTGCAACATGAAATCAAATCATTTATGGTATCAAAAACAAAATTTTGCTGGAACCTGACAATGATTTAGCATTTTTAGTGGATTTGACTGCTCACTTGAATAAGGTAAACATATTTCTTCAAGGTAAAAATCAACTTATTAGTATAACGTTTCAGACTGTAACAACATTCCAAATGAAACTGAAATCATCACAAGCTCAAATTAAGGCAAACGATTGTATGCATTTCAACATATTGGCTGAACACAGTAATGTGAACAGTTAAAAATATGCAACCTTGCTTTTTTATTTGAAACAAGAATTTGGAAACAGGTTTCAAGATTTACAGAAAAATAATAAATATTTTGCTGTATTTGTGATTCCATTATCTAGCAACACAAATATATCACCTATCATTTCTCAAGTGGAATACACAGAGCTGCAATCTGACATTCAACTGAAAGAAAAATTTGATTGTGTCTCTTCACTGGACTTTTATAAGACCTATATCTTAGAGATAAATATCTCTCACTTCACAATTACAACTTATTTATTTCATCACTTTTTGGCAGTATCTACATTTGTGAGCACCTGTTTTCAAGGGTGAAGCTCAAAATGAGTAAAATTAGAATCAAACTATCTAGTGAGCACCTTGAGAACTCACTGAGAATTGCAACCTCTTCCACCACACCAGACACTGGTGCATAAATTTCATTTAAAAAACAAGATTAAGGGGCAGGTGTGGTGGCAGCACCCATGATGGCTGAGGCAAATGCAGCTGCTCAGGCACTTCTGGGTGGCACCTGGGCCTGTATGCACACGGAGCAGCAGGAGCCTCTGCCAGGCAGCAAGGAGGCATCTGAGACCCAGCAGGAAAAGCACGCTATTAGGGAGGAAGGAAGATGGCCACTGAGTAGGAGTCATGCTGAATGGCTCTTCCCAGCCTCACCCCAAAATGTTGAAATATAGTTAAAAAACACCCGCTCAACTTAACCTAGAGAGGGAGAAGAGCTCCAGGAATTAAAAAGAGAACACTGGAACGCTAGAAACTCCTTAGACACATCAGAGATTGAAGAACACATGAGCCTGGGAAAGGACTGGGATCAGTCAGAAGCTGCAGATCAAGAGTCTCTCTCGTGGCAGAAGCAGAGACGGTGGCCATGGAGCCAGAGGGTGGCAGTCAAGAACATTCTCATGGACTCCACACAGGATGACCAAAGAACAGGGCATGGGCTCCTGCTTGCACAAACCCAGCCCCCACCCTCCCATGAAGCACAGAGATGGCCCAGCCAAGCAGGAAAACAAAGACGCAAATCGCAGCCAGGAGCATCTGGATCTAGAGGAAGCTGTGAAAGATAGCTTACAAGGGTGGAGGTGCTTGAACAAGCGGGCTTGCTCAAGCAGGGTTACAGAAGCTGGCATCATCCCCCAGCAAGAGAGGCTAGGAATCAAATGGTGTGGAACATGCAGCTCTCAGAGTAACAGCATAATTGGTTCTATCCCAGCTCCTTTCCTGGGCTCCATCAACCCAGGCTTACCTAAGCCAGCGCCTTCTCCCACCAGGAGAAGTTGGGAAATCAGTGGTCTCAAGCATGGGGCACTCAGGGTCATGGCATACACATCCTCATCCCAACTCTTCTCCCAGGCTCACTCAACCTGGCGTGCCTAAATTGGCATCTTCCCTCAGAGGCAGAGGCGAAAGGAGAGCTGTCTGAAATATAGGGCACTTGGAGTAACTCTGTAGATGCCCTATCGCAGCTCGTTTCCTGGACTCACTCACCTTCCCCCAGCAGGAGAGACTGGGAAGCCAGCAGTTAAGCAATCAGAATACCCATCTCCCAGTGTTTGTGCACAGCTAAAAAGCCAATGCCCGGGAATAATTAACCAAAATAGTGCCCTCAGCAAGAGATAGAATTTAGATTAAACAGAGCATACTGGGGCTCAGAAACTCAGCCACAAAAGAGAAGAGTCAAGTTCTCCCTAGAAACCAGCTGACAGTTCAATTCCAGGTAACTCTTAAATCTCTCAATAAAAGTAACAGGGAGATGGAAAGACACAGCAAGATGCCCTAAACGTTTCTACTCCACAAGAGGAAACCGCTTAATGTCAACAGGCTCAACACATCATTCAAAAGCTATAGATTGGCAATCTAGAATGTTTTTTGAATATGCAAACAAATTTAAATTTAAAAGGCTAGAAATGTGAGAAAGAAAAGGAAAGAAGTTAAATTATTTCAAATTCCTTAGTTGAATACTGAAAGGTAAATGTTTGTATATTCAAAAAAATCAGGTTATCATCATATCAATCACTTCTCTTAGGATAAATTTACATCTATCCTTCCAGCATCAGCCTATGTTTATCTTTGCAAGTATGGCAAGTCTTTCGGCAAGCAACATATGGTTGGGCTATGTTTTAAAATCTAGATTGCCAATCTATATCTTTTGATTGGTGAGTTGAGCCCATCAACATTAAGAGTTCAATGCAATTCCCACAGAAATATCAACAACATTTTTCAAAAACTTGAGAAAATAATCCCAATATTCATACAGAACCAAAAGAGACCCAGAATAGCCAAAGCAATGCTGAGCAACAAAACAAAAGCAGGTGACATCATGATTCCAGACATCAAGATATACTACAAAGCAATAGTGGTTTAAAAATATGCTATTGGTACAAAGACAGACAGATTGATAAATGGAACAGAACCAAGGACGCAGAGACAACCTCAAGTACCCTCAACCATCTGATCTTTGACAAAGGGTTCAAAAACATACAGTAGAGAAATGATACCCTCTTCAAGAAACGGTGCTGGGAGAACTGTCTATCCATACGAAGAAGAGTGTATCTAGACCAACACATATTGCCATGTACTAAAATTAAATCAAAGTGGGTCAAAGACTTAGATATTAAAATAGAAACACCAAACCTCCTCTAGGACAAAATAGGTAAAACTCTTGAAGATATAGGCATGGGCAAAGATTTTCTCAATATGATACTTGATGCAAAGAAATATCCCCCAGAATTAACAAATGGGACTACATCAAATTATAAAGCCTCAGCATAGCAAAGAAAATGACCAACAGAGTGAAGAGAGAACCAACAGAATGAGAAAAAATTTTACCTTCTACACTTCGAACACGGGATTAATGACTAGAATACATGAAGAACTGAGGAAAAATAGATCTGTGTTAGTTACTTTCTCTTCACTGTGATTTAATACCTGACATTCACAATTTAGTGAGGAAAGATTTATTGTAGCTCACAGTTTCAGGTCACAGTCCATTCACAGGTGGGCAGCTGGAAAATGGTAGAAGCACATGACAGAGCATGAGGAGGGGGAGCTCCAACGTCAGATGTCTTCATGACATGGTGGAACAGAGAGAGAGATACTGGGAGGAAGGGCAGAACCAGTACACACCCCTCCGGGTCAAGATTATGCCCCTCCAGGTCAAGTTCTAAGTTTCCGCCCCTTCCAGCCCGGTCCCACCTCCCAACCCTACAAAGTATTCATGGGAACATGAGGCTTTTGGGGGGACCCTCCAGATCCAAACCACAACATCCCACCTCTGACCCCCAAAAGAGTCATGGTCACCACCTTAAGCAAAACGTGTTTAGTCCCTTCCCCAAAACTGCCGAAGTCCCAGTAGTTCCAGCACAGCTAAAAGGTCCAAGTCCAAAGTCTCCTCTGAGATTCAGGGCAAACTCTCAGCTGTGAGCTCCTGTTAAAGCCAAAGAGTTAAGCACCTCCAACATAAAATGGCACAGCATAAAACATTTCAATTCCAAAAGGGAGGCAGAGGAGGATAACAGGCAATATGACCAAAACAATTCCTAAACCCAGCAGGTCAAAGATTAATTCCAGTAGTCCCAGGTCCAGCACCTGGGGTAAACTGCAGCAAGATCTCCATTCCAAAGCATTGCGCATAGGATTACAGCAGGCTGCAATTTCCATCTTCTGTGTCTGCTCACTGCCAACAGCTTGCCTCAGTGGATGATCCATGCTCCTGGCTTTTCCAAATTCTGGGGTTCCCCACGGCACCTTTGGCTTCTCCTTTATAGCTTCTATGTTGCCCTCCTGGGGCACAGCGCCTGGCCTGCAAGGATCTTTAGTCTCCCCACCCACCACCATCTCCTGCCTTGGAAGTTGTGATGTTGTTGTGAGGTTACATTTTGGTTTATGCTTTATCTTTTTTAAGTTTAACTCCTTCCTTTTCCTGCAACTGATCAAGTTTTCTTTCCTTTTCTTGTTTTTCTTTCTTTTTGCCTTCTTTTCACTTTTTTCTTCTCCTCTCCTTTTTTCCTTTCACTTTGACTTTTTCTTAGCTTTTTCGGTTTCTTTTTCTTTCCTTTTTATTTTTTAAATTTCTTTTTCTCTTTTTTCTTTCTTTTCTTTTTTCTTTCTTTTTCCTCTTTTTTGGTTTTGTTCTATTTTTGTATTTTTTGTTTTCTTTTTTCCTTTTTTCTCTTCTTTTTCAATTATTTCCTTTTTCTTATGCTTATTTTCTTTTTCATTTCCTTCTTTTTTCTCCTTTTCTTTTTTTTTCTTCCTTCTTTTTCTAATTTCTGTTGACTTTTTGGCAAACTTTTTAAATGTCCGTCTTTGTTTTTGTTTTTCTCATCTCTTTTTAATTTTCCCTTTTTTCTCCTTTCCTTCCGATTCCTTCTCTCATTTATATCAATTAGTTGCTAAAACACTCCCTCTCTTTATTAACCCCCTGAAACATATATTCTAAAATACAGATATGGAAGCTGCACTCTCCCCACTTCATTCTCAACTCTCCCCAACTCTTCTGAATCTTCCTTACAGTGTTCTTCCCTTTTAATTTCAGTCTTGAGTAGGAGTACTAACAGCTTGCCCACTACCATATGGGGTAGTTTCCTGCTTTTTACTTGATACTTAAAGCTAAACTCTAAACTCTAGACTGCTCTCCTCCTACTTCAATAACAATAGTCCTAAATGGAGAAACACTAAAAGCATTCACACTAAATTCAGAAACAAGACAGGGATGCCCACTGTCACGCTTACTATTTAACATAGTGCTTGAAATTTTGTCAGGAGCCACCAGGCAAGACCAAGGTATGAAAGGAACACGACTTAGAAGGGAAGAAGTAAAGATATCCCTATTTCTGGATGACATGATACTCTACATGGAAGACCCAAAAACTTCCACCCAAAGACTTTTAAAACTAATAAATAAATTCAGTGAGGTAGCAGATTATAAAATCAACACCCACAAATCAATAACATTCCTATACAGCAATAATGAATCCAAAGAGAAAGAAATCAAGAAAGCAATCCCCTTCGCAATAGCAACAGCAAAAAAAAAAAAAAAAAAAAAAAAAAAAAAAAAAAAAAAAAAAAAAAAAAAAAAAAAAAAAAAAAAAAAAAAAAAAAAAAAAAAAAAAAAAAAAAAAAAAAAAAAAAAAAAAAAAAAAAAAAAAAAAAAAAAAAAAAAAAAA
>PVKB01003621.1:0-136281 GCA_004027205.1 Ctenodactylus gundi | reverse complement strand
CACTAAAAAAAAGAAAAGATTGAAGAGGAGTTTAGAAAATGGGAAGACATTCCATGTTCTTGGATAGGAAGAACTAATATTGTCAAAATGTCCAGACTCCCAAAGCTACTATACAGATTCAATGCAATACTAATCAAAATACCAACTACAACTACATTCTTCATAGAACTAGAAAAAACAATCTTAAAATTGACATGGAACCAGAAAAGACCCAGAATCTCTAAAGCAATTCTCAGTAACAAGTGCAAAGCTAGAGGAATCACAATCCCAGACCTCAGAAAAACTACTATGCATCTATAAAGTCAGATAGGTTGGAGGCTTCTGTAGCCAAATGGAGGCAACTTGAGACCATCATGCTTAGTGAAGTGAGTCAGAAGCAGAAAGTGAAATATTGAGTGGTTTCTCTGATATCAGAAACCCAGATCACAATTATCTCATGGAACTTAGTATGAAAAATAATGGGAACTGGGTGGGGGGGGGGGTGGAGAAATGGGTAGGGGAAGGGCCAAAAGGAGAGAGGGAAAGATCTTGTAATTTTGCCAAGATATTTATGTGCACAAAATGCTCAAGATCACTGTAAACCTCAAATTTTGCACATATCAATAAAATGGGGAAAATATACTACAAAGCAACAGTGATTAAATCTACATGGTACTGGTATAATAACAGACAAGAGTACCAGTGGAACAGAATTGAGGATACTGAAACAAACCCATACACCCTTAGTCAACTGATCAGTGACAAAGGGGTCAAAACAATCCACTGACGAAAAGAAACCATCTTCAACAAATGATGCCAAAAAAAAAAAAAAAAAAAAACTGGATCTCCACATGCAGGACAATGAAACTAGAACCATATCTGTCTCCACACACTAAAATCAGACCAAATTGGCCTAAAGAACTGAACATTAAAACAGAAACACTGAGCTTACTGAAAGACAAAATAGGTAAAACCCTAAAAGACATAGGAACAGGTAAAGATTTTTTTTTTAATAGATCAACAACTGCACAAGAAATCTCAGCGAGAATCAACAAATGGGACTACATTAAATTAAAAAGCTTTCGCACAGCAGAAGAAACCATCAGAAAGGTGAAGAGACAACCCAGAGTGGAAAAAGACATTCACCAGTAACACTTCAAACAAAAAAATTAATATCTAAAATATACAAGAAACTGAAAAACATAAAACCCCCTAAAAAAATGATGCCATCAAGAAGTGGGCAGCTGAAATGAAAAGAAACCTCTCCGAAGAAGAAGTACAAAGGGCCAACAAGCACATGAAAAAGTGTTGTTCATCACTGGCCATCAGAGAAATGCAAACAAAAACAACATTGAGGTTTCACCTCGCCCCAGTGACGATGGCCTACATCAAGAACTCCGAAAACAACAATGGTCGGCAAGGGTGTGGAAAAAAAATGGGGACTCCACTGCCGGTGGGAGTGTAAGCAGGTACAACCACTATGAAAAGCAGTCTGGAGGTTCCTTAGACAGCGGAGAATGGAAATTCCACATGATCCAGCCACTGCCCTAGTGGGCATATTCCCAAAAGAAAGAAAGTCAACATACCAAAAAGACACATGCATATCCATGTTCACAGCAGCACAATTCGTAATAGCCAAATCCTGGAAGCAACCTACCTGCCCATCCATAGAGGAATGGTTGAAGAAGATGTGGTACCTGTAACAGTGGAATACTATGCAGCCACAAAGAAAGGTAGATATGAAGCATTTGAATGAAAATAGGGCCACCTAGAGTCAATAATGCTCAGTGAAATGGACCAAGCACCAAAGACTGACTATAAATGAGTGTTCCTCTTGTGAAATGCACAAAAATAATAACATAAAAAGGCCGGGCATGAATAGCAGGGTAGAAAGAGAAGCAAAGGTCAGATAGAAAAGGAGTGAACCTCTGAAAAAAGGGTGGACATAGATGCTCACTAATTCCCCAAACCCCATGGTTCTAATGTGTTACAGAATTTGGAATTCATATATTTACAAAAACTGTTAAATTTTATGTCATGTGAATTTTTACCAAAATAAATTTTAAAAGTAAAAAAAAGAAAAGCCAAGGAGATGGTACAACAGGAGCTGAAGTGTGTGAGGGAGTACATCCATTGTAACACACCAAGCCATCAGGAAAAGGCAGATGTTACACACTGGGATTGAAACTTTTGTCCAGGCGCTAGAGGAATGGCTCAGCAGTTAAAGTGCTTGCCTAGCAAGCACTAAGTCAAGCATTAAGTGCGCAAGTTCGATTCCTGAGCACCACATAAGCTGGGTGTGGTGGTGCACGCCTGTAATTCCAGCACTCAGGAGGCCACTGCAGAAGGATTACTGTGAGTCCAAGGCCAGCCTGGGCTCCATTGTGAGTTCAGGACCAGCCTGGCTACATTTTTGTTCACATGCTCTTTACAAATGAACCCAAAAGCACAAGGAAATGTTACTAGGAAAAGAATGAAAAATGACACAGTAGATAAATTATAATAAAAAGAAAACTAACAGAATGGCATTCTAGCAGACTGAATGGGTTTTAAGGCAGAAAGCATGACCTTGTGAAAAGGGTCTCCAAACGTAAGCTCCATGAGACCTGAGACATTTTCTTTCCATTTTGTTTACTGCACTTGGAGCAGTACCTGGTCCACAGTGGATGACCCCTTGTCCAACCAAAATTTCAATATAGCTCACAATGATGAAAAGTTAATATGTCAGGAAATCTATATACGATGAAAACTCTATCCACCAGATGGACTAAAACCACAAATAGTCAACAGAACTGTAGGTAGGAAGAATGCACCCACAATTTGAAAGTTTCCAATATGTCTATGTAGGTAAAGAAGACAAAGATGAGATAAATCCTCAAGGAGGTGTGTATTCTTGAGAACAGACAAAGACAGGACCAGAGAATGTCATAGAGTCAGCTGAACACTGAAACCTGGAACTTGGGGAAGAGGCAGGCTGTGGACAAGAATAGATGTGGGAATCAACAGCTTGTAGATGACATTCAACATGGTGGAAGGTCATGCAGTCAAAACAAAAGTAAGACAGAGAAAGGGGCCAAGGCATGAATCCAAGGAGCACTCCAGCCTGTGTGGCCCGGGAAGGGGAGGGTGAAAGCCCCAGGGTAGGCAGAAACCTAGTACAGTGTGGTGGTCTGGGAACCAACTTGGAAATCAGTGCTTCCGGCAGAAGGGATCCACTAAACCAGTTATTGTTCAGAGGGTCAGAACGACAAGAAGGCAAAGTTGGTCACTAGATTAATCCTTGACAAGTGTGCCATCAGGGCAGTAGGAGGATGGAACCATTCTCATTTAAGAGCAAATGGGAGCAGAAAAATGGAAAGTGCAAGTCAGGTTTTTGTTTTGTTTTACTTTGAATGCAAAGAGAAGCTGAGAATGTACACAGTTAAGATCAGACTGTGTTTTAAGATGAAAAAAAGATACTATGATTGTATGTGCTGGGAATAACACAATCAAGCAGAAAAGCTAACTGTACAGGGCAGACAAGGAGACTGCTGTTAGAAGGAATGAGTTGAGTAGGTGAGAAAGTAAGAGGCCAGGCAGGTTGTGCACAATAACCAGGAGGGTACACAGATTAGGGTATTGGTCAAGGCTGGAAGAGTTAGAGGAATTGGTGGTAAGAGCTGCTGTGTGTGTGTGTGTGTGTGTGTGTGTGTGTGTGTGTGTGTGCGCGCGCGCGCGCGCATGTGAGCACGTGCATGCATACATGCAAGCACATCCTCACAAGCATGCGTGCAGAGGGGTTGAGGCCTGGAGTCAGGGGAAGACCACAACTCAGAAAAACACTTTACATATTATCCCTGATTTACAACGGCTTGACTTAGCAATTGTGACTTTGGGATGGATGAAAAGTGAGTGGCATTCAGTGGAAACTATGCTTTCAATTTGGAATTTAGAACCTTCTTCAGACTAGCAATATGCAGGACAGGCAAAGGGAGGGAACAGCAGCACTTGGTCAATCGACCATAGGACCAGGAGCAGTTACAACCGACACCCTACAGCAGCCCATGTTGCTGAGTTGTGATGTTCAAAAGGTTAGGTCTGTTAAAAGAATATTTCAAGCTTCTTCCATTGCTTAGTGAAGTGAGTCAAAAGCAGAAGGCGAAACATCAAATGGTCTCTCTGCTATGAGAGACCCAGGTCACAACTATTATAGAACTTAAAGCAAAAAACAAAGTGAAATAGGGGGGTAGGGTGGGGGAGAAGGGATGAAGGGGAAGGTGGGGGGAGGGACAGAAAGAGAGTGGGAAAGCCCTTGTGTCCTTGGCAGGATGCGTATGTGCACAAAATGCTCAACTCCATTGTAAACCTTAAATTTTGCATGTATATATATCAATAAAATGGGGAAAAAAGAATATTTCACTTACAAAGCCTTCAGTTTATGAAGGGTTTATCAGGATGTAACCCCATCTTGCAGGAAGAGAGGTTTCATTTGGCACAATAGTAATAACATAAAAAGGCCCAAATATGCAAGGCAGGGTAGAAAGAGAAGCAACGGTCAGATAGGAAAGGGGTAAACTTCTCAAAAAGGGGTGGACATAGATGCTCACGAATTCCCCAAACTCCATGGTTCTAATGTGTTCCAGAATTTGAAATTCATGTTTTTACAAAAAAATTTAAACATTTTTACTAAAATAAATAAATAAATAAAATATTCATGACAAAAAAAAACTCCTGAGAAAAACAGGTATAGAAGGGCCTTGCCTCAAACTTACAGAAGCCATATGTGCCAAACCTACTGCAAGTATCATAGTAAATTGGAAAATTTGAAAGCATTTCCCCCTTAAATCAGGAACATGACGAGGCTGTCCACTTTCACGACTCCTATTCAACACAGTTCTGACAACCCTCACCACAGTAATCAGGGAGGAAAGTAAAATAAAGAGAATAAGCATTGCAAAGGAGGAGGTCAACCTATCCTTATTTGCAGACAATATGATTATCTACATAGAAGACCCCAAAATCTACACTAAAAAACTCTTGGAAATAATAAACAAATTCATCCAAATCACAGGCTACAAAATCAAAACTAAAAAAATCAATAGCATTCCCCTACACTAACAAAGAACTCACTGAGAAAGAGCTCAGAAGACTAATTTCATTCTCAATAGCCCAGCAAAAAACTAAATACCTAGGAGCAAACATAACCAAGGAAGTGAAAGACCTATATAATGAAAACTATACTGAAGAAAGAAGTTTAAAAAGACATCGGAAAGTAGAAAGACATCCCTTGCTCTCGGAGAGGCAGAATTAATATAGTCAACATGACTATACTGCCTAAACTGATATACAGATTCAATGCAATTCCTATCTAAACACCAACAGCTTTTTTCACAGAACTTGAAAAAACAATCCTTAAATTCATTTGGAACCAAAGGAGATCAAGAATAGCCAAAGCAATCCTGAGTAACAAGACAAAAGCAGGAAACGTTATGATTCCAGGCATCAAGTTATACCACAAAGCAACGGTGATAAAAGCCATATGGTACTGTCACAAAAACAGGCAGGTAGACCAGTGGGACAGAACTGAGGATGCAGAGACAAACTCAAATACCCTCAGCTACCTGATCTTTGACAAACGAACCAAAAGCGTACACTGGAAAAGCAATAGTCTCTTCAACAAACGGTGGCGGGAAAATTGGACATCCACATGCAGAAGAATGAATCTGGACACACACGAGTCACCATGGCCCAAAATTAAATCAACATGGATCAAAGACCTACATATTAATACTGAAACACTGAACCTCTGGAAGACAAATTAGGCAAAAATCTAAAAGATGTAGGTGTAGGCAACGATTTTCCAAACAAGACACTGAAAGCAAAAGAAATAGCACCCAGTCTTAACAAATGAAACTATGTCAAATTAAAGATCCGATTGAAAAATGGGCAATGGAAATGAATAGACAGTTCTCAGATGAAGAAGTCCAAATGGCCAGTAAATACATGAAAAGATGTTCAACATCCTCAGCCATGAGAGAAAGGCAAATCAAAATACCACTAAAATATCATCTAACCTCAGAGATAATGGCAATACAGCAAGATGTTGAATATCAATCAGTGCTGGTGATACTGTGGGGAAAAGGAAACCCTCTTACACTGCTGGTGGGAATGTAAACTGGTATAAGCAGTACAGAAAGCAGTATGGAAGTTTCTCAAAAGATTGGAAATAAACATCCCATTCAATCCAGCGATACCACTTCTGGGAATTTTTCCAAAAGAGTTAAAAACATCATATAACAGAGATACATGTACACCCATGTTCACAGCAGCACAATTAACAGTAGCTAAAATGTGGAAGACACCAAAATCCCCATCAGCAGACCAATGGATACATAAATTGTGGTATTTGTACACAATGGAATACTACTCATCTATAAAGACAGATAGGTTGGAGGCTTTTGTAGGCAAATGGACCCAACTTGAGCCCATCAGGCTGAGGGAAGTGAGTCAGATGCAGAAGATTAAATATTGAATGGTTTCTCTAACATGAGAAACCCAGATCACAACATTTCATAGAACTAATTGAGGGAAATAATGGGAACTAATGAGGAGTGGGAGGGTCAAAAAGGGAGAGGGGAAGGATCTGTAACCTTGCCATGATATGTGTACACACAAAATACTCAAGATCAATGTAAATATTATGTATTGCATATATACATACAAATAAAATGGGGGAAACCTAAAAATAATAAAATATAAAAAACAAAAATTAAATAGGAAGATGGACTTTGTAGACAGGGAAAGGGGATATGGGCATGAGGGGAAGGAAAATAAAAATGATTATGATGTGACATGTACATTAACTAATTTCTCAAGCTGATTGTTACTACTATATACTGCAAACACAGCTAATAAAAAGAATAATTTTGGCAAAAAAATCAAAAATTTTAAAAATGGGCCGAGTATGTAGCTCAGTGTGAAAGCTCTAGGCTTGATTCTCAGTATCATAAAAATGTTATATGTGTGTGTGTGTGTGTGTGTGTGTCTGTGTGTGTCTGTGTGTGTGTGTGTGTGTATATATATATATATCTAATTTAATTAATGATAGTATAAAAATAAAATACTTAACATAAATTTAACCAAGAAGATAAAGACTTGCATAAGGAAAATTATAAGACATTCCCGAAAGAAGACATAAATAAATGGAAAGATACCTATGTTCATTGATTGGAAGACTTAATATTGTTAACATGACAATACTCGCCAAAACTGCACATTCAAAGTATTCTCTACCAGAAACTAAATGAAATTCTTTTGCAGAAATGTAAAAAACCTATCCTAAAATTCACATGTGATTGGTTTTTTTTTGGGGGGGGGGTGGGGGGAGGGAGAATAGGATCTTAGGCTGATCCTGAACTCATGGCAATCCTTCTGTCTCAGCCTCCCAAACGGTGGGGTTACAAGCATGTGGCACCGTGCCTAGTTTATGTGGTGCTGGGAAATGGAACCCATAGACTTGTACTTGCTAGGCAATCTTGCCACTTTAACCATTGAGCTACGTCCCCAGCAATACACACACACATATGTACACATACACACACACACACACACACACACACACACACACACAAAGAGGGAAAGAAGGCTGACTTCCTAGTGATGGAGTGCTTGCCTAGTAAGCACAAGGCCTGAGTTCGATCCCCAGAGAATACAGGGAGGACAAACAACCAATCAAAAATAATAGGCAAAGAGCTGGGTCTGGTCACGCAGCCCACAATACCAGCCCTCTGAGAAGCTGAGGCAGGAGGCCTGCAAGTTCAAGCCCTACCTGTGCAACTTAGCAAATCAGTGACATCCTGTCTCACAATCAAAAATCAAAATGAACTAGGGATGTTGTTCAGGGTGAAAGCCCTGTGCTTGATATCAGATCTCCAGCACCAAAAAGAAGATAAAAGCTAACAAGCACATGAAAATGTGCTCACTGCCACTGTCACTAGGGAAATGAAATGAGGACCACAATGAGAACTCGTTTTATCCCTGAGTGGCTAATCTGAAAAAAAGTGGGCAAGCATATCAGGTGCCGGGGAGGATGTGGAGAAACTGGAACCCTTGTGCATTGCTGTCAGGAACACAAAGTGATGTAGATGCTGTGGAAGACAGATGTGGTGGTGCATTAAAAATTAAACACAGAATCGCCACGTGATCCAGCAATTCTTCTAAATATAGATCCAGGAGAACTGAAAGCAAGAAGTCAAACAAACTTGTCTACCGTGTTCATAGCAACATATTCACAATAATCAAAAAGTGGAAATAACCAAATGTTCACTAGACAAGTGGATAAACAAATGTGGAGTAACATGCAACTAACTACCAGATTGTAGCCTTAAGAGACGAAATTCATACAGCGAAATTCACTCTGTTGGTGTGCAGTTCCTTCAGTTCATGATTTTTTAAAAAAGGCTAGCAAGCACATGGAAAGACATCACAAAAATATACACAACATAAAATTTTCTATTTTGACCATTTTGGGCACACGATTCAGTGGCATTCAGCACATTTGCAATGTTGTATCACCACCCCTCTTCCCCACTTCCAGAACTTTCTCATCTCAAATACAAACTCTGTACCTACTAAATGTTATGTCCCCTTCCTCCTCATCCATGTCCCCAGCAACCTTTGTCCTGCTTTCTGTGTCTGAATTAGCTTATTCCAAGCCCCTCATAAAGGCGGAATGCTTGTTATTTGGTGTTGGCCTTCTTTCATCTAGCAAAGTGTCTTTAAGATTCATCCATAACGTAGCACATATCAAAATTTCAAACTTGCATTTCAGCTCCTGGCCTTGATTTTTACAATCAGATCATAACTTTTCCTCAAAGAGAAATAAATATATATTACCACATAAAAAATCAATATCACATCGTATTACTTCTGAGTACCACATAGGGATGTTCTGTGACTCAAGGGAAATAATGTAAATCAAAGTCATTTGAGATTATGTTATTACTGAAGTAATAACTTTCACACTGAGCTACATCCCCAGGTCTTTTTAAATTTTGATACAAGGTCTTGCTAAATTGCCCAGGCTGGACTCAAACTTGTAATCCTACCCCAGCCGCTCACAGCACTGGGATTACAGGTGTGAATCACCACACCTGGCGTAAGAGTGCCTTTAATAAATTTATATGGCAGTTCCCTCACAGCTACCTTCAGCCAGTGTTCCTGGCTCTTCAACTGCTGCACTGCCTAGTAGTGAACACAGAAATTCATTGCCTAGTAATTACAAACTTAGGCAAGCAACTAATTCCTCTCTGGGTTGTTAATGAATCACTGGTCTTTCTCACAACCTCAAAAATCAGAAGTAAACCACCAGCACTGGGAATGCCTCTGCACTTGATTCCAGCAGGTTTGAGGCTCACTGCCCTTTTCTGTTCTCTGGAGACAAAGCACAGCTGTTCAGCATCCTTTATAGGAGTGTTTTCTTCTAGTAGTTTCCCAAGGGCCATTACAAAGTGTGAGAAATATTGGGAAGACCACAGCAGATTTGTTTATGAGTCACCTTCCATCTGCATCTGGGTAAGTGCACTTACAGCACAATTTTTATCAAATATAATGGCAAAATGAAGCATTTAATCCTTGCTTGCCTGGTGATTACTGCTTTTAGATTTCTGATTGCCTGTTATCCTCGTTTTTGAGTGCAGGACTGTCTTCTCAAGAGCATATAGCCACGGTGCCTTGAACATTATCATAAGACTTTCAGATGTCATAGTTCACATTAAAGTTATTTTGAGAGTTCCTGCATTTCCAAATTGCAGCATGGGTGAAAGAGCTTATTAACTGCCAGAGGTGCTGAAGGCATCTGCAAAAACTCATGTTCTCAATAGCACCCAAGATGAAGAGAACAGGAAGAACAACAGGGCAGTGAGGAGATTTTAAGGCTCTAGACCTATGAACGAATACCATCCCGCACCAGTAAGGTTCAGAGGCAGGTATTCGGTAAAAGCAAGTAGCTGGTTTGTACATTTCCACATCCTAGACTCTGGACATTTAGGGAATTACAAATCTATCTCAGTCAAGCTGAGCACCACAGTCTTGGTGAAAAGAATTGTGTTGCTGCCATTTTGCCGTAATACAGGCCTTGGCTCTAGGTTCTTCTGAAACACTGTGGGCTCAAAATGGTGTGAATGGCTGAATGTTGCAAGAAAGAAAACCACCTTCAAGCCAGTTGTTCCCAATCTAGAAAAGCTAGGACCTGGTTTTACAATCAAGTAATTGTTTTAAGATTGTGCAGCGATTTCTAAGGATGTTTTGTTTTGTTTTTCTTTTCTCTTCCTTTTTTGTTTTTGTTTTGGTGGTACTGGGGTTTGAACCTGAGGCCTTGATAGTGAGTTACATCCACAGCACATTTTTTTGAGATGGGTCTCATTAAGTTGCTCAGTTGCCCAAGCTGGGCTCAAACTTGCAATCTTCGTAGCTACCTCAACCTCCCAGAGTGCTGGGATGACAGGCCTGCAGCACAGGGCTTGGCTGATGTGTTTTGTTTAGAATAAATTCATAAGAATATAGACTGAAGGAAGAAAAAGAAGATATAAAATATGGGATTACCATTTGGATGTAGCTTTCCTCTTCTTCTCTGGAAACAGCATTGGCAAAAAATCTTGTAGAATTAATACCATTTCTTTCTGGAGAGAGAAAGCTGGTTCGATTGCTAAAATAAAAATACAGATGGGGTCAAAGAAATGTCTTATAGCTGCTCTGAAAGGCAGCCAGGAACTGACAGAGCCCTGCGGGGCTTCAGCTCTCCCCTTTCAGACACAACTTCCATCTGGCCCAAGCAATTCCTCAAGAAACAGTGACTGCCCAGCAGTTCTGTCCCACTATGGAGCAAATGGCTTCCAGTTGCCTTTTCCCAGGCCTTCTATATTACATAGCTCTGGAGCTTTCTAAAAACACACCAAGGCATCATATCATTTAATAAAACAAGCAAACAAACCACTTATTCAGGGCCCTTTTGTTTCAACAGAAACCAGAGAAGGTAAAAAAATGCATCCATTTCTCTGAAAGGACAAGAACTGTGAATCAGTTTCCATTCCAGCCTCGACTCAGCAGCACAGGCTAAGTATCTCTGCAAGGTTTTTTTTCTGGGAAAAAAAGGTCACTGCCAATTTGTGCTTCACAAAGTGATTGTGTTCTGTGGCACTCAGAGTGAACCAAGAAACTCCAAGAAACTCCCAGGCTAAAAATGTGACTTCTTAAAGATGTGAAGAAAGGGTGTCGATACACTTTCGGGTTGGTCTATCCAGCCCATGAAACATCTGGCCTTCTCTGAGATCTCCCTTCTCATACCCCAGCCACAAAACTGGCTTTCTGGAAGCCCAGCTGCTTTAGAATGAATTCATACTGGTCCCACTTCCTGGACCACAGCGATTCTACTGTAACTGGGGCCACGTAATTCTGTCTCCCTGGGAAACCCGAGTAGGAATTTAAAAAGGGCCTATCTCCGTTGGCATTGGAACTGATGCAGGTGAACAAGCTCAGGAGCCATGGTACAGCTATCTTTGGCCATGTGAATCATGCAATAAAGAAAGAGCTCTGAAAGGATAGAGGAATGAGCAGATATGAAGAGAGATGCAGATGTGAGAACAGAAACACAAATATGCCCTGGGTCCCCATTGGTGCTCAACTTCCTGGTTCCCGTATCCTGGAGGAACACAGTCCTATGCGATATATAAACCACCTCTGCCTCTTGATAGCAAACCTGGGCCTTCCTTTGGCTTAAGTAAGATCAAGCAAGCTTCAAGTACAAGAAAGATAAGACCAGAGGCACCTGAGCCACTATGGCAGTCAGAGGCTTACCAAGGCACAGTGCAGGTCCTGGTTAGAGATGTGTGTTCCCGGATGGTGGAGAGGTTTCTCAGGTCCAGAGGAGGTGGCCGTGCTAGAAGACAGTGCAGTGTGGTTAGTACAGCCACAATCTGAAGACTGCAAAATGTTGACATTCTGCTTTTCTAGCACACACAATCTAATTTACTGATAGGAAGCACTGATGTTGAGAGGGCATTACACCATCCTCTCTTCCCTGACTCCCTGGGAGTAGGGACATCTATCAAACAAACAGTCATATTATTTGCTGGAGGTAAAAATTTTTAAAAAGAGGCTGTTTAGTCAGCCCACATTTATTAAGAACTCACTGTCTGTCAGCCATGGTTTTATGGAGGAGACATGGTATGAAGCAGTCTCTGACCCTAAGAAATCACAATGCCTACCTCACACTTGACAGGCCCACAGGGCAGAGATGATTACCATATTCTGCTCTCCCCATCTCTAGATCCTTGTCCACTTGATGGTCCTTCTGCCTAGAACATTCTTCTCTATGTCTGTCCAGTTACTCATTTCATCTCAATGTCTCCTGCTCAGGGATGCCTCCTTTGACCTCCAGATAGGATCAAACCCTGCATTACGGGTCTATACCTTCCTATACTTACCCTCATAGCATTTCTCTTAGTTGGTAATGAAAATTCATCTGTCATTATTTGACTCAGGTCTAGACTGTGCTTCAAGACAATAAGGTTTCTGGTTGCTTGGTTGGTTCACTGCCATAGCTCTGGAGTCTAGAGAAACACCTCATATCTGCCCTCAGTGGTCTATCTGGCTGTTTTGGTATTACCTTCCTCCACTAGACTGTGTGGGTAAAAACTGTAACTGCCCTCTATGTCCCCAGTGTAAAAGAACAGTGATCTTCCCACTGTCCAGTTGTTTTCCCAGGTGTCTTGGGCTGTAAAGGGCATGTCAGTCATGTGATCTTTGGTTTCTCTTGGTTGTACAGTACTCTGATGTCAGGTTCACCCACAGCTATCTCTCAGCTTCACTCCATGCCCTCTCCTACGTGGGACAGGTGTCCACTCTGGCAATCATGTAACTTAAATCTCCAACTCTGAGTCCATCCAACATCCTCTCTCCTTCAGGTCCTATGTGTCTGCACTGCTCAAAATAGAGATCCACTGGCCCCAAGTGGCTATTTATACCAGTACATGGAGATTTAGTGAAAGCAAATGAAAATAGGGTTCAGTTGCTCAGTCACACTAATCACAGTTCAAATTTTCAATAATGATGTTTCTGCCATCACAGAAAGTTCCGTTGAGCAAAACAAGAATGCCCATCTTAAAGTTACAAGCATCTGCGAAGCTGTTTCTGACAGTTATTTCCTCTGCACGCCATAAGACAGAGTCTGTTCTTTTATTTAGTATTGACTTCATACTTTTATTTTTCTTCCAGGTGGTTTTTCCATATTTTTCTCCTCCTCATACTGAAAAACTCATCCCACCCAGTGGCTACTAGCACATAGCACACGTGGCCAATGTCCTGTAAATGTGCAAATGCAGTCAAGTCACACTCAAGGGAGCGTGACTGGAAGGGGGCAGACAAGAGTAGAGGGCTTAGTTACTTGAAGTGACAATTTTTCCAAAGACTAGATAGGGTCAGAGACCACAGCTGTAGTACCAAATGCACCATCAGAACACATGACCAACGGGGCCATCTAGGGATGAGCAAGAATGAAGTTAGAAAGTCACTCTGACTTGCTTTTCTCTCACTCTCTTCTTGTATGTCTCTGTCTGTGCAGGCTCCCTGGGAGGAGTGACACAGGAGTCAGGATGCTCGTTGCAGAAGTAGCTCCCCCCCACGACCACCTCTGATGGTGGGCATGCACAGAGCAGTGAGTGCTAAATTGTATGGGACTGCCTGGCATTAAGGATTTTGTGCCAGAGGCCCTTCTTAGATGCTTTCCAGAAGCCTGGCACTGTGGTCATATTTAGGTGCTTTCTAAATGAGAAGATGCCAGGCAGGTTCTGTTCTCATCCACCATCATTTATTCCTGGGCCTCCGTTAGGGAAGCAAAGATGGGCCCCTGGAAATAACTTGGTTTTATAGGCTGCATTTGCTGGAACATAATACCCTATAATTCCCCTAATGTTTTTTATCATGACATTCTGGGGCAGCAAGGTAGTTTCCATGACAGGAAACTATCACTCTATCCCAGCCACTTCTTTCTTTCCCTTCTATTTTGCACTTCTCTGGGATGACTTCCTTAGTGATCCCTTCTCAGGGAGAGGGAGGCCCTTCCTCACACCATAGGTCTGTTACACTGTCTTACGTTTCCTTTGAGGCTTGAGATCTCTATTCACTGGAGGAGGCTCCAAGTCTGCAGGTAGCTCAGGTAGTGGGCTTGAGATGCTGCCTGAGCTCATGGGGATGTAGTCATCCTGGAGGCAGTGGGGTCCAAGACCGGAGGTAGTGGCCTGGGGGCTCATGGGTACATAGCTGTCTTCGGCACTGGTTGTGGCTGCGGGGTACATCGGGGAGAATCTGCATGGCTGCAAAAGAACAAGCACAGGTTGGGAACTACAGACCTGTCATGGAAGCTACTGTAAGTGGGCACCAAGGCTGTGTGTATGGTTTTGGTTCCAACTTACCCAATAATTCTGAACTTCCTCAGGAAAGTTGGACAAGCCTCTAACCAAAGTCCTGCCTGTGGACCTAATGTGTGAGTGCAGATGATAACTCTTCCAGATATAATGCTGAAAGACTAAGGGTTATGAATGTATGAGAATGTTCTAAGTGCAATATGATGCTTTAACTAGCAACCCCAAGAAGGCAAAAGTCTAGACCATTAGAACTTGCAGGGCCTTTCTGGAACACCGAGTCTAGGAATTCTCAAAACTGTTCAAGTGTTAAGATGATTGGAAGAGTCTGCACAGATTCAGAATCACCAAAGACTTGCAGGGAACATATATGGATCAGGCTATTTTTGGTCAATTTGAGGCTTAAAGGAACCTAAGTGCCAAACTTACCAGATTTAAACTAAGCCGTTTATCTCGGTGTCTTAAGGATTGGCCTTCTACATCAGCTGCAAGAAACAAGATGGACAACATCAATTGAAACTAGGGTCCAAATCTCCATATACCCCAAGGCCTGTGCTTGGCTCCAGAGAAGCAGAGAAACATGACACACTGGCACACAATTTCCAGACACAAGGCTCATTGCTGAGTCTAGTTGGGCAATCAGAACCCATTCCCCCAGGAGATAATCAGACCAGATTTTGAAGAAGTTTCTATTTGATGGCTTCAGTTCTCTCTGTGAATCAGGAAGAGATATAGCAAGTGATTAACAAATATTTGTTGTACTTATGACATGAACTCAAGTCATGGGTGCCAGTAGAGCAGAGAGTTTGAAGACAGAAGACACAGTTTGAAATTTCCCTTAAAGTGAGCAGCAAACAAGTTGAACAGAGAAGCAATAACATTGTGGAACAACATGGAGGTCCTGTTGGAGATATGTGACCATGAATCAGTGACTGTACTTTCTGCAGCAATAGACAGGTACTCAGGCACAGGCATAGAAAGACGAGACAGCTGAACTAGTCTAGCATTACAAACCCCTCAGATGAGTATGACAAACAATGAAATGTAAAAACCTAGAATAATTATTGAACCAAAAGAAGATGTGTTCAGAAGGCATGCTGAATATTTCCCAACTCCTTCTATAAGGCCAGCATTACTCTAATGCCAAAATTAACAAAGACGTGATAAGAAAACTACAAACCAATATAAATCATGCATATAAACATAAAATTTCTGAAAAAAAATGTCAATAAACTGGATTCAACAATATATAAAAATAATTATATACCATGACCAAGTAGGATTTATCCAAGCAATACAAGGCTGATTCAACATCTGAAAATCAACTAGGAAGCCCATCACATCCAAAGGCTAAAGAAAAAATCACATGATTATCTCAGTAGAGGAAGAAATAGCATTTGAGAGACTTCTGGGCAAGATGGCAGCTGAGTAACAGAGCTGCACAATGTCTTCTCATGGACCCACTCAACATGTTGAGATTATAGTTATAAACTGCCTGTACAACTAAGCTGCAAGAGGAAGGAGCACCGACCAACTGAAAGGACACCACTGGAAGGTCAGAAATCTGAAAGACACATCGGAAGCAGAAGAAAATGGTAGCCCAGGAACAAGCCCCATGCCGACTGGGAGGGATATGGAACCGCCAGTATCTGCAGACACAGTAAAGCCCACAGCCCAGCCCCTCAGATCAGGGTAAATGCACATCTGGGAGAAGTGGGAATTAACAGCAGCTGGTAGCCCCAACCTCCAAAAACAAGTCTGAAGATAGTACTGCAAATGCACTGCAAGCTTCCCCTAGAAAAGGCCTCCAGAGCATAGTTCACCTTGGGAAAAGCAGCACTTGGCAACTATAATAAGCAGCAATATAGGCAGGAGCCATTTTTTTAAAAAGAGCCTGAGCCTGAACTGTTTCGAGTAAAAGAAGGCTCAGAAGAACACATCAGGGTATTTGGAGTCACTCTTATTAAAGAGTACCTAAGAAGAAACTGGATCAAGAGACAGTTGTGGATAGGAGAGAAAGGCTGCTGACCCTCTAAATGGCTCAAGTGTAGTGGGAGCACTTCTGAGGGTGGGAGAAGCCAGGACAGGCAGGAGGGATTGCCTGCGAGAGCTGGGTATGGTCAGGACACCTCAGAGGCCATTGGACTGTTAGATCCTCCCTCACTGCCTACCCCCAGCACAGAACGCAGAGGAATTTCAGCTCCCCAAACACCCTCACGCTCATTCAAAGAAACCTCTCAGCTAAGCTTTTAAAGTGAAGTCCCTCAACAACAGAAACATGGGAAGAAGACAAGGCAACAGGACACCCACAGAAATGTTTAAGACCCCCAGAAACTAATGTCATGGGTCTTGAAATAGTGGAACTCATAGGGAAGAAAGTCAAAAGCAAATAAATGAGTTGAACAGCCAGTTCAAACAAGATATTCTCAAAAACATGCAAGCAATCCTCAGTGCTAAACAAATAGTGGTCCTCATGGATACAAAGCTTACAGAGCACATAGAAACTACAAATTCAAAGTTGGTTGATGTAAATAAGGAAATGCAAAATATGAGGGAACATTTTGATAGAGAAGTGGAAATTCTGAAAAGAAATCTAGCTGATATTCAGGATATGAAAAATACATTTGAAAGCAGGGGAAGTAGACTCAAACATTGTGAGGACAGAATTTCAGACCTTTAAGACAAGACTGAGGAAACAAGTGCTATAATTAGGCATGACTCCAAAATTAAAAAGGAGCAAAGTAGCTGGATGATGATTCAAGGAGAACTAATATCAGAATCATGGGTGTACGAGAAAGAGCACGAGACAGCACTGAAGGTACAAAGAATTTATTAACTGAAATCATGCAAGAAAATTCCCCAAATCTAGGAAAAGAAATTAATTTTCAGATACAAGAAAAAAAAAGAAGCCTATAGAATACCAAATAACCTCAACCTGCAATGAGACATGCCATGGCATACTGTCATCAAAGCCTCAGAAATATAACATAAAGAGAGAATATCAAAAGTAGCAAAAGAAAAATACATGATTTTGCCAATGCAAATCCATTCAAATGACTGAATATTTCTCAATGCAAACTTTAAAGGCCAGGAGAGCCTGAAATAAAATCTTTCTAGCTTCAAAAGACAGCAAGTATCAACCCAGGTTGCTGTATCCAGCAAAATTATGCCTAAAAATTGAAGAGGAAGTAAAAATTTTTCATGACCAAGAAGCCCTAAAGAAATCTGCAACCACTAGCCCAGTGTTGCAGTAAATACTTGAAGGAATCTTTGTGACATACAGAGAGACAAGCAGCACCAAAGAACATGGAGAAAAGGAAACATCTAAAGAAAAAGTGTAACAAAAAATAGACATCATCTGATTGTTATCCCACTAAAACAGTACCAGCTTTCTCATAAAATCTGTGCCAGAAGCTTCTCCCCATAATTACCATTTTATTAGTATACTGGTTTGCAAAACATAATAATTATATTCAACATGGGGAAATAGTATATAATCTTAATCTTTGAAACTTTTTGATGTGTATGATGTGTATAGATATTTAACTGGGGTGGAGTGGTAGAAGGCAGTGGTTTCAATTTGGTATATTTTTAGTTTTAAAAACAGTAATAGTTGGTAAGCAAGTGGTTCTTGGGGTCTTTTCCATGAAGCTGTCATTGAACGGTAAAGATAAAATAGCATGTAGCCTTAGTCCGTTAGCTAAGCACTCAGTTAACCATTAGTTCAAACTGTGACTCTTGAATTTTATGTCTCAATTTCATGCTCTGTAACTAAATTTGTAATAATTATATTACCCATTTCTTCCTGCTCCTCTTTGGGAAAGAACTCTTAAAATTCTAAAATGATTAATTATGCCATTATAGTTATTGCTTTATGTGTAATGTTGCTGTAGACTTGCTCACTTAATGCAGTGATTCATTTATTTGGTCTTTGATATAAGTTTACCCTAAGAAAACTGATTGATGTAATGATAATTTGAATGTCTTTTTTACATACACACCATTTACCTTTCAGTGTTCAGGTAAGGAATTTGAAATTTAACTTCTCTCTTTTTCTTATACTTTCTAGCCTTATGAATTCCATTGTTACAGTTTTTTTCTTATGTGTACTGGGGTTTATGGCCATGTTAGAGACTCTCAATAAAAATATAGTGAGATACAAAAAAAATTCTAATAGACAAATCCTGGAAGATGCCAATATGCCTGACTACAGATGACTCAATGAAGGAGATGTGGTATGTATACACAATGGAGTATTACTGTGCCATAAAGAATCACAATTTTTAGTCACTTTGTAGGAACATGGATGCACATGGAGAACATTTTGCTCAGTGAGGTGAATCAGCCTCAGAAAGTTAAATATCATATGGTTTATCTAATATGAGAAAAACAAATCATAAAAAAGTAAAAGAAATGGAAGAAAGTAAGAATATGGACCTTGTGGACAGGGAAAGGGAAAGTGGGAAGGGGGAGGTGAGAGGTTGGAAAGGGAAAGGGATGAAATGTGTAAAGTTTAAAAACAAAAGTATTATCTTAATTTTTAATAATAAGAAATTATTTTAAAAAGAAATACCATCTGAAAAAATCCAATACCTATTCATGATTTAAAAAAAAAACTCTCAGTATAATAGGAATAGAAAAATCTTATTCAATTTGATAAAGAATATATACCAAAAAAAAACTATAGCTAACATCATATTCAGCAGTGCAAAACTCAAATTTTTCTCCCTAAAATAAGGGACAAAACAAAGACATCCCCTCTCATTACTGCTTTTTTTTCCTCCCCATTTTATTGATGTGTATAAGCGCAAAATTTAAGGTTTACAATGAAGTTGAGCATTTTGTGCACTTACGTATCTTGTCAAGGTGACAAGGACATTCCCGCTCTCCTTTTGTCCCTCCCCCTACCTACCCCTCTCTCCCTCCCCGCCCTACCCCCCTGTTTCACTTTGTTTTTCATTTTAAGTTCCGTAAGAGTTGTGATCTCATTATTGCTTTTTAACACTGAACTGGAAGTACTACTTAACAAGATTAGTAAAGGAAATAAAAGGTATACAGATTAGGAAGGAAGAAATGAAATTATCTTTGTTCATGGATAAAAAGAGTTATCTGTGCAGAAAACTTGAAAGAATCAACAAAAACCTCTTGGTATAATAAAGTCATTATTGCAAGTTTGGAGGATTTATGGTAAATATTCCAAATCAATAACTTTCCTATATACCAACAATGAACAAGTAGAATTAGAAATTAAAAATCCAATACCACTGGCACCCCCTCAAACTGAAATAGATTTATTTCAGTATGACACTAAAAAAGTACAAGATCTACATGAGGAAAACTATAAAACTCCGATGAAACACATCAAAGAAGAACAAATTAAATAGTAGGGAATCTCATGTTCATAGACAAGAAGACTCAATATAGTTGATGTCAGTTGTTCTCAACTTGACCTACGAATTCAACGCAATCCCAACCAAAATTCACCTCAATACTTTGTGTATATAGACAAGCTGTTTCTAAAGTGTACATGAAGATTTGTTAAAAAGATACAGAAGTGTCAATACAATATTGAGGGACAAAAATAAAGTTCGGAAATTAAAATATCTGGTTTCAAACTTATTCTAAAACTACAGTAATCGAGATGGGGTAACATTGATGAAATAACAGGCAAATAGATCAACAGGACAGAGTAGAGAACTCAGAAATATACCCACATAAATGTGGTCAACTGATCTTTGACAAATTAACAAAGGGAATACAATGTAGAAAATATGTCATCTTTTCAACTAATAGTGCAGAACTGGATATCCACATGCAAAAAAAAAAAGAATCTAGAATTAACTCAGAATAAATCATAGACCTAACTGTAAAATGCAAAACTATGAAATTTCTAAAGAGAATGTAGACGAACACATAGATGAACTTGTGCTTGGCAATGACTTTTTTAATAACACCAAAAGCATGATTCCCGAAAAAGAAATTGATAAGTTGCACATCACTAAAGTTTAAAACTTCTCCCCTGTGACACTTCCAAGGTAATGTAATGATAAACCACAGACTGGGGGAAGATATTTGCAAAAGAAGACACATCTGATAAGAAAAAAAGAGCCAAAAATATACAAAGAACTTAAAATTCAACAGCAAGAAAGGAAACAACCTTATTGAAAACAGGCCACAAAGACACCTGTGGAAGAAGGCCCACGTGGTATGTTATCAGGGAAGTGAAAATTAACCAATGTGATAACTGCCACGCACTTTGAATGTTCACAGTCTGGAACACTATCACTACCACATGTTGGTGAGGATCTAGAGGAACAGGAACTCTCAGTCCTAGTTGGTGGGAATACAAAAATGGTACAGCCATTTTGGAAGTCAGTGTGGTAGGATATTTTTAAGCTAAAAACACTTTCAACTGCATAATTTAGTAACTGATTTCCTTGATATTATTCCAAAGATATTGAAAACTTACGTCCACAAAAACATCTGCACATTGATGTTTTCAGTAGCTTTATCCATATTTGCCAAAACGTGGAAGCAACCAAGACATCATTTAGTAGATGAATGGATAAATAAACTGTGGTGCATACAGACAATGGAACATTATTAACCACTAAAAGCAAATAGGGTGGGTTGCAGCTCAAAGGGCAGCCCATCACAAGGAGCTGGGGCTCCAACTTCACACAGCGTCTACAGCAACCCAAGTATCTCTCCTGGTGGCCAGGCTCAGAGTGGGGGTGGCAGCACCCGGAAGCAGGACAGGGCTATCGTCAGACTGTATGCTTCCAGC
The DNA here is from genome assembly GCA_004027205.1 of Ctenodactylus gundi. Classification (NCBI taxonomy): domain Eukaryota; kingdom Metazoa; phylum Chordata; class Mammalia; order Rodentia; family Ctenodactylidae; genus Ctenodactylus; species Ctenodactylus gundi. The sequence continues at coordinate 115,119 of PVKB01003621.1, read as the reverse complement.
ACAGACCCAGTCCTGTTAGGAGATGGGACTGGCTTGAGCAAGGAATACTGAGCAAAGTCCTTGGGTAGAGGACTTGTTGGGGGGTCTTTGCCCAGGCTTCTCCCTGTACCCGAATCTTAGCACCAGTACCTACCTTTCCAGGTTCTCATGTGATCTAAACCAGACAGAGAGATTCTTCTTGGCACCAGAGTGCATTCTGCCTTCTTGTTACTGCCACGGCCACACCATAGGAGCTGCTCCTCTTGGCGCCGGTCAGAAAGATAGCTTGGCTTGGGGGGACGGGGAGGTGGAGTGTTGGAACCTAGGTTTTTATCTGCCTGAAGAGTGGAATTTAAGAAAGTTTCCAGCAATGGTGAAGACAAGTGGTCCCTAGATGGTCCGTTTATTTCTCTATTCCAGATCACAGCAGTCTGGAGTCGTGTGGAAGACGTCTCCTGAGGTCCATTTCCATGACGCGAGGGTTGGACCAAGTTACTGCAGGGTAGCGGCTGCAGGCCATCAACAAAAACATCATCAAATGAAGTTTGTTCCAACGAGCGGTCTGAGTTTGACCAGCTATCACATCTGGTGGGAAGACTGAGGAAAGAAAAGCATGTAAATCTGGCTGAAATATAGCCATGCACCCACCACCAAATCATTCTGGCCTCATTCCCATTTTTCCAATACCACCTTCCATTCTATTTATAGAGCCACATTCCCTCTGCGACCCGTTATACTAAGCCCTCAGTGCATTAAAAAAAAAAAAATGGCTTAGTGATTGTTCTAATCCTACAAGCATGGGATATACGTGAAAATGCAAGGTTAGAAATGGAAGCCACAATGCTGAAACACATGACTCATCTTCCATGGTGGTTGACAGTGGTATGTCCCCATCTAGACAGTGGCAGAAAGATAGGGTAGAAAAGGCACACCACCAGAAAACACTTGGCTAAACAGAGTGACTTGATCTGGCACACTAAGCACATCTCAGGGACAGACCCCAGGAGGAGGCAGTGAGGGCACTGTGAACAGGGTTCTGGGATAGGCATACCTGGCATGGTGCAGTCTTCCAGTCTCACAGTTGGACAGAATCAGATAATCAGGAAGGAAGACAAGTTCTGACTCACTTCTGGTTTCCTCGGTGCCTATGGCATTAGTGCTTGGGTCATCCCTTGGCAAGGAGGAGCTGGCAGCATGGGCGGTATGAAGGGAGCTGGCAGGGGATGGCTGCAGGGAGGACGGCGTGTGAGAAAGGCTCTCCATGGAATCTGCCAGAGAAATCATTTTCCAGGTCAGTGTTTTAAGAATGGCTATAGCACTCACTCAAAATCTCTCAAACAACACTGAAGCCAAATAGAAGATGCAAATCACAGCTGGTGTTTGTACTCATAGAGGAGACCATTTCCCCAAGCTATAAACAATGTCTGGAAAAGAAGGTCAATGTTCCAAGAGTGAAGTGTTGAATCAATTAAGAGAGAAAAAAAGTACAGCATTCTTGGCCTAAAAATCTGCAGTTAGATAGTCTTCATGTGACTGCTTTAGGGTCCACAGCATCAGCCCTGCATCATTGTTTATGCACTCAACAAATACACATATGCATACTATGCACAAGTCTCCATGTACATACATGCATGTGTATGTGTCCCTTGTTACATATAGATATATAACTATATATGAGATGTGACTGAAACATTCGTTGAATGTTTAAATTTTTAAGGAAATGTTACAATAAAAGACACAATATAGCCATCCACCCACCACAAAACCTGCTAATCTCTTCCAAAATACTCCCCTTCAGTTCAAACACACTTGTTCCACTGCTCCTGCCACTTGCTGAAGCAGGACCAGAAATCCCTTTTCATGAGTATCTTTACTTATACCGTTGGGGCTGCCCCCGTGTCCTGAATTGATTAAAAATATTGATCTTTCATGGTCATTTTGACTTTGGGGATGAGCCACACATCACATGGTGCCAGATCTGGTGAATACAGTAGATGAGGACACACTGCCATATTTTACAACCTGCTTTTCCATTGGCTAATACTCAGAAGCAACATTTGTTATATTTTCAATTACACCTTTGTAAAGACACTGGGGAAAGAGGACCTCCAGAACCACATCAGAAAGTGGAAAGATCAATGAGATAAGTGTGTTTGAAGCGACAGGGAGAATTTTGAGTGGATTAATGGCTGTGTGCCTTTTAATGTAATTTTTTAAAATTCACCATATATTTGATCACTGCTTGCATGTCTACTTATGTCTATACATTAATAGAATACCTACTATTGCATTCCCTGCATGACCAGAACTGTTCTAGCTCTGATAACGCAGTTGAGACAAAGATCCTGCCGTGACTGGAGTTTACATTCTAACAGAGGAGACACACAACAAACAAATGAAGAATCCTGTTAATGACTGATTTTTATAAGCAAAAAGAATGAAAGAAGCGGGGTGTTTTGATGGCTGGAAGAGCCCATACTTGCCAAATAGCCTAACATTCTCCCACCACCTGAGACCCAATGAGATCCCAGGTCAGAAAAGGCCAATAAAAGTCCCGCTTTAATTCTCCTTTAAACCAAGCAGTACAGGGTTCCTGAGTCAATGATCTAAAACTGTGTGGATTCATGTTCAGGCTGGACAACAATAACATATATGCCATAGAACCAGGATGGGGGTAAGACAAGGTGACGTGCAAACGTGTCAACAAGCTAGCCAGGGTACACGCAGAGTTCTACCTATTCTATGAACAGGCAAACCCAAACACTATAGAGTCATTCCTCTGCATCTACAGTTTTACTTTCCGCAGCTTTAGTTACTTGCGGTCAGCCCTGATCTGAAAATAGTAAATGGAAAACTCCAAAGATAAACAATTTATAAGTTTTAAATTGTGGGTCATTCTGGGTGGTCTGACGAAATCTTATGACATCCACTCTGTACTGCTGGGATGTGAGTCATCCCTTTGTCCAGCATACCCACACTGTGTACTCTACCTGCCCCTACTCATTCGGTAGCCTTCTCGGTTACGAAATTGACTACTGTCATATCACAGTGCTTGTAATACCCCCAAAATGAAAGAATAGTGATGTTAGCAACTTGGACATGCAAAAGAAAAGCTGCAAATCATTTCATTTAAGTGACAAGGTGAGAGGTTTTAGCTTAATATGGAAAGAAAAAACTTATGCTTTGGTTTGCTAGATTGACAGTAAGAAGAAAACATCTACCTGTGAAACTGTGAAGGGGGAAAAAGAAATCTGTGCTTAATTCTGCTGTTATACCTTAAACAGCAAAAGCTACAGTCGTACTCATACCGTATGTTATGTGCTTACTTAAGATGGAAAAGATACCGCATCTGTGTGTGTACGAATATAGGGAAAATCACACACACACACACACACACACACACACACACACACACACACACACAAACATGCACGCACTCCGTTACACTTAGGATTGGTACTAGCTGAGGTTTCAGGCATCTTCTGTCAGTTTTTAGAACATATTCCCTGCAATCCGAGGGGAATTACTGTGAGTGGAAAGCCCCAAGAAAGCCACTCTAGAGTGGTTCTCACATGAAGAGGACTCTGCCCTTAATTTCCCTATAACCCGAGGGGTGAAAGGAGTTGTGGGGGAGTTCTTTGGCTTTCTTCAACGTCATGCCCGGACAGGGCTTTCTGGGTTTTACCCAGTGCCTTTACTCATTCCCGTAACTCCCGAGTTATTTGATAACATATTGTGTATATGTGTTTTAGGATAACTCTTGGACCAAGAAAGAAATAGAAGAGATACATGAATAAGCTTCCTTGGCTCATGAAAAGGACTTTGTTCTCAAGGACACTGTCACACGCATGTCCTACAAAGAGCAGCAACTCTGGCTGTACACTGCCACCTAGTGTTGTAACACAGGTATTTCAGGGCCAGATGGTAGAAAACAGTGTTGAAATACTGAAGCAACCATGAACCATGGGATTTAGAGATAAGGTTTTGACTACTATACTAAAAGGATAAAAGAAAACAGATTCAAAGTCCCATGTTTTGAGGATGTAAGCCCGATGGAATAATGGCAGGATTCAACAACAAAATCCATGAAGAGAAGTCAATTGTAACCCCTAAGTTATAATATATCTGGTACACAGGAAGGACAGAGAGAGAGATTGATTGAGATTTTGATGGAGAGAGGGGAAGTGTGTCCCCTGGGGTCACTTGCTCCCATTGTCCAAAAATGACCTAGAGGAAACTTACAGCCTTTTTCCCTGCAGAAATCTGCATGTTCTGTGTGTTGGTTCTTGTCCAAATCTTAGGTCCAGATGAAAGAGAGCAATTTTCAGTACTGTACTAGATTTGGTAGGACCAGTCTGATATAAATTAGCCCGCCAAAATATCCTCAAGGGCGCAGGCTTGGCATCTTTCACAATTTTTCTTCAGTAGCTTTCCCATGCAGGCACAGCATTCCCCTGCCACCACCCCTTGACACATGGGAGCCCCAACTCTGCTCTTACCTGCCCCATCCTCCAGGTGTCCGAGGTTGCACACCTGACTGATACTGTGCACCCACACCTGCATTTCTTCCTCAGTCTTGGCCACCAGGTAGAAGGTACGGGAAGTGGTCTTAACAATGAATACAAAGCTGTTCTGGAATTCCTTCCGAACGAAGCCAGGGCCCACGTGCTTCCACACGGTGCACTCACTGAGGTCTATCACACGAAGGGGCTTGCTGGAGTGCTTGTTGCGGTAGTACTCCAAGACGTCAGGGTTGCCACTCATGCGGCCTCTCCGGAGGACAAACCAGCGCTTGCGCCAGGCCTGCAGGGTCAATGCGACACAAGTTATTGCACTGACTGCTCTGGTTTCTCCGGCTGTGCCAAGAACCCACACTGTGACAAAGACAGTGGGAAAGAAGCAACTCGGCCACCCTGCTGAGGAGATACTGTGTATGAAAGCACTAGCACGTCATCTCCAAGCCCGGTTTATTGTTTGATGTGGGGGGATTTTCGCTTGCACTGAATACTGAGGTCTGAACTCAGGGCCTTCACACTGAACAACTTCCGCAGCCCCTTTTATTATTTTTACTTTGGAACACGGTCTCACTAAGTTGCTTAGTAGCCCAGGTTTGGGAGGAACTTGCAATCCTCCTGCCTCAGCCTCCCAGAGTGCTGGGGTTACAGGCCTATGCCACCAGGTCCAGCTTACTGTTTTATTTTAAGGATAGATCACTTCTAGGGAATCTAGAAATGTGATTCATAACCAACACTTGATAAAGGAAGGTCCCTGTGTTCCTACATGTAGACATCCCTTGCTCACGGTGTGCCACTGGGCCAGTGCTTCCTTGCTGCTACGGAGAACTGTGGCATCAGCAAGGCTGGGAATTGAGCACAGAGAACCTAGCAGGTGGACAGCAGGCCTTCCTTCCACTGGAGCTGGCAAGTGCTAGTGGAGAGATTTATAACTCTGTGGTTTTCTCTCTGCATGAAGCAGTATAATTGACAGCAGGAAGTGTAGGGTTCTGCCAGGAGGCATGGTGACCAATGAGACAGGAAGTCTTTTGTATCGCTAACTTCATTTATGCCTAACACTTTTATAAGCCCACCAGCTCTGACCAAGAGGCCAGGGAAAGGAGAAATCCACCATTTGGAGTGCCCTCAGCTACAACATGATATCCGAGGTGGCAGAGAATGCAAAAGATTTCTCAAAAGACCCACAAATATGCCTCTGAACACAAAGCCCTTTCAGGACTGTGGCAAGGTAAAGCAGGGAGTACAGCCACTCTGTTATTTTGAGGTTTGGCCCTCAGGAGATGCACCAGGCCATGTGCTTAAACCTGTTTCTATGACAGGAGAAATAATGGCATGTTTGCATGTTCATGAGGATGACTTGGAAAGACAGAAAAAGGAATGACTCAGTCAATTCCCATTATAAAACCACGGGACTGAATGGAAGCAACGCCACTAAATACAAGCAAAGGAGCTCCACTTTAACTCTGGGGTTTGAAGCACAGGAGATGGGAAACTTGGGCCCTGGGCATCAACTGACAAAGAGATCGGACGAAGTCATGAGTGTCTGCTGAGGAAGGCTTCCATGGGGAGCCTGGGTACCCCCAAACTTTCCAAAGGCCACTTTGCTGGGGAAATGTGAAGAGGAACTGTGTTTTACTTCCCCCAAAAAAATAATGGTTCCAAAGAGGAACTCGAACCGTACACGGGAAGAAGATTTATGTTGACCACTCTTGGCACAACAAGGAAAATAATACAGATAAGTATGTGTTCCAGCCATTCAACAGGGATGTGTCTCATAGCCTGCTAATCTGCGGGACACTGTGCAGATACTGGGGAAGGTGAGCTGAGCAAGCCACAGGCTCTGCCTCTCAAAGTCTTCTGGGCAGTAGGGGAAGTGGGCAGTGGGATAAACAGACAATTGCACTCTGTGAGATAAGCACTACGATAAGGGAAAACCAGATGCTATGGGAGCGCACAAGAGCGGTATCTCAGTCAGATCAGCGGGCTGGGGGAGGTTTCTCTCCAGGAAGATGTGGTAGCGACACTGCAACTGAACCGGGGCAGAGGAAAACATGTGCGAGGGCAACAGGAGGGAAAACACACAAAGCTCTGTGTAAGGAGTTCATGGAGGCTGGAAGGTAGATGCTGGAGCAGAAGGAAAAATAACGGATTGTCAAAAAACAATTGTCACCCAGTAACTTGAAGACGAGATAGCCTGGCTTTGATGCTAACTCATGTAAAATCACCAGCGTGCTTGCTTTGGACTCCAACTGAGCTCTGATGCAAAAGCAGAAATAAGATAGTCTGTCAAAGGCCCAAGTTCTTCAAGGAATAAATGATAAAAGTAACTTCACAGTAAATAACAATCAACAAAACGAAACAGTAAACTGTGACTGTGAAAACTATCTGTAAACCACGTATCTGGTAAGGGGTTAATGTCCAAAATTTATAATGACCTCTTACAGCTCAATTTCAGAAAACGACTCGATTAAAAGGGATAAAAGAGCTGGACAATGGTACAGAACTGTAATCCCAGCATTCAGGTAGCAGAAGCAGAACTACCGGTGTGGCCCCAGCCTGGACAACTTAGTTCAGGCCATCCTGAGCTATATAGTAGGGCCTGTCTCAAAAAAAAAAAAAAAAAAAGTTAAAAGACTTGAACAGAAATTTCCACAAAGAAGACATACAAATGGCTAACAGATGTATAATAAAATGCTCAACATGATTAATCATCAGAGAAATATAAATCAAAATCACAATGAGATAACACCTCACCCCAAATAGGATAGCTGTTATCAAAAAGACAAGAGAGAAAAAGTGTTGGTGGGGAGTAGAGAAAAGGGAACCTCTGCACACTGCTGTTGAGAATGTGAGCTGATGTAGCCACTATGGAAATCAGCATGGAGGTTCCTCAAAAATTAAAAATAGAACTACCATATGACCCAGCAATCCTTCTTCTGGGTATATATCCAAAGGAAACGAAGTCAGCACATTGCAGAGGCACCTGCACCCCTGTGTTCTTTCCAGCACTACCCACACTTAGCCAAGGTTTAGAACCAAGCTAAATGGCCATCTGCTGACAAATGAATAAGGGAAATATGGTAGAGAAACACAGAGATCCTCGTCAGCCACTAAAAAGAAGGACGTCCTAGCACTGGCCATGATCTAGACAGACTTGGAGAACATGAGGCCAGGTAAAGTAAGCCTGATGTGAAAAGAAAAAATATATTGTATAATTTCACTTATATGTGGAATCTTTTTTCGTATAAAAAATAAAACAGAACTAAGGAAATTGCAGTGCCAACGGTGAGGCTTAGGAGGAAACGGGAGACGTAGGTCAGAGGACACTAAGTAACGGTAGGTAGGGTGAGCAAGTCCAGAGATCTAATGCGTAGCATGAGGACAACAGTTTACTATTTTTAATGTATGAGGGATTTTTATTAAATAAGTACATTTCCACTACTCTTATCACACAAGAAGGAAGTATGTGAGACAACAGATAGGGTAATATGCCTCACTGTGGTAGCCATTTTACTATCATAATGTCATATTGTAAACTTCAAATATGAACAATTAAATTAATTTTTTAAAAGAAGAATTGAATGTGACAATGTATACCTGTAATCAACAAGCTACTTGAGAGTCTGAGACAGGAGGATCACTAGTTCCATGTTAGCCTGGAAAACTTAGTAAGATTCTGCCTCACAACTACATTTTTTAAAAGGGTGGGAGCACAGCTCAATGGTGACTGAGTTCCATCCCAAACATCACAAAAAGAAAGAAAGAAATGAAATGAAAATATAACAAAGGGGCAATCTATGGATTAACTGATACTTAAACTACATTTCAAAATGTTTAAAGGGTGTCTAAGAGATGCTCATTTGAATGTTAAAAACACTGAAAAATACAAAGAGGTTTTTAGGCAAGTCAGGATACTAGCTATTTATGGGAAAAGGAAGATTTTTCAGCTGGCTTGTTGTCATAAGGGATTTGCCCAATAATAATTCGTTAAGCCATAATTTTTATGTGATTTGCAAATTTGTGGGGGGTTTTGGTGGTATTAGGGATGGAAGTCAGGGCCTTGCCTATGCTAGGTAAGTACCACTGAACTTTTGGGGGTTCTGGACAAGATGGTGGCTGAGTAATAGTCCTGCTCAATGACTCCTCACAGGTTCATTCGAAAGTTGACATACAGTTAAAAACTATTTGCTCAACTTAGCTAGAAGAGTAGGGGGGAGAGCTCCAGGAATTGAATGGAGGCCATAGAAAGGCCAGAAACCCCATAGAAACATCAGACGCTGAAGAAAACACCAGCCTGGGGAGCCACTCCAGACCACCTGGGAAGAGCTGTGAACTTCTGGCATTTCCAGAATGAGATAAGCATGGAGCCAGGAGACGCGGGGAATTGACAGAAGCTGGTAGCCCCAGCCTTCAGAAACAAGCCTAAATGAGAACAAATTGCAATTGCACTGCAAGCTTTCCCTAGAAAAGGCCTCCCAGAGCTTAGGCCAGGTTAGGAGAGGCAGTGCTCATCAGCCATACTTGGCAGTGACATGGGCAGGAGCCTTTTTGAAAAGAGACCAAGACTGAATTTTTTAGGTGAAATGAGGCCACAGATGGACCACACATCAGGGATTTTGGGGTTACTCTTAATCATTGCCTAGAAAGATAACTGCACAAGAGACAGTTGCAGAGAGGAAACAAAGGCTGCTAACCTCTTGAATGGCTCGAGTGGTAGTAAGAACACCTCAGATGATGAACAGCCCCACCCATGGGGGAGGGAAGCACAAACAAGAGAGCTTTGTTGGGTGACTAGGTGTGGACAAGGTACTGTGCAGGCCATCATACTGTTCGGTTCCCCCTCACTGCCTATGCCAATCACAGAACTCAGTGGAATTTCAGCTGCACAGACATATCCTCACACACATTCAAAGAAACCTCTTGGCAAAGTCATTAAAGTAAAGTCCCTCATCAATAGGATCATGGGAAGACAAGGCAACAGGACACATACAGAAATGATTGAGATCCCAGAAGCCAATGTCACGGGCCCTGAAATAGTGGAAATCACAGGAAAGAAGTAAAAATACAAATAGACCAGTTGGTTTTTGTGAACAGTCAGTCAAACAAGACATTCTTAAAGAGATGCAAGTAACGATCAGCAGGCTTAAAGAGGAGTTTACTAAACAAATAACAGTTCTATTGAGTAAAACACTTACTGAGCATATAGAAGACAAATAAAATGCTGGCTGAGGTAAATAACAGAATGCAAGATATGAAGGAAGACTTTGGTAGAGAAGTAGAAAATCTGACAGAAAATCTAGCTGAAGTCCAGGGTATGAAGAATTCATCTGAAAGCAGAGGAAGTCAGCTCGAATATTACAAGGACAGAATTTCAGACTTTGAAGAAACAAATGCCATAATTGAGCATGAAACCAAAACTAGAAGTGAGCAAAGTGACACAACAGTTGATGGATGACTCAAAAAGAGCCAATCTCAGAATTATGGGTGTGGAAGAAAGAGCAGAAGACAGCACAAAAGTTATTAAAAAAATTTATTTACCGACATCATGGAAGACAATTTCCTAATCCAGGAAAAGAAATAAATATTCATGTTCAAGAAGCTTATAGATATGTATATACACAAAATGCTCAAGATGAATGTAAACCTTAAATTTTGCACTTACACATATCAATAAAATGAAAAAAGAAGCTTATAGAGCACCAGATAACCTTGACCAGAAAAGAAACTCACAAAGACACATCATAATCAAAACCTTGGAAATTCAACACAAAAAGAAAATATTAAAAGTGTAGTAAGAGAAAAGGACACTATTTTTTACCAAGGCAAACCCGTATGAATTAGTGCAGATTTCTCAATGTAAACATTAAAGGCCAGGAGAGTCAGTAATGAAATCTTTCAAGCTTTAAAAGAAAGTACATGTCAACCCAGTTTGTTGTATTCTGCAAAATTATCCCTGAAAATTGAAGGAAAGTAAAACAATTTTATGACCAAGAAACCCTAAAGAAATTTGTGGCCACTGTCCCAGCATTGCAGAAAATACTTGAATGACGCTTACAGAGGGGAAGAGAGAGAGAGAAGAGCAGCACCAAAGGCCATAGAAGAAAGCAAACATCTAAAGGGAAAGTGTAACAAAAAGAAAAAAACAAAGAACCAACAGTAGAAGAATAGGACAGTGGCAGGATTTGGGGAAAATCTTACAAAAATAACTCTCAATGTTAATGATACTAACTCACCAATCAAAAGACACACACTAGCAGAGTGGATCAAAAACAAAACTCAACCATTTGTTGTGTGCAAGAGACACGGTCACCACAAAGAAGCACAAAAAAGGTAAAATGATGAAAACTAACACTACATGCTACTGGAGCCCAGAAATAAGCAGGACTCGCTATACTATGACACTGCAGACTTGAAACCTAAACAGACCAGAAGCGACAAAAATGGAGAATATATACTGGTAAAAGGAACAATCCAACAGGAAGAGCTCACAATTATAAACAGATATGCATCCAATGTAGGTGCATCCAATTACACAAAACAGAAACTACTGGACATAAGAATTCAAATAGACTCCAATACAGTCATACTTGGGGACTTCACTAGCCCCCTCTCACAAACAGACAGGTCAACCAGACAAAACATCAACAAACAAACATCACAGCTAAATCAAATCATGGAACAAATGAGCTTAAAAGGTATCTATAGTGTTCTTTCCAACATCAATAGATTATACCTGTTTCTCAGCAGCACATGGGACTTTTTCCAAAACAGACCATATCCTTGGACATAAGACATTCTTAAATACAGGAAAATTGAAATCATTCCCTACATACTTTCAGATCATAGTGGAATGAAACTAGAAACCAATAGAAAAAGAAACTATGGAAACTGTACAAATACATGGAGATTAAATAACACATTATCGAACACTAACCTACCCTCTCAACTGTTTTTATTTTTTTTTTTTAATTTTGAGGTAGATTCTCACTAAGATATTCAGGTGGGACTTGAACCTGTGGTCCTCCTGCCTCAGCCTCCCCAAGTATTGGGTTTTCAGGTGTGAGCCACCGTGGCCAGCTTTGTGTTTTCTTTTATGATAAAAATCAATTTTTAAATAACGTCTATGAGGAGGACATGTTCACAGATTTGCTCAGTGAATATGTACAGAATGCCTCCAATGTACCAGTCACCATGCATGGGAAGACAACGGAGCCTGGGTTTTCAGGGGGTTGTAAGTGCAGGATCCCAGCTGCAGGTGGCTGTGTTACACTGCACCTTCTGCCCTGAGGCCCTCTCTGTTGGGAAGGTCTTCGGCGACTGGAGAAACCAAGATGCCAAATGACAAAAGTGAAGATGAGCCTGGGGCAGGTGGCTCTAGAAAGAATGATCACTGTGTAAGCAGTTGAGCACAAAAGGGGGTAGGGAACATGCACTGGAATTCAGAATCTCCTTTTGGCTTTCAGTGTGACTCTGAGCAAGCAAAGTGACTTCTGCAAACCTCAGTCCTGTCACCTCTAAAGGAAGACAGTAAACCTGCTTCATTCGTGATGTAACTGTGATGAGCCAATAAGACAGAAACAGGTTATGTCTTTACCTGGCAATTTGAAAATAACTAATAAAGTGACAACGTGATTATTGGCACCACTTGCCCTGGGTAGCTTGTTTGCCCATCTGGAGCCCACATTCTCCCCACTGCACAATGATGAGTCCTGACATCTTCTCCAGCTCTAACCAGCAAAAGATCCACTTCCCACCAGCCTTTCCTGTCATAGCCTCCAAGCTGACTCATTATCACCCCACCAGTATCATCTCCAACAACAAGACCTGTCACATCCTGTAACCTTGTGGAAAAGTATTTGTGCTCATTTCTAGAATCTGAGGGAGGCAAAATTGAACTCCTCCAGGAAGGTATGTCTATGTCACAGGCCTGTAAGTTTTTATGAAATTCTCAAGGAATAATTGAATCCCAGCCCTCTGAGACTAAACATTGTGTGTTGTTCTTCTCTGAAGACAAGCCAACTTGCTGATTTCACAGTTTACAAACACCTTCGAGTTTGTCTCTTACACATCAAAGTAAACAAAAGGTGTAAGTGCCCAGGACACAGAGCTGTATAGAAGGAAGACAAGGTGAAGAGACATGCAGGGAAAAGATAGTTACTTACAGGCTAAGGAGACAAGTTTGGGACACAACCTTTCCTGTCTTCAGAAGGAACCAACCCTCCTGACGCTTTGATTTTAAAATTCTAGCCTCCAAAACCATGAGACTCACAATGCATCTCTGTGGTGAAAACCATCCAAACTGCAATACTTTGTTACAGCAGCCACAGCAAGTCCTACCTTTCCAAACCTTTAATACATATCTGAATTACCCAGGAAAACTACTTTCAACCACACTGGTGTACCTGACACTGAACTTGCCTCCTACCCATAGAAGCAACTAGAAAAGTAATTCAAATAAATATATACAAAACAACTGCTTTCAGACCCTGGATGACCATCAGGGCAGGGCTGTGTTCTCTATGAGAAGGAAAATAAAAGAGGTAAGCTCTGCGGCCTTCCTAGCTTCTAGCCAGTAGGCACTTTCCAGGCCACAGCAATCCTGCAAGGTTGAGAGAATAAAGATCAGAATTCTGGGTAGTTGAGGTATGAAACAGGACTAGAGAGCAGGGAAGTATGTAGAGCAGCACTCCAGATATCTAGATAGGGGTTACCTCACAAGTCTCAAGCTGAATACTGACATGTACACAGGTAGAATGAAATCTCATAAGACAAATCCAAAAACAGCTACTTGGAAGCCCAGAAATGAATAACTATCAGAACTCACACACTGTTAGGGGATATTTGAGTTTTGATGGGCCAGAATAGAGAGGACTGAGATACTTAGTAGAGACTCTAGACAGACTATGCCTTAGAAGCAGGAGTAGGGCCCTAGAATATCCGCTACTCTAGGCTTGCCGTAAGAAAGCTTAAAAGAAGCGTCGGATTGTTCAAATAGACCTGCAAGTTGCTGAACTGCTTGCCAAAACAACTTAAGGGAAGACAACAAAATCCAAACATTCTACAACATATAGCATCCAAAGCTATGACTAGAAATGCAAAGAAGCAGAAAAATGCGACCCATAACCAAGAGAAAAATCAGTCATTATAAAGAGACTTAAAAATGACAGAGATGATAAAAATAAGCAGACAACAACTTTAAAACAGCCAGGCATGCTGATACACACCTATAATCCCACCACTCAGGAGGCTGAGGCAGCAGGAGCACAAGCTGAAGGCCAGCCTAGACTACATGGTAAGACCATGTCTCAAAAAGCAAAGACAAAACCAAAAAAAGACAAGCTGTTACTGATTGAGATTTAAAGAAAAAAGATACACCTAATGAGAGATGTGGAATATATAGACAAAAAACGTGGAACTTTTATGGATAAAAATATAATATTCGACATAAAAAATCACTACATGAGCACACAAGACATCTTAGACACTGAACCTGAAGCAAGAGAGAAAAGGCTTGGGGAAGAATGAACAAAATCTTCCAGGTGGCTGTTTAAAGTGCACATTCCTGGACCTCCCACCTCTAGCAATCCTATTTTACCAGGTCTGACTGGGGACCTAAAAGATGAACATTGGTAACAAGCACCTTTGTGGAGATTATGATACGTGAAGGTGACTGGCCAATGGCGAGAAGACAAGATAAAGTGAAAAGGGATGTAGAGTGGGAAGAAATAACTGGGTCAGTAACAGGTCAACGATAAAAAAGATAGCGCACCATATACAAAATCTACTCAAGAGGGAAGTGCATTGTGGTTGGCAGCTTAGAAGCAACTTGAGAGTAAAGAGACCAAAGTAGCTTTATGAAACACCTCTAAAGTAGCAGCTTATGCATGAGGGTAGAAACATGACCAAACCAAGTGGAAAGCATCTGTCTCTGAACTATTCTTGGAGTGGACCGCATTGGAAGTGATATCCTAACCTTTTATCACATACGGGTCCCTTAGAAAACACAGTGAAATATATGGTTCCCTCATCAGAAACACTCACATGTATGTGTGTCTGCACAAACTGTGCTGGACACACTTCCTTTACTCACATGTATTGTCCCTTGTTATTTTCATCCATTCATATTTATTTGATGAGGATTTACAAAATTATGGTTCCAACCTAAATTTCCAATGAACTTCTGACCCATAAACAATCATTTAATCTCTGCTTACTTATCTACGAGGCAGCTCAGATTCAACACAACCAAATGAAGCTCTTGGTTTCATGTCTCAGACTTACTACTCTCTGGGTTTTCCAGTATTTCGATAAATGTTAGCACCACTGACCCATTTGTTCAACACAGAAACTTTGGCGTGGTGCTTATTTCTGTTCTCCACATCCAAGCTATAAAGGAGTGATGTTGCCTCTATTTGAAACATTTGGCTGTCCAACCCATTACTCTCCACACACCACTCCTGCCCCCAACCACCCTACTCCGACTCACTATTATCTCTTACCTGGGTAAGTGACATAGCCTCTCATCTTCCCCAATCCATGCTGGACTCCCCAAAATTCATTCTCAATAGAGGAGTTAATGAGCTTTTTAAAATCATCACTAGGAGAATGAAGGAATGGCACAATGCTTAAAGAGCTTGCCTTGCAAGCACAAGGCCCTGAGCTTAACTCCCCGGCACCACATAAAGCTGGGCGTGGTGGCGCATGCCTGTAATTCCAGCACTCAGGAGGCTGAGGCAAGAGGATTGCCATGAGTCCAAGGCCAGCCTGTGATACATAGTGAGTTCAGGACCAGCCTGGTTTACAGAGCGAGACCCTGTCTCAAAAAAAAGAAAAATCATCACTAGATCATTTTGCTCCCTACATGCCATATCACCCTATGTTAATTCTCTACACACCAATTCTCATAATGACTATTTTCATTCTTACTCCTTTGAGGCTTACTGCCTATCCCTGCTAAACAGAAGCTTCTGAGCAGTACAAACCTTGACTGTCTTGGTAACTGCTTTATTATTCGGGCCTAGTATCTGGCACCAAATAGTTGCTCAGCAAATACTTACTAACTGAAGGAACCCCGCACATGATCTTATGATGTCATAGACCTAAGTTTAAAACACCATCCTAGGAAAACATAACTAGGTGTATAGATTTAGAAAAGATATACACTGCAGGCTTTGTTCATCACATATTTTTGTGCTAGGAGTACGGATGTTAACAGTGAACCAGAGAGACATGGTCACCAGGCTGAACCTATGCTGCCAGACAAGGTTTAGAACCAGGTTTTTTAACTCAAAACCAGCAAACACTGTCTCCAGACATTGTAACATGTTATTTGAGCTTAGACTGGGGTGTGCTACGACTTTCCAGGGCATACTTAAGACAAGCATACTTCAATTAGCAGGATGGGCTATCAAGGCGAAAGTGTGAGCACTTTATTCCTGCCCTCAACTGTACTTGCACAGTAAAATATCTCTGGCTTGGTTGTAGCACGTTTCGCTTCTTTGGCTCCAGAATCAACTCTAATAAAATTGAAGTGGTCCATCTGGATTGCATCCATTGTCAAAAGACACTGAAATGAACTGAAAAACATCCTCGAACTCTCTGAGGCTGTAAAGAGACACCTCTGATTTAAGCTGCTTTTCTGGCCAGAGTGATTACTGTCCCTTTGTTTCAGTGGGATTGGCTCCCTGCCCCATATGCAGTGGTAAAATCCCTATGCTATGAAATCATTTCCTCTGCATGTGCACAGGATAGGTCGGCAGCCTGCCTCCATGGCCAGCACAGGCTGAGAAAGCAAACCCAGCAGCTATCTGCTTGGGAGCGTGAGGGTTTGATCCTTCAATGTCAGTGTCATTTCAGCAACTGTGCTTTTGGACATAACTTGTCAAATGGATCTACGTGGGCCTCCTCCCCTCTTGACTTGTGAGCTGCGTGCTTCCTATCATCCTGGCCAGGGCTGGTTCGAGCTCTAGGATTTGGGTGTTCAGATGCTGACGGTTCTGACTGCTTCCAGGAGTTGGTCATCTCTCAACTTTAGCAGCCAGCTAGCAAGAGGTGCCTCAGAGTAAGAGGACACTAAGGAGAAAACAAATGCTCCTGGGAACCTACCTAGCCCAACGGTGAAAGGCTTTCAAAGTGTTGTGTGAGCTGGTCTCAAAATTTCTCCCTGTTACATATGAAGACAGGTAGAAAGTTGGAAGTGAAACCTGTTTGGGAACATCTGGAGTTAGAAGCAGAATACAGGAACCCCAGAAACCAAGCTGCAGCCAAGGAACATTAATTGATCTCCAGCTCTCTTCTAGCAGACTGCATACTCTGTGATACCAGGAACATCACGTTAGTCTCTAAAGTTGCTTTGATGCCGTCAATAATTTGGCATACAGTACATCCTCAGTGCACTGTTGCAGATCCAATGAGTGAAACGTGTGAGGCTTGTATGAGGTTGCTTGTGATGGCACAGTTCTGATACACTAGATTCACTGACAACTGCATGAACCTATGCAAGTGACGAAATCACATGGTTACACACACTTTCACATGTGACACGAGTGCATATATAATAACTGACATCTGCAGGATCTCATAGATGGCATCAATGCCAGTGGCTGGTCATGAGACTGCAAGATGTTGACACTGAGGGAACTGGGAAAAGGTGCACTGACTTCCTGGAAGTTCCTTAATAACCTCCAGTGAATATGATGATTTCAAAATACAAAATGTAGAAAAAAGAGAAGAAAGAAGTTTAAGGTACAGAAAAAGAAACCTAGAAAATACGGGACAAATAAAAATCATAAAACCAGATGATTGATTTCAATCCAAATGCATCTACGATTTACTCAGGGGTAGAAATGATATAACCAAGTCACCAACAGCATGTGGGCTACAAGGCAGAGACAAGGGTCCAGGTTCAACCACAGCATTTTGGATTATGACTGGCAGATGATACCATCAGATAACACGTTATAAAGGGCTCAGAATCCTTCACATGAAACAAGGGCAAAGGTATCTTCACTGATAGCATTTTTTTTTTCTCTTACAGGTTTATCAACTTACATCTATAATTTTGCGAAGTGGTCAACGTAGCCACTACCCTAAATTTAAAAAAAAAAAAAAAAAAACAACTGGTACTGAGACAAATGAGGTAGCTTGCTTACTGAGTGAAAGTACATCTGGACCTAAACCCCAGTTTCCCATCCAGTGTTCACGAACATTGTTTCAAACTAAAGAAGAGAAAAAAAGAGGCACAGTAGAAAGAGTGTACATACCTATTCATATTGGTTGGTAACCTTTTCAGATAGCTTAAAATTTTACCAGGCAGGTTTTCAAGCTAGTTGTTCTTGCCCTACTGTTTACTTTATGGTTAGTATTGGGAGGAAAATGGAGTGACCGAGCAAGTTATCCTCAAAGTCGCACACTGGAGTGCTTTCAGCAAAGACTGTTCTATCAGTCAGAGCGACCAACTCTCTCCAGACTTGGCTTTAAATCCCAAAGCAGGATATTTTTGTCCCTTCACATATAAACATTCTTTTATGGAGCCCAGAAAACACAAAAGAAAAAAAAGGAAGGAGGAATAAAATTTGCTCTTATTTAGTGACTTAATTTCCTTCTGCGTCTTTCCTCATCCCTAGTTCTCTGAGTATGAATAAGTTTCCCCTACTGTGTTTCTCTTGTTCTTGTGTTGTTAATGACATATACTTAGTAAATGCTAGTTAGTGTTTAGGAAACCTAACAACTCAATTACTGGCTTCCATTTGTAAGGCCTCCAAGAGTCTTGGATGTGGTCCCAGAACATGAAATGAAAGAAAGCATTTGGTAATAACTTGGAGATTTTCGGGAACTTCCCAAGACTTCGTCTTCTAAGCTAAGCTCCATTCTCTTTCCAGTGGTTACACCTTGAACACACTCAGGAAGTCTGGGGTATATTTATGAATTGCAAAAAAGTTGAAAATCATTGAAGAAACTGAATTCTGTTTAATACTCTATTTTCTGCTGAGCTTTAGTCAAGAAGGCCTTTCCCCCTGCCTTCTACTTCCTTGCCAAGGGGGACCACAAAGGCCCTGGGATGCAAGGGCAGGGGGTTGGGAATTTCCAGGAGCAGGTTACATCGCTCCTCTCTGCCCTGGCTCAGTGCCACCAGCTCTGAGATTGCTAGTGACCCTGCAGCCTGATGGCTTGTAACCTTCTGCTCCCTGCCAAATAGAGTTGGGATTTGTCCCAGACATGGAATAACTTCCTGTGATTGTCCTGGAGATGGCCTGGCCCACAGGATCTGCTTCCATGGCTTGTCAACAGAGTCAGAGAAAGGCCTGGATCTCTGCAGTGTGGCGGGCCTTGGGAGGAGGAATCCTGAGGAGAAATGTTCAACAGAGATAAGTGTACCAACAGGGCTGTGTTCAAGCATGACATGAACTTGACCTTCCTCATGTATTGTCAACCTAAGTGCCACTGAATATCCTGGCTAGTTCCTCATTATTCCCATGTGAGGCAGAATGTTAAGATCAGCTAATCAAATTTTCAGGTGTCACAAACCTGGGAGTGTCACCACTACATTGAACTCAAAATTGTGGGTTGGAACAATGAGCTAAAACCAACTCTGAAACAAACGCTTATTAGGTTCAGGTAAATTCTATGATAGACTAAGTGTTTGAAGTCCATGATACACAAACAAGTAATCAGATCTGGATGAAGATTTGAAAAAGGTACAACACAGAGGAGGTGATGTCAGAGCTGAGGCAGAAATGACAGATCAAGGTTCCTCTCAGCAGAGCTTCCTGTAAGAGCATGAAAGCACGAGAAAGTGCTTGCTAAAAGTGCCCTCACACCAAAGTGCTAGGTACAATACCAGTGATGGTCACAAAACTACTTGCAAGCATTACATGGCAATAAAATGTGTCAATATTATGTTATGGATATTTTGCCACAATGAAAAAATATTTTCTTCACACCCACAAGAAAAGATCACAACTAGAATGACTGAAAGACCAGAAGCAGCACAATCCTTCAAAATATGCCATACCCACAACACTTACAGTTAGCACATGTGTCCCAAGTATTTTAGATGGCATAAGTTACTTCATTTGACCCTGCTGTGGACCCTTACGTGAGGTACATGGTTTTTTTATATCACTCTACATGTGCAGAAACTGAAATACAGAGAGGTGCAGCTACTTGCTTAATGACAAAAGCTATTATATGTCAAAGGTGGCTTTGTTTTTGTTTTGTTTCGTTTTGAGACAGGATCTTGTTTATAGTCCAGGCTGGCCTTGAACTCACAACAATCGCCTTGCCTCAGCTCCTAATTGTTCGGATTACAGGCGTGTACCACCATACCTTGCTTATATGGTACTGGGGAATCAAACTCAGGGCCTTGCGCTTGCTAGACAAGTGCTCTAACTGCTGTGCCACTCCTCCAGCCCCAGAGGTGGCTTTGAATTTCAGCTTGATTCAGAACCGCGCACTGTGCCATAGTGAGAAATTGTCATCCACTGATTGTGTCAAGGGCTTAACACGTCAGGAAAGAGGAACTGAGATCCCTAGGAAGAAAGGAATGAGCAGAGTCAAGCAACACCGTGGGATTGTGGGTATTTGGTTCGAAAATCTACACCTGAAATACACAAGGGTTACATATGAGCTGAGCATGGGAGGGTAAGAGGCAGAAAGAGGTGACAGCGGAAAGTGTGGGTGATCTTTAAAGAAGTCCCAGCACCCCAAGGTCAGTACAGCCCCAAATGGAGCTCTGGGTTGGGGGTGGTCATTAGCTCTAAATACCTCTCTAGCTGGAGGAAGTTGTCAAAACCACCTCCAGGCCTCGCACCAACACATAACCATGAATCAATCAAAACCACTCTGCCCAGGAGACCACAGGGCACCTCTGTTTACTTGAACTCCTGTCTCACATGGGTGAGGCTAAGACTCTTAGAGGGAATCTGTTTGGTACTTGGAAAGAAAAAGAATGTTCTCAACTTCACCTTAGTTTCATTACTTTCCTGGCTCAAATGCATTTGCTAGAAAGAACCCTCAGTGCTTCACAGTTCCAGACAAACTCTCAGCTCCCTCACTGCTGACGCATGTGGCCTCAACTTCCTACTGAGAATACATGTGCAAGTCAGGGTTTGGACAGCATTTGTTAAATTAACCCATGAGCACTGGCCTGAACATGTCACCAAGCATACTCAGACGCAACACTAACCAATCTCACTTTCCCTTCACTGCACGAATGCTGAGCCTGGGTTTGCTTCAGTGCACAATGCTCTCTGTCCTCCTTTCCCCTGTCCGAGGCCACATCCCATCCCTTCTTTCCCCAGTTTTCCTCCCCTCACCTCCCTTCTCCTTCAAGATAGAGAATTCTCCTATGCCACAGTCCTCTCCTTTTCAAGCTAAGCTCTTATTCACTGGAATCCTTCAGAATTTTTTCTCCTGTTTTGTTAAAAATGTGCCATCACCAAAGGAAGATGAGACATACTAAGTAATCTAGGATCCTTCCTTGAGTTGGTGAGATTTTCCTTCTTGGTTTTGGATTCTTTTCCTTCCTTTTGGCAAGTTAGCACAGGAGGGAGTTGTGTCAACTCATGCTCTGAAATCTCCATTAATTTTGACCATCTTTGTCAGAAACCTCTTTTTAAGCTCTGGAAGTCATTTAATGAAAGAACACACTTATACACTTTCTCGTGTACTTTGTAAGTTTATATCATAACCTAAACTAGCACTCAGCGTATAGGAGCAGCTCATTACACATGCTTTGAAGGAATGAATTATCAAATGAATTAACTCAGTCTCTTCCTTTGCCATTTTTCTTCTACTTTCTTCACATTTAGGTTTTCCCCACCCCAGATCAGACTGAGATTCAGCAAAACCCTCTTCTAAAAATGTTAGCATTTAATTTTCTGTATATTTAAATACAACACATCTGGAATTCATTCCTCATATCTATATTAAGTGGGATTGATCTAGTTTTTATTTTCTGTACTATAATTTCCTTACCCAATATGACATCAGGGTCACACTAACATCATATGATGAACTGAAGAAGTTTCCACCTTTCTCAGCCTAAATAGTTTCAGGAGCTTGAGAGATATGTGCTATTTAGAGTTCAACCAGCTCAAATACAAGTTGGTTGAGCTTGATGCAAAAGCTTTTTTTTTTTTTTTTGAGACAGTGTCTCGTTCTGTAGCCTCGGCTGGTCCCGAACTCACTATGGAGCCCAGGCTGGCCTTGGACTCACAGCAATCCTCCTGCCTCAGCCTCCCGAGAGCTGGGATTACAGGCATGCAGCACCATGCCCAGCTTATGTGGTGCTGGAGAATCAACTTGGGTACTTAGCTAAGCAAGCAAGTGCTTTAACTGCTGAGCCATTCCTCCAGCCCCTGCAAAAGCTTTTTGAGAAATCTGTCTTGGAGGCAATTATCTGACAATGCTCTTCTCTTTCATATTTATTTTCCAACAGTGATCAGGATAGCATTTTAGGGGCTAAGGCTTTGAAGGATGCCTGTTTTTTTGCCAAGGTAATGTTATAATTCTCATTTGGTGTGACAATTTGGGTGGGGCTCAAAACCCCAGTTTATTTTTAATTACACCATTCTTCTGGCCAAAGACCCCAAACCACTGACTTCTTGTCAGCGCTGAAAGCCACAACATAACAGACTCTTGTTGTGAAATAGGAAGTCCTAACCCAGGAGCAATGAACTGAAATAACTACAGAAAAAGAGCCTGCTAGGCAACAGTAAGGCAGCAGTGCGATTATGTCGCTGCTGCTGCCTCCTTAGTGAGTAACCGCACGAACTGTAGCTTGGCACAGGCAAGGTAGAATTCTTAGCCACAGAGAAGACAAAACAAGCTGAGTTATTTGGACAGAAAGTCTCCAGGGAAAGGTTTTGGTAAGTACTGGGTCTACAGATGTGAGTAAGTCAAACAAATAATCACAATACACCATAACAGAGGTTGTAGCACAGGGATAGCCAAGGGCCTGATAGGCAGGATGGGAAGGATTTGCTCGCACACTTAGTGGATCAGTGAGATGTTCTTATGAAGCTCCACTGGAAAGGAGAACAGTGGGTGTTCAAGCCCTAAGCATGACCTGCAAGGGAAGGAATGCTGATTTCAACGTCACCCATTCTGGGCCCGGGGCGATGATGGCACTGAACAAGTCCACTGCGGCCCAGGGAGAGAGACAGACAAGCAAGAGGGTGCCCACAAGGGTAGGAAACCAACTTGGATCCCTGTTTCCACTCCAACACCCGCTCTTAACTACGGAGACAGCTGACCTAGAGCCACCCAGCTGGGGCTTCCCAGCACTCTTCAGGCCTGCCCAGTCTGACGGAAGAGAAGGGAAACTCCCCATCATTTCAGAGGCTTTCTCTACTCCAGTCCAAAAATAGTTTCTTTTCATCCTTTATGTTCAAGTATTATATGGCTATGATTTTTGAGATGACAAACAAATTACAAAAACTACAAAGGATCAGATTTACCTACAAAAAGCCAAAAATACCTCTGTGGTGAGACCTCACGAGCAAAGCTGAGATAATATGTAAACAGCTGTATGAGTAATAAAATATATAAAGAGCTTCTCTGAAACCCTAAGTATAACTGACCTGATAGCACAAATGGGCAAGAGATAAGAGGGCTATTTTATAGAAAGAGAAACAGAAATGGCCCTAAAGCACATATCCTAAAAGTGCTTAGTCAAAATAAGTATCTCTGCCTGTGAGACTGGCAAAAATCTTTCAAATGTATGCATAATATATGTTATTTTTACAATGGCTAAGAATCAGCAAGAAATTAAATGTTCATCAAAAGATTGAATAAATTATAGCATGGTCAATCAAATCACACATCCATCCTCCTCTGTCTACCTGGGAAATCTCTTATTTTTTTTCCCATTTTATTGATACATATAAGTGCAAAATTTAAAGCTTACATTGATCTTGAGCATTTTGTGCACATATGTATCTTGGCAAGGTTACAAGACCTTCCCTTCTCTCCTTTTGACCCTCCCCAGCCTACCCCAACTCCCCATTATTTTCCACATTAAGGTCCATGAGATAATTGTGATCTGGGTCTCTCATATTAGAGAAACCATTTGATATGTCACCTTCTGCTTCCGACTCACTTCACTAAGCATGATGGTCTCAAGTTGCCTCTATTTCCCTATAAAAGCCTATCCGACTTTATAGATGTATAGTATTCCATTGTGTACATATACCACAATTTATGTATCCATTGGTCTCTCGATGGGTATTTTGGTGTCTTCCATATTTTAGCTATTGTTAATTGTGCTGCTATGAACGTGGGTATACATGTATCTCTGTTATGTGTTGTTTTTAACTCTTTTGGGAATATTCCCAGAATATTTCCAGGGTATCGCTGGATCGAAGGGGATATTTATTTCCAATCTTTTAAGAGACTTCCAAACTGCTTTCCAAAGTGGTTGTACGAATTTACATGCCCACCAGCAGTGCAGGAGGGTTCCTTTTTCCCCACAGCCAGCACTGATTACTATTTGACTTGTTGATATAGGCCACTCTCTCTGGCATAAGATGGTATCTTAGCGATGTTTTGATTTGCATTTCCCTTATGGCTAGGGATGTTGAACATCTTTTCATGTATTTATGGGCCATTTGAACTTCTTAATCAGTGACCTGCCTCTTCATTTCTTTTGCCCATTTTTCAATAGGGTCTTTGATTTTGAGGGGCTTCCTTTTCTTCAGTTCCCTGTATATTCTGGTTATGAACCTCCTATCTGCTTTATGTCACTGTTTTTTCAGTGCTGAGGATCAAACCCAGGGCCTTGTACTTAGCAGGCAAGCACTTCACTGCTGAGCCACACCCCTAGCTCTGAACCTCCTATCTGAAGTGTTGGTGGTGAAGATGTTTTTCTACCTGTGAAATCTCAATGCTCTCCTTTGTTATGGTTCCTTGCCTTGAGTTCCAATTGCTTATCCCATTTATAAGCCTTGGAGAAAGGAAGAACAAAGTTAATTATTCTAAAATAAAGGCAATTTTAAAAAACAGAGCACAGACCATTCACAAGATACATTTTCCATAATGTAGGCCTTAGGGTACTCTGTATGTCCTTAACATGTTCCTTCCATAGGCTTCCAAATCTCAGTATATGACAATTCCATCCCTCTAAGCACTGAGATCCACACACTCTAGGATTCTGGGCTCTTTTCTTTCTATTCCACAGAATCGCCAACCTGTCAGAGAATCATACTGATTCTCCCTTCAGAACACCCTCCCACCAGCCCTCTCTCCTGTGTGGGAGGTGATTACTGGCTCTCACCTGGATCACCGTGGTATGTAGAACTGTCAGTGCAGCTGCCACAGTGATCCCCTTACAATTCCCATCAAATCCTCAGAACCTTCCAATGTTTTCCTTCCCTCGCTCAGAGGAAAAGTGAAAGGTCCCACTTTAGCGTCCAACTCCCTCTAGGAGTTCCTTACCCCCTGCCATGACCCGTTTCACTTCATCTACTCCACTCTTCACTCCCCAGCCCACAGCCAGGCTATTTCTCTTAGAATATTTTCCCTTCCCTCCCTGAGAAAAAAGGACAGGGCATATAAATTCCTGGACTTAGGAATTTCGTCCATTTCTTCCCTTATTTAAGGGGGAAAGCATAAAAGTTCCCAAACACATTCAGCCTTCTCAAGGACAAGCAAAAAGCTGTGAGTGACAACTGTTGGAAGTGAAAGCCCCTCCATCAAGTATGGGGGAGACAGGCACATTCCAATATCCCTCTGTAGTTCCAGCAGTAAAATACGAACTGGCCACCTTTACTGACTACTTAGGGTTGCATTTGGCCTGCAGGGGAACCAAGTCATCCTTTATTCCCCAACTCTCATTCCAGGTTCTAAGCAAGTGGGTGACGAGAGGCTTTTCAAGAGGTTTTCTCAGTTAGGATCACAAAGACCCCTGAGCAGAACTAATCTTAAGCACGTGCTTTGGGCCACACAGATGCGCTCTCTCTTTGGAAACTGTCTTCTTTGGTTCTTGCTCATCACTTGGCCACATTTCTTCTCCATCAGGCCTGGGTCTAGTTATCTAGGTCATTACCTTTCTGGTTACTATAACTGCAAATGAATAAAAATGCTGCCCTCCCCTTTGCAGTTACTCTCTTTGACTTTCCACTATGACCTCTGCTCTCCGGTCCCTACACCTGCCATACTGGTCACTGACCGCCCTACTCATTTCTTCCTAAGCCACTAGTATTGGGAACCAGCTTCACCAGAAAGAATAGGAAGCCCCATTTGACTATAGGCCAAGTAGCTTTCTCTAATTCAGCCCTTTTTTAATGATGAAAGACCTGTTTTGCCTCCATCCTCATTGTCTTGTGCCCCTCAGTTCTCTACTGGTCAGGCCCTGGGAAGGTGGGGTGACTGGCAGTCCTCCCATAAAAGCATATCTCCCATGATCCCTCTCACAGTACCTGTATGACAATGATTGTCCAAAAAGACCTTTGCAGACTGATGAGAAGAACTAATTGCCCCCCCAAAAAAATAAAAAGAAATTTAGCAATAATAATGTAAGACACTAATCCCTGGCTTAAACAAATCCAACAGCACAAGAACAGACTGCAGAGTACAAAAATTAGCAAAAGCACAAAGGAAAGCTAAGTTCACTTGACAGGAAGCTTGGTGTGAGTCAATGGTGTGGCGTGTCTGCCAGAACAAAGCTAATTACATCTCCAGCTGCTTTCTCAGAATCAGTGTCCAGATGAGGACTAATCACCCTACTCTGCTCAGCCCTGGGCAGTCTAAGCCTGGGGGATTTTATTCGCTTCTGGTACTAGTTCTAAGGAAAGAAACAGGACAGTGAAGGAACTCAAACCCTGTTCTATGCTGAATGGCTGAACAAACTGCTAACATCTGAAAAAGAGACTCACAAGGTTCTTAAGCTGAAAAATAGGTTGATGTGCTTTTCATATTCTAAAGAGGCAAAGCAGTATCGATTTCCCACAATTACAGCAACCGCATAATTATTTGGGAAACATGTTGCATAACTATTTTCCTGTCACTGGAAGTGTCCAGATAGCAAATGACTGGTCAGAAGTATGGCCATCACTGAGACTGGTGTAATTCAACCTTGGTGAATTCCATTTCTCAGTGGCCCCACGCTATGTTACTCCCCCTCTCACATGCCATATCATTGAGTAATCAATGGGTCCCATTGGCTATTTCCCTAAAATTCTCATATTTCTCTTTTTCTTTTCCTTGCCCAGGAAAAAGAGGGAGGAAAAAAAAGACAATTTCATCTCAACCTGACATCCAGACTCTCAGTGGCCACCTGCAATACCGTCATTTGTTTTGGCCACCTAGCACCTGCACGTTTTCCTGTATTTTGAGGAATTCTCCTGCCATATAAGCTCCTAGGAGAAAAGAGACCAACTTCAATTATAGAAGGAAGAAGTAACAGATGAGTTCTTTTCCATGTCATCTTACAGAGTCTGATGGCCTTTTCTGATAATGTAACTGCTTCCATGGATCCCACAAAAGGTTTTAGCTGCTTAATTAATTAACTGAAATGACATGCTCGTGAAATATAAGGGTTTTTTTTCCCAGGGGTGGGGGAGTGACAACCCCATATCACTACCACAGGATAATAATGACATCATGAGGCATTGTAGTATTCTGAAGCAGCCATTGGCCATTGAGATGGAGACCTTTGAAGGTATTTGGGTGATTCTGAGTACTCTCATCTCCCAACTTCCAAAACCCACTCATGGGACCATCAACATGTCAGACTCCTGAGGGCTAATGGTTAGGCCACCTCATCAGGCAAAAAAACCCTAACCATCTGGTTACTGGCTGACCAGAGGAGGAACATGAATCCAGGTGATCACCAGTAACCATTTGTTCAACTTTTTCTTTGCTCTTTATTTTTCCTACAGTTTCATCTAGGAAATTGTGTTGACTATTATGAGGTTTACAATCCTTAGATGTATATACTCTTAGGTAGGCTCATGACTATATTCAAGAAAAGTGTCATCACTCACACACTCATGCTCCCTTTGACATGAGAGGGAAGGAACAAGTAAGGAGTAGTGGCAGCGGATTTCTCACCAGCACTAGTTCTGACTTGTGGTTTAGGGTGTTTTTTCCTGGCTGTTTAACCTCAAAGCTGGCTCTTCAGCCCTCTCAACATGTCTGTGCACTACCCAATATCACTTTGATAAGAACCTTTTCTGTTTAAACCAGTGAGGATCAGCTTGCTTGCAAATGAAAACCCTAATGCCTATGAAATGACTCTGTGGTCAGTCCAAGTTTCCACACCTCTATCACACAGAAGAAGGAAAGAATCAATAAATATAAGAGGAGAGGTTAAATAGTTCAAAAATTAAAAAAAAAAACAGAGCTACTTCATAAACAAAAAGCTAGTACTGCAAAAATAAAAATCATTAAAATAGAAAAACCACCAGAAAACCTAATCATCAGAGGCAGGAGGAGACAGAGCACAAATTGGCAAGGACAAGGAAGAAATCCCTCTACGAAGAGTCAAATAAAATTATGGGAATCACTTTGTACAAGTGTACATAAAAGAATTAAATACACACACACATACATATGCACACACAATAAGAATTTCAGAAAGAAGTTTTGCTAAAATTTTAAAATTTTAAGTTTATTTTTTATTTAAAATATTCTAGAGTATGGCAAAATTTTATATTAACAAGTATGACATTATGTCAAAACCTGCACAGAAAATAAAGCCAAATCTCACTTATGAATACTGGTGCAAAACTCCAATATAAAGTATTAGCATAAGTAATCCAATAACACAATTTAAAATATTCTGACCAACTAGAGCTTATTCCAGAAATATAAAGGTGGTTCAATATAAGATAATTTAGTAGAAGTCATTGTTTTATTAGATTCAATGAAAAAAAACACAGATGATCACCTCAAGAGATGCTAAAAAAATGTTGATAAACAATTAAAGACATTTAGCAATACCAATTAGAGGCATTTAGTAATATAATAATTGGCGAAATATTTCATATATATTATTTGCTTGGCCCCCAAACCGGTATGTTTCTTAATAGGAAAACACTGATAGCCCATAAAAGTCAAGATCAAAATAAGATATCCCATTATCAATACTGCTGTTTCACACTGGCTCATTAACATATTTGGCCAAGAAAAAGAGATAAATAAGAATTCCATTTTAAGTATTTAAACACTAAATTTAAGTGTTAAACTAGTTTTGAAACTAGTTCTAGTTCAGATGACATGATTAGATACTTGAGAAACCTCCAAAATTACTGATTAATCACTACAAACAGAAAACTCCAAGGTAGGAGGATACAATACTAATACATGAAAATCATATTAGACCCAATTTTGTGCATCCCCAAATGAACTTGGCCTCACCTGCCCTCCAGGCCATGGCTCTCACGCAGTGGAGAGCAGCAGCCTCTGCTGATGGGCCTTCCTATCCCAGAGTAAAGGCTGGTCTCCAGCATAGTGTCTGTCATATCAGCCATGACAGAAGCCACAATCACTACATCAGGCCTGTCCTAACCAAACCCTCAAAACCTTTGCTTCTTCCATTAGTTACATTCGGGTAAGATATCATGTCATAGAATATGGTGTCCAGCTTTCCTAGTGTCTTCCCAGAGGAATAATAAGAGACAGAAGCTCTGTCTTCCTTGCTGTGAAACACCATTTGCGTTAGTCCAAATGCATCCCACATTACCCAACAACTGTGTTTTCTTTTTTGCGACTGTTTTTTTCGGTGGGCGGCGGGGGACGGGTTGGGGACTGAGTGCCTATTTGAAATTATTTTTCCCCATTTTTATGAGTATGTAAATACGATACACAATGGTTACAATGAACTTGAGGATTCTGTGCACATATATATATAGCATCAACTCCACATTCCCTTCCCTCCCCACTCCCCCTTCTTTAACCTCCCACCTGCTTCCTCATCTCCCCTGACTCCCAACACCTTGCCTGTTTGACACTATTATTCATTTATATTCTGAGTTTCTCATGTTAGACTAATAGCTTTGAGTCATTTGTAGGTAAATGATACTACTTGAGATCCTTATGCTCAGTGAAGTAAATCAAATTAGCTGCGTGTTCTTGTGAAACTGTGACTGACTCGGTAACAGGCTATTCCTCTAACAGTGCATGCTGGTAAGCTTTGGCTCAAGGTCCATTTTCTAAGGAACTCAAATGAAGACATGATGGCATTATATACTCAAAAGAACTGATTAACAAATTCAACAAATTGCGATTTATGAAATCAATACAAAAAATAATATTTTCTACACTAATAATAAACTCACTGAGAAAGAGCTGAGAAAAATAATCCCATTCTCAATAGCTCCTCAAAAAATGAAATATTTAGGAATAAACCTAACTAAGTGGAGTGAAGGTCCTTTACAAAGAAAACTGTATTAGGCTGAAAAAAGAAATCAAAGAGGACTTTAGAAAGTGGAAAGACCTCTTGTTCTTGCATAGGTACAATCAACATAGTCAAAATGGCTATACTGCCATTTT
This sequence comes from Ctenodactylus gundi, assembly GCA_004027205.1. Classification (NCBI taxonomy): domain Eukaryota; kingdom Metazoa; phylum Chordata; class Mammalia; order Rodentia; family Ctenodactylidae; genus Ctenodactylus; species Ctenodactylus gundi. The sequence continues at coordinate 85,132 of PVKB01003621.1, read as the reverse complement.
GTATACTGATTTACAGATTTAATGCAATTCCTATCAAAATACCAAAAAAATATTTTTAACAGAACTTGAAAAAATGATCCTTAAATTCATATAGAACCGAAAGAGCCCCAGAAGAGCCAAAGCAATATTAAATAACAAGAGAAAGGCAGGTTGCTTTACAATTCCAGATATTAAGTTATATTACAAAGCAACCGTGATTACAAAACTACATGGTACAAGGACAAAAGCAAACAGGTTGACCAATGGAACATAAATGAGGGCACAGGGGCAACCTCACGAACGCTCAGCTACATGACAAGAGGGCCAAAAACATACGCTGGAAAAAGGGTAGCCTCTTCAAAACATGGTTCTGCTAGCATTGGTTTTCCACACGCACAAGAATGAATCTAGACACACACGTGTCACCGAGCAACGAATCAAATCAAAGTGGATCAAAGACCTACATATTCAAACAGAAACACTGAACCTTCTGGAAGATAATAGACAAAAATCTAGAAAATGCAGGTGTGCACAAGGACCTTCTTAATAGGACACCTGATTCAAAAGAAACAGCCCCCAGAATCAACAAATGGTATTATATCAAATTAAAAAGTTTTTGCATGGCAAAAGAAACTATCAACAGAGTAAAGAGAGAGCTGATGGAATGAGAAGAAAAATTTTGGACAGGAGGCTAATAACTAGAATATACAAGGAAATGAAGAAAATAGACTCCTCAAAATCAAAGACCCAATTAAAAATGGACCACTGCTATGAACAGGCAGTTCTCAGACAAGAAGTTCAAATGGCCAGCAAATATAGGAAAAGTTGTCTAACATCTGTAGCCATTAGAGAAATGCAAATCAAAATATCACTGAGATATCATCTTACCCCAGTGAAAATGACATATCAAGAAGTTGAACAACAATTGATGCTGGCAAGGTTGTGAGGAAAATGAAACCTTTTTACACTGCTGCTGGGACTGTAAACTGGTACAACCACTGTGGAAAGCAGTGTGGAAATTCCTCAAGAGGTTGAAAATAAATATTCCATTCAATCCATTGATACCTATTCTTGGTATCTCTGAAAAAGTTGAAAACAATGTGTAATAACGATACATATATATCATTTTGTAGTAGCATAGTTAAATTGTGGAAGGTGCCGAAATATCCATCAACAGACCAATGGGTACAAAAATTATGGTATATGTACATAATGGAGCACTACTCTTCCCTAAAGACAAATAAATGTGAGGCTTTTGTAGGTAAATGGAGGCAACTTGAGACCATCACGCTTAGTGAAGTCAATTCAGAAGGTAATATATGGCATGGTTTCTCTAATATGATCAACCCAGAATACAGGCATTTTATAGAACCAAATGGGTGTGATAGTGGGAGGGAACAGGAGGCCCAAGAGGGAGGAGGGGAAGGAGTGTAATCCTGATGTGAATCATGTGCACAGAATACACAAGTTCAATGTAACCATGTGTACTTCATATATATGCAAACAAAAATGGGGGGACAACAGCCAGTCAGTAGTTACAACGGAGAAGAGCTCCAACTACAAACAGCAAAACTGGAAAATGCTAGGCATAAACCAAAGTTATGTGTGTGTGTGTGTGTGTGTGTGTGTGTGTGTGTGTGTGTGTGTGTGTGTGCCAATGTGAAGAGAAGCACAGACTTTTTAGGGCAACTACATAGCCATTTGGTAAAACAAAGAAACAAACTAGATCCATCCCTTATATCTGCAACAGAGAAAACTCCAAATGGATCACAGAGCTTTAAAAAGTAAAGTAAAATCACACAAGAACTAGCAGAGAGTATAGGCAAATTCCTTTCTAACTGGGGAGTAGAAAAGGCCTCCAAACATGGCTTAAAATCCAGAAGCTATAAGATGAGACATTGACATTGACAACCTTTACTAGGTAAGTTTTGGGCGCATACAAAAAGACAGCTTATGCAAAGTCAAATGCAAATGACCAACTGGGAAAACCTGTGCATAACTCTTCTCTTTCTCCCAGAGCTTGAGACTAAGCAGATCAACAGTGAAGAAAGAACCTGCGGGTCACAGCTAAATAAGCATAAAATGAAATGATCAAGCTCCTTCCACATAAAAAATCTGCATTAAAACGACACAGAAATAATACTTCTCACCAATGAGATGTCTATAATTGCATGGTTCAGCAACATACAATATCAAGTACAAGATATGATCAAAATATATGGAAAATGTTTAACTTCTTTTACAAAAACTTTTACTGTAAAAGACACATCGCCATTAATCTCCCTCAAAATATTCCTCCTAGCTTTGAATACATATATCCCATCATTCTTTTTCCCATAATTATTTTAATTATCATGCACTTTAGATACAAAATAATTATATTCAACTTGGAAAATTAGTGTATATACATGTTGCATCTTAATTTTTCTTCCTTTCTCCTCACAACCCTCCCCTCTTCTCCTGCCCCGAGGTCCCCCGCCCATCCCCACAACGCCCACCGCCTTACTTCCTGTCATTCCTCTTTTATTTTCTCTTTTAGTTACTTTACGTCGGGCTTCTCATATTATAGAACCCATGCAAAATTTAACTGTCTGAGCCTGGTTTATTTCACTTGGCATTATAGTCTTGTGATACATGCATCTCCCAAAAAATGACTCAAATTTATTCTTATTTATGGCAGAGTAGTACTCCTTTGGGATAAACCACATTTTCTTCATTTATCTCTTGATAGGCACATAGGCTGATTCTCAGAGTTAGCTATTATAAGTCATGCTGCTTTAAACAAAGAAATGCATGTATCTAGTGCTCGGGGAAAAAACCAGATCGAAGAGGACAATAGGAAATGAAGAATGAAGACACTTCCTATTCCTGGATAGAACCAATATTGTCAAAATAGCCATGCTGCCAAAACCGATACACCGACTCAATGCAATACCAGTAAAATTACCAACAGCAGTTTTCACAGAGGTAGAAAAAACAATCTGGAACCTGAAGAGATCCAGAAGAGTCAGAGCAAACGTAAGTATCAAGACAAAAGCAAAAGGCATCACAAACCGAGACATCGAGGCCCATTACAAAACAGCAGTGATTTTAACAACTCAGACACCTCAAATGGGGCAGAAGAATCAATCCAGATGCACACCTCTCATTCTTCACTTAAATCACATCCCATCATTCTTGCCCCTTTCGGAAGCAGTTCTAGAGGCTTCTTTTGTGACTGCCTTTACGAAATGTGATCAAAAATATGGTGAATGCTCCTGCCAAGTGCTATCCCACAGAAAGACAGGCTTGTAAAAACATGATGGTGCGTCTTCATCCAGCTTTTTCACCCCATCTGGCACCCTGGATTTCTGGATCTTTCTCAAAGTAAAAATGATCATGAAATGTCACATTTTGAGTTGATTAAGAACACCAAAGCAGCTGTGATAGTACTGCTAAAGACACTCAGGAAAGACTTCCAGAATCACTTCATAAAGTGGCAAGAATAATGGGATACATATGTTCAAAGCCAGGGGAAAATTTCTGAGGGAGATCACAGCAATGTAGCTTTCCTATGACTTTTTTAAAAAATTTAAACATCCACTGTATTTTTTATCACACCACTTAGACAATGTTATTCGTTGTGGCACTTCTTGTGATACCAAAAGTGGAAACCACTCAGGAGTCTAAAGTAGGGAACTGATTGCATAAACTGTGATGTAGTCACATAACAATATTTTACAGCTGTCAAAAATAATCTCTATTCATTGACATGGAAAGAATCCTGGAAAGAAATTTTGTGTGTGTCTGGTACTAGGGATTATGCACATCAGGGTCTTCACCCTGAGCAACATTCCCAGTTCACTTTTTATTTTTTCATCTTCAGATAGTGTCTCATTTAGTCACTAAGCTGCCAAGGTTGGGCATCAACTTTGATCCTCCTGCCTTGGCTCCCCAATGTGCTGGGATTATAGGTATGCACCACCAGGCCAGGCTCTAGGATAAATTTTTAAAGAAAGACATTAACACACAAAATGGTGTGCGGAGTAAGCTACCTTTTGTAAAAACAAACAAAAAAAAAGAGTAAGAAAAAAAGAGCTATATAGACTTGTCCTTGTATTTTTTATTTTTTGGTGCAAATTTTTATTCCAAAATGCTGAAATATATTTTTTCCAAATTCTTTTTCCCCCATTTTATTGATATGTATAAGTGCAAAATTTAAGGTTTACATTGGTTTTGGGCATTTTGTGCACATACATATCTAGTCAAGGAAACAAGACCTTCCTCACTTTCCTTTCAATCCACCCCCTACCCACTCCCACAACCCACCCCCCAACCCCTGTTCCCTTTATTTTTCACTTTAAGTTCTGTGAGATAATTGCGATCTGGGATCTGGGTTTCTCCTATCAGAGAGACCATTTGATATTTCACCTTCTGCTTCTGACTCACTTCACTAAGCACGATGGTCTCAAGTTTCCTCCATTTATATAAAGGATACTAGAAAGATAAAGAAAAAACTAATAAAAAATGTTTACTTGAGAGGGAGGGAAGGTGAATGAAGTTGATGAACACACAGGTGAGGTGAGATTTCTCATGGAATATTTAAAAAGCTGAGACAAAAAATATGAGAATTGACAGGAAAAAATAAATAAAACAAGTTCCCCAAAGTGGAGCAAGGAAGGATTTAACCCAGTCAGAGTGGCTATCACGAAGAATACAAAAATCAGTACATGCGGGTGAGGATTCAGGGGACATGACTGGTGGGAATGCAAACTAGTTGAACCACTATGGAAATCAATATGGAGTTTTCACAAGAAAAGCTAAAATAGAAATTCCATTTCATCCAGCTGGCCCTCTCCTAGTCCGCATACTACAGGGACACCTGCAAGCCCACGGTGGTCATGGCACTGTTCACAATTGCCAAGATACAGAACTGCCTAGGTGCCTGCCAATGGTTGAGTGCATGAAGAAAACGTGGAGTATATCCAGCCACACCAATGAGTAAGCTGTGTGATGTACAAGAGAACAGATGGAAGTGGAGGGCGTTATGCTGCGTGACATCAGTTCGCGCTCTTTTGACTATGTGGAATCTAAAAAAGAGACGAGAAGAAAGCAGGTAAGAGGTGGGGGGAGCGGGAGGAAGAGCGATAGGGGTTAATATGATTGAAGCACATGATGCACATCAAACTGTCCCAAAACATGTGAACCCACGGGACAGAGTAGGCAAGGACAGTGACGGAGGGAAATTAAAGTATGGTATGCACATGTGTAAACTGCCAATGAAACCATTGACATGTATAGCCAATGTGTACTAAAGATGTAGGAAAAACATTTGAAACGACTGAAGTTACTTTTAAGATCATTTTCTATATGCAGAAATGCAAATGGCTTTTGTATATGGAAATATGCTCAAATTCACTCATACAGAAATTAGATTAAAACAACATACTCTTCTTCTCACCCGTCAACTCCACAAAGCGGCCCACCCACGTTTCTGGGCCCCTTCAGGCCCACAGAAACTTCACCTCCTTCTTTTCCACTCTATCCTCCTTCTTTCACTTTCTATGTTTTTCCTAATAAAGTGTTCTCTTCACACACACACACACACACACACACACTCACACACACACATAAAACCTTTGCAAAGATCAAAATATTTGGTAATGCAGTACACATGAGGAAGTAATGAGGGACACACACTTTCACGTACTGCTGCTGAAAGTGAAAATTCACGTACCCACGTAACACCACAAGCACTCTGACTCAGCAATTCCACTTCTAAGGTGTTTTCACAGGTACTATCACACATGACCACAAAGACCGATGTCTATTCACCATGGTGTTGGTTATAGTAACATAAGGCTGGATCCTAGGATACAAAAAGTCAAGAAAAACTTCCCTCACACCCAAGGAAAAAAGCTAAATAAAACACAGAATCTTGTTTCCCTAGCCAAGTAGAGAGCTGAGCTCTCAAGGCATCCAACTAACCGAGTTTCAAAGAGGGTCAAGAGTAGCCAGGAGCTAGGGAGCTGAGGCAGCAGGATCACAAGTTCAAGCCCAGCCTAGGCACCTTATTGACTTAGCAAGACCCTGTCTGAAAAAGAAAAAAAGCTGGGGATATAGGCCTCTCGGCTCCAAGCGCGCCATCCTCCCCATTCTCTCTGTCTCCCTGTCTCTCTGTCTCTCTGTCTCTCTCTCTCTCTCTCTCTCTCTCTCTCTCTCTCTCTCTCTCTCTCTACCCCTGGCCCCTTATGGGGCAATCCTAAGTGTAGAGACTTGCAGTTGCTATAGACCCCTTGATCCAAGAAAGACAGTACCAGCACGTATCTGACCCAGGTCCCTGGCCCTCCTCTTCTTCATAACCTGTAATTAAAATAGATATTTATCCCCAAGGTTCCCATTTCAGCTGAAGAAACCTACTGTTCAATGTAAAACAAAATGTGGCACACTTGGATCTATGAACATTTTGGATCCACTTCCTGTGGTGGGGACTGTCCTGTGTACTGTAGGATACTTAGCTGTGTCCCCAATTTCTATCACTAGATGCCACTAGCATCCTTACCACCAATTTTAACAATCAAAATGTCTCCAGAGATTCCCAAATGTTTCCTTATTCCGAAGGTAGACATAGAAAACTTGTTTATATTATACTAAAAGATATTTGGTTTTTTTATTACCTGAAAAACAAATTTAGGTGGGTGTCTTGTAGTTTTATTTCTTGCTAAATATGGTTACTGTGACTGGGAACAAAATCCCACCCCCACTGAGAAGCTCTGATCTAAACCATAAAAGACAAACATGAGCAAGCAACCAAGAATCATCGAGTGTTTCAAGAATACAATCCAAACCTAAAAGCTCTTTCTCGATATAGCACAAACATTCCTCTTGCCACAGGACATTAGCACTTGCTGTTCCTCTCTCTAGAAACCTAAATATATATGTAAATGGGAGGGAGAAAAAAAAATCAATATATATGAAATAGGCTGGAGAAAACTCTCACGAGATGGTGAGATATCTAGAAAATATTGGCAAGCTAAGGTGAAAAGGAAATACTTTTTGGAAACTGAAAACATGACTACCAGTTAACAGGCTGAACAAAAGAATGTTTACAACTGAAGAGTAAATTACTGAACTGAAAGCTTGATCTGGGACCCTCTCTTGGGACACTGAGTAAAAGGACATAATGACACTAGGTAGGAGAGAAAAGCTTAGATGCAGAGCAGGACACTAGTTCTCCGCCATGTCAGTGGTGTACCTATTAATGCTCAGCACATGAACCACCTCTGTGATGCTGCACCACAGGTGAGGTAACAGAACATGCGTCAACACATTTAAAAGGAGTCAGATTACACAAAGTGTGTCATGTGACCCAATGAAATTAAATTAGAATTAGAAAACAGAAGCATGCTTGGAAAATCCCCAAGAACCTGCAAATTAAACAACACACTTCTAAATAACCCAGAGGTTATAGAAGAAATCACAAGACAAATTAGAAAGTGTCTTTGATTGAATAAAAATGACAGCACAGCATATCAGAATTTGTGAAAAGCTACTAGAGCGGCGCGAAGGGGCAAACCCATAGCACCTCGTGTCTGTAGTCGAAAATAGCACAAAACGGAGCACATACTGTGGGATTCTGTTTATGTGACATTTCCAGAAAAGGGAAATCTAGAAAGATGGAAACCAGATCAGGGGCTGCCTTGGGCTGGGAGTGGGTGGGAGGAGTGAATGCAAACAAGCCAAGGAAATATAGGGAGGCAGGGAATAAATTAATTTCGGGCTTAATTCCAGCTAAGAGTGGGCCCAGAGGGCAGGCAGTCATTTCCCCAGTTTGTGAATGCACAATTGGCATAAATGTCCCTGGCAACTGACCAAACTCCCACCAGCTCTCTTCCCAGTGGAACGATGGAACAACCAGCAGGAAGGCAGACTCCCGACTCTCATGGCCAACAACACTGAACCCCTGGGAGAATTTTGGAAATTAGCCACCATCAAAGATTTGAAAAGTGTCAGGGTAGTGATTCCTGTCACATTCCAGATGGACACATCTGTTGGGCCTACACAAAAGGTGGATGGATTTTGGAGCACGCGTCATCATACACATAATCTAGTACCAATGCCAATAGCAGCTGTTCTAGACACAGTCTCCCCACTGGGTTGAATAAACAGAACCCTGGCACCTGGGATGTAGCTGTTGACCTGGCAAATGTCTTATCTTCTTAGCACCCTGCAGGGTCAGCAAGAGCCACTCCTCTTCGAGTGTCAGGAAAACAGACATCCAAGTGATCTTGTTCCAGGACTTTCCATTGCCCTCCACCTTGACACAGTCTGCAGGGACAAGGATCATGTGGAGACAGGGACTGTATAAAGGTGGATCCTTTAAAGCAGCGGTCACCAACCCCCAGGCTATGAGCCAGCACTGGTATGTGGCCATGAGAGGGCAGGACCACCAGGCCACATGAACAGCAACCTGGGGGTGAGTGCTGAGCAGCAAGCAAAGCTTCCCTTCATGTCAGCGTCCTCCTATTAGGTTCTAATGCCACTGCTAATTGACAGCAGGTGGAGCCCCACTTCCTGCTCCGCTCCTGCTGCTGCTCACCATAACAGAGCTGTCCTCCACCAACTTACTGCAGACAAAACACACCCCTAATGAGAATAGTCTTCATCTAAACCAGTCTCTGGTGTCACGAAGGTTGGAGACCACAGTGTAGAAACAGGAATCATGTGCAGATGGGTCATGTGGAGATAGAGATCATGTGGAGGCAGGGATCATATGGTCACGGTGATCATGTACACATCTCAAAGAAGATCACACCAGTAACAACTGCTCTCATGACATCATGCTGATTAGACCACTGAATAAAGGAAAAGGTACCTTAGCTAAGTAGGACACAACCTGCCAGAATATGTTCAATGGGAGGCTGGAGGAACGGCACAGCAGTTAAAGTGCTTGCCTAGCAAGCACAAGGCCCTCAGTTCGATTCCCCAGCACCACATAAAGCCGGGCATGGTGGCACATGCCTGTAATCCCAGTACTGGGGAGGCTGAGGCAGGAGGACTGCTGTGAGCCCAAGGCCAGCCTGCACAAACATCAGGGGCCGGAACAAAGTAGGCTATTCTGTCCACAGTGAAAGAGAAGCTGTCACACTTTCCATTAGTAGAAAAGAACATTAAGATGGTTATTATAGGTATATTTGCAAGGAGGGAGGGGAAAGCATGAGCAGGTCAAGGAGAGACATGAAAGACAAAGATATAAAATGAAAAATACAAATTTTTAGGTAAAAGGTCTAGATAAAAATAACAGCAAATTAAACTGTGCAGAGAAAAAGACCAGTGAATTTGAAAGACCATCAATACCCCATCTACAGGGATATTCAGAGCAAGTGAGGAGGATCGAGGGGAAACTAAACAGCGTGTCACACAGCTATGGAATCATTTCAAGCAGCCTATTACAAGGATAACTGCAGCCCCTGAGTGAAAGCTAAGAAATGGTGAGAAGCAATTATTTTAACCATAACCGGAAACAAGAAATAACTGTAGCTGGACTTGGGGGCTCAGACCTGTAATCCCAGCACTCAAGGAAGCTGAGGCACAGAATCCTAGTTCAAACACCACTGGGCAACTTAGTAAGGCCCTGTCTCAAAGTCAAAAAATCAAAAATAGAGTGGGGATATAGTTCAGTGCAGAAGCTCTGGACCCAATCCTCAGTTATCACAAAGAAAGAGAGAGACAGAGAGACAGACTCTAGACTCACACATCTAAGAAACTCAATGAACCCCACTGTAAGAAACATGAAGAAAGTAACACCAACGCACATCATCATTAAATTACTTTAAATCCGCACTGACAGAAGCTGATGGGCAAAGGAACAATTCTTTAAATACTCAAAGAAAAAAAATCAAGCAAGAGTTCTTTACTCAGAAAAACCATCACTCAAAAACTGAGGTAAACTAAAGATTCTTTTGAGCCATATAAAAACTGGAAAGAATTCATCCCCAGCAAACCTATAGAGCAGAAGGAAAGCTAAGCCAGCTGGAATTGTAGAATTACAGGAAGAAATGAAGACTACTGATATGATAAATATATGAGTAAATATAAAAAATATTTTTGTCTAAAAATCTCTTTAATGCTGAGTATGGTGGTACACGCCTACAATCTCAGCACTTTGGAAAGAAGAGGCAAAAGAATCACAAGTTTGAGCCTGGCCTGGGCATCTTAGTAAGACTCTGTCCCAAAATAAAAAGAACCATACTCTTGCAAGTTTTTTATACAATACATTAAGTTATATTACTTTAAGACGGATTGTGATCAGTTAAAAATGTGTACTAAAGCTCTAAAGCAACCATTGTAATAAAAACAAACACAAAGAAATAGAGCCAACAAAAATAAAATGAGAAAATGACAAAAATTCATTCAAAACAGAGCACAAAAGAGAAAAAAGGAAACAAGGTATAAATGAGACAATTAGCAACATAAAACACTGAGAACCAATGACGTTAGTAATTAGTGATTAAGCCTAGTGGCGCAGGCCTATAATCTTAGCACTCTAGGAAGCTACAATGGGAGGATCACAAGTTTGAGCTCAGCCTGGCAATTTAGTGACTTTCCAAAGCCCTGTCTTAAAATCAAAAATAAAAATGAGTTGGGGATGAGGCTCACTGTGAAGCCTTGGATTCCATCCCCAGTACCACACAAAATTTTAAAAAATTAATAAAATAAAATAATCACATTAAATGGGATGGGTCAAAAAGGAAAAGATTATCAAATTGGATTTAAAAAGGAAGATCAATTATAGCTACCCACACGAAAACCACTTTAAATGTAGGCACTGAAAAATTAAAAGTAGAATGATATGACACTAGTGAAAAGGCAAGCTGGACTGGCTATATTAGTATTAGGCAATGAAGATCTCAGAGCACAAACTACTCGCAGATCACTTCATAATAATAATGGGGCCAATTAACCAAGCAACCTTTGGTGCCCTGAGTCTGCTGAACCTATGAATCTGAAATCTGGGAAGACACAGGAGCTTTCAGGGAGTGAGAAGAAGCACCAAATGTTACCAAGAATTCAGCTGGACTAGCTGATGAACTGCTGGAGGCCGAGTGGGGTCTAGTGGGAGAATGTGAAGCCTTGGGAGTCGTGGGGATGGAGGTATTTGCACTTGGCCCATTTTTTTCCTCCAAGAACCTTGTGAAATGCTTATCAGACTAACAATCATGGATTTAAATCAGCAGCAAAATATTGCTCGAAGTACTTCACTAAACAGTCTGTGAGAAACAATGCAAAAAGAAGATCTAAAGTCAAAGGTAGGAATCAGTAGCTCAGTGGTATAAAGCCCTTGCCTAGCATAAGGGAGGCCCTGGGCTCAATCACAGTCCCACCAACAACAACAAAGGAATATACTGCATCTTAATCACTTACTGTCCCTCCCCAATATATGTATCAATTCCCCAAGATGAATGTAATTATTATGTTTCACCAACATATAATAATAAAAATAACTATGAGGGGAAAACAACAAAAAAGGATAAAGTGGAAGATCAAGTGAACGAACATTGAAAAAAAAAAAAAGCTCTATCTAATTCTAGCCCCTACCCCAAATACAAGTACAGGAATCTATACCCAAAGGACAACAGAGTGGCATCTCCAAAGTGCTAAAAGAAAAAGAAATTTTTAAAATGGCAAATCACAATTCTTTGCCCAGTGAAAATATCTTCAAAAACGAGAGAGAAATACACATTTTCAGACAAAACAGAAAGTTCACTGCCAGAAGACCTAAACTACACAACATGTTAAAGCTCTATAGGCAGAAGGAATTGATGACAGGGAAAGCCTTAAACCTACACAAAGCAGCGTAGAGTGCTGGAAATGACATAAGTGAAAGAAAAATATTCTTTCTCCTTTTTTTTCTTTTTTTGTGGCACTAGAGATTGAGCCTTGGGCCTTCTCAATGAGCTACATTCCCTAGCCCCTCTTCAAGTGTATATTTTGCAACAGGATCTAGATGAATCACTAAGTTGTTCAAGCTGGGCTCAAACTTGGGATTCTACTGCCTCAGCATTCCAGGGTACTATCATACCTGGTGAGTGCTATCACACATGTCTCTTATCTTTAATTGCTTTCAAAATAACTAAATATCCAAAGCAAAATTAATAGCAATGTGGCATATGTTCTGTGTTCTATTTTGTGTAAATCTAAAATGCTTAAGTACATTAGTACAAAAATGAAGAATAAGGGACTGTTGGTCTAGATGGTGGCTGAGTAACAGAGCTGTACAATGTCTCCTCATGGACCCACTTAAAAAGTTGAGAATATAGTCAAAAACTACCTGTTCAATGTAGCTAGGACAGGGAGGAGACAACGGGAAGGTCAGAAGCACCAAAAACACATCGGAAGCAGAGGTAAACAGCAGCCCAGGAAGCTACCCAAGGCCAAATACAAAAAGCTGTGAGCCACAGACATCCACAGATGGGGGAAAGCCACGACGAGAGTCCAGAACCTCTGACCAAGCTAGGAGAGAAAGGCACACCCCCAAAAAAGGCAGCAACAGGAAGGTCAGAAATTCTGAAGACATCTAGGAAGTGGGGAAAATAGTAGCCAGGGAAGTAGCGTGAGGCTGACTGAGCACGCCCCTGAGCTGCCAGCATCCCCAGATAGAGGAAAGCATGGAACCTGGAATCTCAGATCAAAGATGCAGGAGAAGTGGGAATTAACAGCAGCTGGCAACCCCAGCCTCCAAAAAACAAGCCTGGGGGTAGTGCATACTACAAGTGCAATGCGAGCTCCCCCTAGAAAAGGCCTCCCAGAATGTACATCAGAAGCAGAGCTTGGCAGCCATAACAGGCAATGAGGTAAGGAGGCATTTAAAAAAAAAAAAAAGAGGTGGCGACTGAACTATTTACAGTAAAAGAAAGCTCAAAAGAACACATCAGGGTTTTGGGGGTCACTGTTAAACAGTGCCAAACAAGAAACTGGCAGAAGTGACAACTGTGGCTCAGGTGGTAGTGGGAGCAACTCTGAGGGTGGAGAGCCCCACCCTGGGGGAGGGAAGCCAGGACAGGCAAGAGAGCTTTGCTGAGGGGGGTTGGGGTAACAAGACACTTCAGAGGCCATCAGACTGTTAAGTCCTACCTTACTGCCTTCTTCCAGCACAGATCTCAGAGGAATTTCACACCTCCCCACACACAACCTCATAGCAATTCAAAGAAATGTCTCAGCTAGGCCTTTAAGGTGAAGTCCCTCAACAATAGAAACATGGGAAGAAGACAAGGCAACAGGACACCTAGAGAAATGCCTGAGATCCCAGAAACTAATGTCATGAGCCCCAAAATAGTGGAAGTTACAGAGAAGGAAGTCAAAAAGCAAATAAATGGGTCAAACAGCCAGTTCCAAGAAGATAGCCTCAAAGAAATGCAAGCAGTGATCAACAGGCTTAAAGAAGAACTTACTAAACAAGTAGTGGTCCTAATGGTTACAAAGCTACTGAGCATATAGAAGCCACAGATAAAAAGTTGGCTGAGGTAAATAAAGAAATGCAAAATATGAAGGAACATTTTGATAGAGAAGTGGAAATTTTGAAAAGAAATCTAGCTGAAATTCAGGATATAAAAAATATATTTGAAAGGAGGGGAAGTCAGCTCAAACATTGTGAGGACAGAATTTCAGACCTTGAAGACAAAGGTGATGAAACAAATGCTACAATTAGGCACAACTCCATAATTAGAAATGTATAAAGTGGCTGGATACAACAGCTGATGGATGACTCAAAGAAAACAATTCTCAGAATTATGAGTGTGGGAGAAAGAGCCAAAGATGGCACCAAAGGTATAAAGAATTTATTCAATGAAATCATGCAAGAAAATTCCCCAACTCTAGGACAACAAATTGACTTTAAGGTACAAGAAGCTTATAGAACACCAAATAACCTCAACCAGCAATGAGACTCACCACAACATATCATAATCAAAACCTCAGAAATACAACATAAAGACAGAGCAAAAGAAAAAAGGAGCAAAAGAAAAAGCAGGCATTTTTCTACCAAGGCAAACCCATTCGAGTTACCGCAGATTTTTCAATGCAAACTTTAAAGGTCAGAAAAACCTGGAGCAAAATCTTTCAAGCTTTATAAGACAGCAAGTGTCAACCCAGGTTGTTGTATCCAGCAAAATTATCCCTGAAAATTGAAGGAGAAGTAAAAATTTTTCATGACCCAGAATCCCTTAAGAAATTTGCAACCACCAGCTCAGCATTGCAGAAAATATTTGAAGAACTCTTTGAAAGAAACAGAGACAGGCAGTACCAAAAACCAAGGAAGCAGCTAAAAAGAAAGCGAAACAAAAAATAGGTTGATATTTGAAACAACTGGTTGGTATCCTACTAAAACAGTACCAACTTTCTCATAAAATCTGTGAAACTTCCCCCATAATTATTATTTTAATAGTATATTAGTTTGCAAACATAATAATTATATTCAACATGGGGAATTTCTATAAAATCTTTAAAAATATGTATATATGAATTTATGCATAGATAGGTAGATAAAATGATAAAGCAAGTCTGGCAAAGTATTAGTAATTAGTGAAATATGAGTAAATACTTCATGAAAGTTAAAAAAATTCTCAAATAACGAAGTATGCCATTATATCTGTTTAACTTTTTTCCTCACATTTTCTAGTCTTACGTGTTTCATTGTTGTAGTTCTTTTCTTATATGGACTGGTGGGTGAAGCCATGTTAAAGAATCTGAACAAAGATATAGTAAGATAGGAAAAATAAAAAGAACTTTCAGCAAATCACCCCAATAAAGGGCTCTGCTGGACCCAGAGAAGAGGCATCAAGATGTGGCCACTGCAGCCCATTCTGGGGGTGGGAAGCTGAGCTAAAATGTGGTGAATTGAGTGGTGAAGTGACTCAGATGCAGAAGATTAAACATGTTAAATATTGCATGGTTTCTCTGATTTGGGAAACCCAGAACACAGATATTCTATAGAACCAAATGGGTGTGACAGTGGGAGTTAGGGGAATGGGGAGGGTGTGGGAGGGCCAAAAATGGGTTTGTAATGTTGATGTAATATATATATGTGCACAAGATACTCAAGCTCTTTGTAAACATTATGTATCATATATGTACATTAAGAAAAATGGGAAAAAATAATAGGGTCAAATGGGTGAGATGTTGGGGGTTAGGGGATGAGGGAGAGAGAAGGGCAAAAGAGGGACGGAAGGGGTTGTGAGGTTGATGCAATACATACGTACACACAATTCTCAAGTTAACGTAGCCATCGTGTACTGCATTATATATTTACTAATAAAAATGGGGAAAATGCTATGGCTTATCATAAAAAAAGTAAAAATGAAATAGAAATACCATCACTGTAAGGTCTTTATATAACACAGATAGTAGCATCGTATATTTAAATAAATCCCCCAACCAACTAAATATGTACACCCTAGAACAACTACTAAAAATTAAAATTTAGGAACGGCAATTAGAAATTGTGACAAATGGAATAATAAGAGGGTTGGTTAATCAAAGAAAACACAAAAACAGAGGAAAAGTGTAAACTACGTGCTGCGAATGCATATACTAACACAGAGCAGCTCAACTAACAATAGCTAAAAGGTAGAAGATGCCAAAATACCCATCAACAAACCAGTGGATACAAAAAATGTGGTATATGTAGCCAGTGGAGCACTACTCCTCCATAGAGACAGACAGACTTGAGGCTTTTGCAGGTAAATGGAGGCAACCTGAGACCATCACGCTTAGGAAAGTGAGTCAAAATTGGAAGGGTAAATATTGCATGGTTTCTCTAATATGAAAAACCCAGAATACTAGCATGTTATAGAACCAAATGGGGGTGACAGTCAGAGTCAGGGGATGAGGAGGGTGTGGGAGCCAAAAAGGGGAGGGGAAGGGATTGTAATGCCGATGCAGTAGATATGCGTACAAAATACTCAAGCTGAATGTAACCATTTATATCACACATGTATACTAATAAAAGTGGGGAAAATGAAGAAGAATTTTGGGAAAATGAACAAATAGAACCAATAGAAGACTGCTGACAAGACTGCCAATTTTAATCCAAACATTTCATAATTTTACTTCATGTTAATAAAATAAATACTCCAATTAAAACAAGTCAAAATACATTTAAAAAGCAAGACTCAAGTATATGTTGTATATAAGAAACTCAAGTTAAATATAAATACATCGATAGGTTAGAAGAAAAAGAATGAAGAAAGACACACCATGCAAGCTCATATCAAAATAGAACTTGGGAAGTTAGATGCATAGAAAAGTGGACAGCAAAACAAGAAATAGTGTCTGAGATAAAAGCATTAAAAACTGGGAAAGGTTTTCATTATTTAAGAAAACATAATCATTCTAAATGTAATGACATAGGATCAAAATTTATGACATAAAATACAATCAGCTTGGAAGTGTATTTCAGTGCAGGAGCACTTGTTTAGTATGGAGAAAGTCCTGGGATGGCCTCAGCATTACAAAAAAGTAAGAAATTGGTAGAAAAAATAGACAAATTGTGGACAACTCCACAATTACACATGGAAACTTTGACTCTTCTCTCTCTAACGGATCTTGAAAGTAGGCAGAACATCAGCAAGGATTTGGGAGAAATGAACAACGCCGTCAGCCAACCTGGCCTGATTAATGCTCAGAGAACACTCCACCCAATGAAACGAGGCTCAGGTGTTTTTCCAAAGCACACATAACATTCACCAAGTGAAACTATGCTGTGGGCCAGAACACGAACCTAATAAATTTTAAAGAATGGAAGTTATATAGCTTATTCTTACTTCATTATGGAAGTTAATGACAAAGCAATAACAGAAGGATATCTAGAAAATCCCTGTCTTGAAAATTAGAAAAATCTTATAAACAATCCTTGAGTCACAAAGGTAAAAGAGAAATTAAAAAGTGTGAAAACACAGCATATCCAATTTCGTAGGGCGCACCTAAAGCAGAGCTCACATAGAAGTTTGCAGTAGGAAATGTTTGTGTTGCAAAATGAGAACGGCCTCTTATTAGTAATGATAAATCTCCACTAGATTTAAAATATGATAAGATTAAACCCAAAGCAATCAGAAAGAAGCAAAAGTAAAGAGGGGAAAATCAATGAAATTGAAAGCAGAGTAAAAACAGCAATCAGTGAAACTGAGGGTTGGCTCCCAAAAAACATTAGAAAAAACTGATGAAACTCTACCCATACTGATCAGGAATAAAGCAGGAAAGACATACGTTATAGTACCATAAATGAAAGAGGAGGCACCCTACATCATAAATTCTAAAAAGGGGAAAGGATTATAAAGGAATACAATGACCAGCTTAATGCTAACAAATGTGAGAGCTCGGCTAAAACAGAAAATTCTCAAAACACCCAAATTACTGAAGTTCATTTGAAAAGGTACGGATAATCTGAATAGTCCTGTACTTATTAAAGAAATGAAATTCATATCGAATAAATAACCTTTGCACAAAGTCCAGTCTCCCAAATGGTTTCAGTGGTGAACTCTATCAAACATTTAAGGGAGAAGGAATACCAGTTCCACACAATATCTTTCAGAAAATACAAAGTACAGATTCATCTTATGAGGCCAGCACTATGCTAATATCAAAAGCAGACAGAGATATTACAAAAAATAAAATGGAAACCGAAGCTCACATCTTCCATGGACAGAGAAGCAAGTCTCCTCAGCAAAATATTATCAAAGCAAATCCAGCAACATGAAAATAATAATAGATCACAACCAAGTGAAGGTTAACCTAGGAGTTCAAGGCTGACTCAACATTCAAATCTGAACCAGTATAACTCACCATAGTAACAGATTAAAAACAAGAAAAAACATATTATTATTTTTATAGATGCAGGATAATATTTAACAAAATCCGATCCATGATTCTTAAAAACTTCACAAAACTAGCAACATAGGGAAACATCCTCAGTTTGGTAAAAAGGACCTACAAAAACCTAGAGCCAATATACTTAAAAGGTGAAAAACTAAATATCGTCACCCTCAAGATAAAGAAACAGTGAGGGATGTCTGGTTTCAGCGTTTCTATTTGACATTTATAATAATGCAGCTGCCAAATAGGAACAAGGCTACTAAAACCACCAAGTGAGCTTAGCAGTACTGCAGGATAGAAAGCCAATAAAACCAAATGACAAATGAATTCTAAAATTCATACAAAAAATCAAAGGACACAGAATGGTCAACTCTGAAAAAGAAAAACAAAGTTGGAGGGCTAAAACTATCCAATTTAAAGAATTATTACAAAGCTATGGTCCTCAAGCAGAATTAGCATAAAGATGAACGAACAGGTCAACGAAACAATCCAGAAGCACATGCACTTAAAAATGGGAGGGTCAAAAAAGGGAGAGGGGAAAGGTTTGTAATGCTGACGCGACCTCTGTGTGCACAAAATACTCAAGTCCAATGTACACATTACGCATTGCATATATAAATATTAATAAAATGGGAAAAAAAGTAAAAAATAGTACTGATATTTTATAAAGTTGCAAAAACAAATCAAAGGAGTAAACAGTTTATCCAACAAATGGTATTAGAACATGTGGACTCTGTGCAAGAAAATGAACCATGACATAAACCTCAGGACTTTTACAAAATTAAGAAAAATGGATCACAGACCTAAATGCAAAATGCCAAATTGTTAAACATTTTGGAAAAAGTCAGGAGAAAATATTCAGGGTCTTAGGTTGGGTGATGAGTTCCCAGATTTGACATTGAAAACACAATCTGTAACAGACAAAAACTGATATTTTTTATAGTTTTCATAAAATTTTTAAATTGTGGTTTTGATACAAGTTTTTGTCTTTTATAAAAGGTAATGTAAAGAGAATGAAAAGACAGACTGTAGATTGATGGCAAGTATTTGTAAATTGCATACTGAACAAAGAACTTGTGCCCAGAGACAAAAAAAAAGTAACTGGCTCTTTGTGCAGTATTGAGGACTAAGTAGGTTAATTCGATTGAAGTCCTTCACATAGTGCCTGGCACATACAAATATTCAAACAACGCAAACTATTTTATGTTATAATCATTGTTATTACAGCGTTCTTTGAACTTGAGAAAGCAGACATCGATATTCATCAATAGAGAAACTGTTAATAAGTTTTAATACATCTATTACAAGAATTATTAAGGAATGATTTTTAAAGTGAAGTAAACCTTTACGAAGCATGTTGGAAAGACATCCAGAATTGCTGTGGAAAAAGCAAACTGCAAGACATTTGGTATATGATCCTATTCGGGCAAAAACAAAATTACATATTTTCTGAGAGTTTTTCTGGATAGATTCCATAACAGCTGTTATCCCTAGGGAAGGTGAAATGTGAGGAAAAGAGAAAAGGAATATTTCACCTTGCATTATATCGTTTCCTATGCTTAATTTTTATAGTAAGAATAAATTTCTTAGTACAAAATTATAAAAAAGAAAAGAATTGTTTATTTTTTAAAAGATCAGCAATAAAAACTTACTGACTGTCTTCACTCATGGAATCAAGTACATAAAGTACAAGCTTTGCCTAAAAACAGACTAAATTTCCACTGGTGACATTAATGGAGTGCTGCTTGCTTGGCAAGCAGTTACAAGGAACTGAGTTACTGTCCTGGTTGTGCCACTAACTAGCTTTGTTTCATTACTGTATTAAACACGCTAGACTCTAGTTCTTGAAGACTCTACTTCTTAAGAGGAGTAAAGCCTTTTATCTATGTCTTCCCAGAAAAAAAAAAACCTAATGGAGAGATGTAGAGTTGACACCTACTTTGGGGCAGAAAGGAGCAACACTTGTGAGAGGATGAGAGGCGCTGAATTTGTCCGCCTTTTAACAGCCCTACCCAAGCCTCACTTAAGTGATACATGATCTCCATCTAGTGGCAAAAAGGATTCCTGCAAACCTAGTACAGGCACCTTACAGGGGGGGAAAAAAAAAAAAAACGGACCGAGTCTTTTTGAAAGACTACGATCCTTCTTAGGAAAAATTACGAACCACAACCTAAAAGGTCGAGGTTTATATCCTGGAATGCTGGGAGGATGATGTCATGGTTCCCTTGTGTCTTAGGTCTCCTCTACCATCATATACTCCACATCTGCAGGCTGCGTGGTGCCTGCACTTGTCATGGCCTCATTCCACCCAAAAAGAGCCAACAGGTGCACGCCCAGGCCTTCCCAAAATGATGAAACACTAATAAACATTTTAAGCCAGTCTGTTCAGGACAAAATACAAGCCCAAGAGTGGAGGAGAAAACTGAGCTGTATGCCTTTTTCTCTAGGTTCAACATCCTTCTGAATCATGTACGACAAAGTGTCTCTCTGAAAATGAACTGTGACTCTTTAAAATGGTGCTCATTAGCAAGGACAAGATGGGACACTCCGAGCTCTGTGGCAGCAAAGCCCTACCTATTCGTGCAGGGAATGGGAGGAGATTTTTCTTCTTCTGCCTCTCCTGAGTATCAGCGTTTTCAAAGCAGCTGCATAGCTAGGCTGAGATACATGGGGCTTGTGAACGCAAAAGAATGATTTGGGGACACGATAGCAGTTCATCAGAGAAATGCTGGTATTTATACACCTCTGTTAAGCAGAACTAAGTCGAACAACCTTCTTTGAAAGTACTGTTCTGCAGTACAAACAAAAACTTTCCAAAGGCCTGAGGAGTGAGACACTGTGTAACCCAGAGCAGATAGGAAGAGAGGGTGGCTGTGCAGTCAGGGACAGATCCTGCCGTCAGTTATCAAGTGTGCACGCACTATGAAGCTCTTATTATCTCTGATTCTCGACTTTCACTACAATATGTTGCGAAGTGTGGGAAGAAAAACGACTGCTGAAATTCGGCCAGAGCAGGGGCAGCAGTCTGAGAGCCCTGCAGGTCAGCACCGGGAGCAAGTGACATTTGGAGTGGACGGGCCAGGAGCTGGGTGGGGTTGTTCCCATCAGCACAGTGTGGAGTTGCAGAGCCAATGGAATTACAAGCAAGATGGATCCACTGGGCTACTCCCCGCCTAGAAGAAGCAAGCCGCGCTCATAGCTATTTCTATGTGGCCCCAGGGGACTGAAGTGGTCATGTCTACGGGCCTGAGAGTGCTCAGCAGCGATTAGGTCTTTGAGCAGGTCTTTCAGCCATTCTCCTGGGAAGACGGACGGCGATAATAAACTTGAAGACGGCGCTGGAGTGTGTAGGAGGACGTGCGCGGCCAGTGGCCCCTATTTCATAATCTCCCAGGCCCGTGGCGGCTGCTGGACTAAGAAAACGCAGCCTCAGCATAACGGCAAGCCCCAAAGAGCCCAGATAGGAAAGAAGCTTAGGGTCCCTTGGCAATCCGAGGGGACGCGGGCGCTTCCCTCCTGTGGCTCGTTCCCTGTCCCCGGCGTGGGACTCACATCCACTCTGCCACCGAGACATAGGCACTATCCGCGAAGCGTCCGTGGGCGCCACGACCCCACCACCGCCCGGTGCCTAGGTCGGGAACACTCCCGTGCCGCCGGGCCACCGGACGCGACGCGGGCTCGACGTGCGATTTCGCTGTCGGTCGTCGTCCGCCGCCCCAGCTCCGGCCCCCCGCCGCCCCCTACTCACGTAGCGCTGCAGCTTCCTCTCGGGGGGCGACTTGACGAGCCAGCCAGTGCACACGGCGTCGCCCGCGCTCATCGTGGCTGCTGCTTCCTCCAGCTGGGCCGGGCGGGCGCGGGAGGAAGTCGGCAGGGGATGCGGCGGGGCGGGCCCAGCGCCGCCCCCCAGCGCCGCCCCGACGCCCGCCGCGACCCCTGGGGAGGGGCAAGGAGCGCGCTGCCAAGGGCGGGGCGGGGAGGTCCCGGGACCTCGGGCCTCGCTTCCCTGGGGACCCGGGGACCGAATGCGACCTGTTGCCTTCATTCCCACCCACGATGGGCCACGTCAACAAGGGGCAGCGGAGCTCAAACCGATGACCCACATCTGCTGTGTAGAGTTCATGGAAAAAGAAGACTTCGTGACTTTCCTGTGCCACTTGTTTGCACAGCACTGTTCAATGCCACTCCCCCAGGGACCATCTTGTACAGCGACAAGCAAAACCCTAGGAGCCCAAAGGATCTGATTCAAAACGTACTGCCATTTCAGCGGTCTCCAAGTCTTAAGTTTTAAGCGATGCATCAGACGTTGCTTGTAGCGGGCACTGTGGAGAGCACTCTTAAATAATGACGATGGCAGTAACAGCAAACACTCAATTTTTGCTGTGACCTTCCTCAGCGCCATGTTGATACTGTGTCACTTTTCTCAGCAGTCAGAGCCTCACTGGATCTGCACAAACATTCCACATGATGAGGAGAAACAGAGAAACAGGGACAGAGGAGGGAGGGAAGGAAGAAAGGGGAGAGCGAAACAGGGAAGGAACTCCGACTACAGTCCTCACTGATGTGACTAGTCACGAGACTATAACTGGCATGTTGGCATTAATAACTTCCTTCCTCCACTACTGTCTCTTTGCTTTCCAGCCAGGAATTCAACTGGTCATAATTTTTTACCCGATGAATGACCCAACATTTTTACTCTCAATGACTGCATCTTCACAGGTCCTGCCCACACGTGGCAGTACTCAGAAGCGCCTCTAGAGGACCCCCGCATTCGGAGCTCAGAGCTTGCAAAATGATGACAGTAATATTGCATCCCTCTCAGGAACCAAGAATGTCTAACTAACAGAGCTCAAAGTTGTGGGGATAGAAAGAAAGACAGGGAGAGGGGATTATTAGGTGTGATCATGAGAGGAGCTACTCAGACTCCCAGCTCTTGATTCCTGGCTATAGAGACCTAATATCATCTGGAGGTCGTCAGTGCAAAGAGTTTATCTAGCCTGTATCACAGAGCCTTTACCTTCCTCCATGATTTCACCTGACCAGTGCAGCAAGTCAGTCTTCATACACCACCATTCCACCCAGCTGTCAAGGCAGGTGTTTCAGGGTAACAAGATCCATTATGAGACAACTGAGGTCCATCACCATGGGCACACTGGTGTGTGTCTCTTACCTTATGGGGACTTCCTTGTGCTAAAGTGCTGCTATGTGAGAAATTATGCATGTGAATGAAGAGTTCAGTAACCCTATGAGTGTGAGTGCCATCAGAAATCTGGCTTTGTTAACTACTCTCCAGTCACTGGAACAAAAATGACCAAAATTCTACCTTAAAGGAGGACAGGTTTATTTTGGCCACTGATTTCAAACCATGGTCAGCCAGCTCCAAGGCAGAAATGGCAATGGTGGAAGGTCATGACAGGCCAGGGACAGAAAGAGAAGGAAGGAGCTGGTAACAAGAACACACCCTACCAGGTCACGCACCCAGGGACCCACCTCCAACCAGGCCCCACCTCCTACCTGCACAATCAGCTGTGAAGTCATCCTGTAGATGAATTCACTAGTGAGTACAGTACCTGCCCCCATGATCCAATCATCTTTCAAACACATGGGACTTTGGAGGGACAATTTAGATCATGCTAAAGTGTAACAGTGGGCTTGAATTTTTTTAAAAAATCTATGAACAAAAGAAGTGACTATTCAATTGAAAAGAAATTCCTGTCCCTTCCAAATATATGAGGTTCAATTCTACCAGTCTGCTGCCAGGTACCTTGGTGGTCCCTCCAAAGGATGCTATGGGGAGTTCAGCACTTAGCAATGGCTAAGGAGATAACAACTGTTGCTGGTTCTAGGGAGAAGCATCACCATTCAATGCTATCTCTTAATGGTGTCCTCACTCCTATATTAAAAAGGGCACTCTAGCCTGGGGAGGGTGAATACTGAGTGGGTTTTTGCACCTGGACTTCCTTGGTGGTCTTCCCATGTATTATTTATTTGAAGTAGGCTTAGTAAGGCTGGAGATACAGCCCAGTGGCAGAGTACTTGTCTAGCATTGCAAGGCCTTTGCTCCCTCCCCAGCAATAGGAAGAAAAAAAGTTTGGTTTGGTAGTTTGTTCAGTACTATAAATCTTGTAACCAGAAAGATTTGTGGGAGTAAATGGGCACCGTTAAGAAGTTTCTATCTCAATTATGTCATGATAGACAAGGAGGCTATGCATCTAACTCACTTGCTATGAAAAGAGACATCTGGAAATGACACAGATACAGAAGATTTTCTTTCAGAAAAACAATTGAGCTGTGGAGGAATAGCACAGTGGTTAAAGCACTTGCCTATCAAGCACAAGGCCCTGGTTCCATTTCTCAGAACCATAGAAGCCAGGTATGGTAGCACACGCCTGTAATCCCAGCATTCGGGAGACTAAGGCAGGAGAATTGCTGTTGAGTTAGAGCCAGCCTGGGCTACATAGTGAGTTGAGGACAAACGTGGACTACAGAGCACGACCTATCTCAAAAAGAAAAGAAAAAGAAAAACTCAGATTTCCAGAAAAAAATTGTAAGGAGAATTATGGACCTTAGGCAGATACGGGAAGATAGTTATACATATGTGTGAAGGCCAATAATGATGGGGGTCTATGCTTTCCTCTATCTCCCACATCCCTCCCACTTCTTGTTCTCTGAAGCATGTGAATTAAAAGTCTGGTGTGCCATGGTGGAAGTTCAAATAGGTTAACTCTCCTTTTCTCATAGACATCTATAAAGTGATTCTCCAAACAGGAAAACCACCTAATTTCTACCTGAAATATGATATGTCAATGATAGTGTTTCTCGTGCCTCATGAGAAAATCTTGACATATCCACTACTATTTTATTTTAAATTACATGAAATTATTGTTGCAAGGTCAAATCAAATACTTTTCAATTCATGTTATAGAGCTAAGATCACTCTTAATGCCAAATAAGAAAAGACAATTTTTTTATTTTTTATTTTGGTAAAAATAATCACATAACATAAAATTTAACTTTTTTTGTAAAGCCATGAATTCCAAATTCTGTAACACATTAGAACCATGGAGTTTCAGGAATTAGTGAGTGTCTGTGTCCACCCCTTTTTCAGAGGTTCACTTCTTTCCTATCTGACCTTTGCCTCTCTTTCCACCCTGCCATTCATGTTGAGGCCTTTTTATATTATTATTTTTGTGCATTTCATAAGAGGGACACCCTTCTATCATCTGTAAAAGACAATTTTTCAAAAGATAAATTAAAACTAAGGTCAGTATGTCTCATGAATATAGACATAAAAAGTCTTTGACAAAATACTTAGTAGAATTAAGAAATAAATTCTAAAAATTGTATGCCAAGACAATTTGGGCTTATCTCAGAGGTGTATTCAAAAACCAATGAATGCAATTCATTATATTAACTGGTAAAAGAAGTAACACGATTGTATCAATTGATGCAGAACAAGCATTTCACAGAATCCAATATTAATTCATGACAACAACTCTCATTAACCAGGAATACAGGGGAAGCTTCCTCAACTTGCTAAAAGTCACCATCTACAGAAGACTGTAGGTCCTTGGTGGCATCTCCTCAAGCTTGGAGCAAAGGAAGCATGCCCACTCTCTCTCCTCTTACTTGGCACAGTGCAATATGGTAAAAAAGAAAAATAAAAGTGCTATAAGTTGAGAAGAAGGAAATAGTCTCAATTAGCAGATTACATGATTATCTTTAGCAGAAACCTCAAAGGATCTGTAAAAATAACCCCAATAGCTAGTAAGCGATATTTTGCAAGGCTATACGGTACAAGAGCATCTCTTAATACAATTTCAAAGCAATTGAGACCATGTGCTATTGGCAGAGATACAGATATATAGACAAATGGAATGGAGAACCCAGAAATAGATCCACATAGATTTGCCCAGCCGGGTTCAGGCAAAGATGCAAAAGCAATTCAACAGAAAGGTAGTATCTCAACAAGCCGTACTGGGTAACTGGACACTGATAAGCAAATCAAAAATCAGACAAAGAATTCAACCAGCCAAGCTAGGTGGCTCAGGCCTGTAATCCCAGCACTTTGAGAGGCTGAGGCAAAAGGATCACAAGTTCAAGCCCAGCGTGGGCAACTTAGCAACTCAGCAAGACCCTGTCTCAGATAAACAATAAAAAGAACTTGTAGTTTGTGAGCCTGCAGCAGAAAGATTGCAAGTTCAAGCCCAGCTGATAAAGATGCTGTCTCAAAATCAAAAATAAAAATAGACTGAGAATGTAGCTTAGTGTGAAGGCCCTGGGTTTGATTCCTAGTAGTGAAAAAAAGTTAAAGAAAAAACTCTCAGTCCAACCTTGATACAAAGTTAATTCAAAATGAATCCTAGATTTAAATGTAAAATATAAGGTTATAAAACCTAGAAGATAAATTTTGGGACCCAGGACCTAGTAATGAATTCTTAGACATGACACAAAAAGTATAATCCATAAAAAATGATAAAACAAGTTTCCTTTAAACTAAAACTTCTGCTCTACAGAGCACATTAAGATATAATAAAACAAGCTACATTTGTGTATCTAGCAAAGGACTCATCAAGAATATAGAAAAGGAGCTGGAGGCATAGCTCAGCCATTAAAAGTGCTTGCCTGGCAAGTGCAGGGAACCTGGGTTCCACTCACCAGCACCACACAGGCTGGATGTGGTGGCACATGGCGCACCTGTGGAAAATAAATGAATAAACAGAAAATCAGAAAATAAAGGCCTGTGCCACTGGGCCTGGTTCAATTTAAAACACAAAAGAGTATCTAAGGAACTGCCAGGTCTCCATCCAATGCTCCTCTGGATTCTGTTACTGCGATCTTAGGCCTGAGCTGTGTTCAAGTGGGGCAAATTTTCTTAAGGCACACTCTTAAAGTGAGCCTGTTGAAAGTTACTGTCCTGACTGATCATAGAGGATTTAGCAACTAGATGCGATACATAAGCCTTCGGGCTAAATACCAGTGTGTTTTTACATTCCTAGGTTCATCAAATCCTCAGCTGCTGTATCAGTCCAGTGCAATGGAAAGCTGGTCACTTTTCAAGGTGGACTAGTGGAGGACATCCACTGTTTACTGGGTCTTGAGCTCTAGAAAGCCAAGCTTTACTAAAGGAAGCATATCCTTGCCCACTGCTTTTGTTCAAAGCTCAATGGAGTTGGAAACAGTGCTGGCAGACCTCCAGTTTGTCCCATCTTCTGGAACTTTTGAATACCCAGTGGCCATCAGCTGCAGGCCAAAATTCTATCTCATCTGTGTCAGTGAGTGCTGGAAGGACCTAAACTCTAGGGTAATGTCCCCTGCCCTTCTTGTTCAGAGAGGAAATTGAGGAGCAATCTCTAGCCAGATCATTTGACTGAAATGGCTGAGCTACTGTCCATAAGAAGCTACAAGAGGAAAAGGCAGGAAGGGAAGCTTATATGCGAAAGGCACAAACAGGGTCCGACTGTTTTCTGTCCCAAGGACCTAAAGGTTTTTTGTCTATGGTGCGGTTTCTCCACCAAACATCATCAGCACCATATTTGGCCCATAGAGAAGACTGCCATCTATCATAGGAAACAAAGCATCACACTGTGGAAGGAGAGACTAGATCAAGTTGAAAAAGCGATTATTAGGCAAACTGGGAAATAGGCAGAACTGAAGAAAAAAGTAGAACATACAGAGTCTGAATTTTAACAATTCGTGTTGTTTCTCCAAAATGAGCAAGAGACTATTCTTAGGCAATTACAAGGGGAGAGAGGGAGAGAAGAGGGAGAGAGAGAGAGAGAGAGAGAGAGAGAGAGAGAGAGAGAGAGAGATTTCAGCAAATTTCCAGATCATATCACTCCATTAAAGGATCTATTAAAAGAGAACAACTATGTAAAGTCAGAAGTAGAATTACTGGCAAATATTACGTGCATCTTGTACAAATAGAAAAACTTAAAATGTTCTAAAATCTTTTCCTTCAAATTCAAACATGATTGTTACTGGCTTCATTCACAATGTTCTGGCTTAAAACTATCAGGCAATTTCAAATAGATGCAGTTCTAGATCCTGAAATAGCACATTGTAATCTTCTTGTCTCCGAAGATAGAAAAACCATGCACTATGGAAATATGTGAAGATTACCTCATAGCCCAGGGAGATTTTGTATCTGGCCAGCTGTTCGGGGTTCCAGAGCATGTAATTCTGGCACACAGTCCTGGGAGATAGAAATGAAAGGCAAGCTGAGTGGATCGTGGGTGTTGATAATGATTCTTCTCCCAGAAGGAAAAAGAATCAGAATCAACCAAAGGACAGACTATGGGGAACTAGGCAATGTAATCAGACTACTTAGAGTGCACTGGGTCCTAATAAAATTGATCTTTTGCCAAAAATAATACCTAATAAGACTGACTTTTTCAGACTCTGAAATAGGTGAGGCTTTCTTTTAAAGTTTGAATGATGGAACTCTTCTGAATATTTTTAATGATAATTTTACAGGAGCACTTTGGTCTTATTTCTTTACTGGAACTGACTCAAACCCCTTAAAATCTATGCAGTTAACAGATTCTGAATGATGAAATATTGAAAGATGCTCATTTGTTTTCTAGCCATAGTTTTATCATGGTGAGAAAATTTACATAACATAAAGTTTAACATTTTTTGTAAATACATGGATGCCAAATTCTGTAACACATTAGAACCATGGGGTTTGGGGAATTAATGAGCGTCTATGTCCATCCCTTTTTCAGAGGTTCCCCCCTTTCCTACCTGACCATTCCTCTCTTTCTACTCTGTCATTCATTTGTTTTTCTTTTGATTAGTGAACATACTTGAGTCAATGAAACTAGTTAACATTTCTGTCTTTTTTCATTTTTATTTATAAACAACCATAATAATTTTATTTGCTTCAGTAAGTTCTAGAGAAATGTAATTGTAGTGCCTACTTTAAAGATATAGTGTCCTATTAGGAATTGCTTTAGAAATTCTTAAATAAAATACTCAAAATATATTACTTAGAATAAAGTATTACTCGAGTATTAGGAATAAATGAATTACAAAAACTCAACAGTAAAAAACAAGGGAATAATAATCTAATTAGAAAATATACAAAAGATATGATGAGACAGTCACTGAAAAAGATATATAGATGGCAAAT
The DNA here is from genome assembly GCA_004027205.1 of Ctenodactylus gundi. Lineage (NCBI taxonomy): Eukaryota > Metazoa > Chordata > Mammalia > Rodentia > Ctenodactylidae > Ctenodactylus > Ctenodactylus gundi. The sequence continues at coordinate 56,172 of PVKB01003621.1, read as the reverse complement.
AAGCACATGGAAAGATATTCAGCATAATTAGCACAATGACATTCCACTACCTACCCAAATGGCTAGCATAAAAATTCAGCAGAATCACCACCATCAGATCACTCCTGACCTATGGACTGAAGCCATTTTGGAAGAAAAGCCCAAGAGAAACCTCTAGAGCTTTTTCTTCCCATTAAATGTAAATCAAAGGAAATACCACATATTTAGGAGGCAATTTCAGAAATTAGTTCTATCCTCAAAGACTTGAAAATACAGAGAAGAAAATCCTTGTCACAGCCCCATTTAATTCACCATTTCAGCTGTTCTTGGTAAATGCGGCATAGTTTTTTCTTTTAGTTGGATTTGAGCTTTTTTATATATACTGGGGGCTCCCCAGGACTTTCACTCTGAACTACATCTCCAGCCCATTGTTATTTATTTAAATTATTTTTTTGAGACAAAATCTTGCTCTGCAGTCCAGGCTGGTCCTGAACTCGTTATGTAGCCCAGGCTGGCCTTAAAATCACTGCAGTCCTCCTGTGTTGGCCTCAGTGCTGGGATTACAGCTGTGCACCACCATGCCCGGCTTATTTGGTACTGGGGAATGGAATCCAGCCCAGCTGTATGTGGTGGTAAGGAATTGAACTCAGCGCCTTGTACTTGCGGATAAAGCACTTTAACTGCTGTGCCATTCCTCCAGCCCCCCACTGACACTTTTCAAAGTCAGTGTCCCCTCCCTTGAATGTAGACAGAATTGTAACTTCTTCAACTATAGAATACAGCAAAACTGATGGTCCAAGACAGGACTTCTAAAGCTAAGTCACAAAAGCAGATGCAGCTTTATGTCTTAGTCACTCAAACACCTGGTTCTGAACTCCTAAGCCACCAAGTACAATCAGACTACCAAGTGTGCCATACCATAAGACAGTCGACAGCACATGGAAAGGCCTCCTACAGGAAGAGCTTCAGGGCTAGTGGAGCCTAGCCTTCCAGCCATCCCGGTGCAGGCAGCAGGTTGGGAGGGCTGCCAAGGATGAGTGGAGGCAAGAAGCGTGCATCAGGCTGCATGTGCAGGTCACATGCACACGCAGTGGAGGGGGCAGATTTGTTACTCATATTGGGAGGCTTCTGAGGACAGCAGGACTGGCTACCTGGGATGCTGAAGAGTGTCCTGACAATGGGAGGGGGTCGAAGGTTCCCTGAGGCTAAGGTGGGGTTGAGGGGTTCCCCACACATCCTGCCAGCACGGAGGCAAGAACCCTAGGCTTTCTGGCTCAGGTAAGGAACAGGGAGAAGTGGGAGGAGTGGAGCTGAAAGCTGTCAGCTGTGAGATAGCAGAAATGGACTCCTGTAGAAATGTGAGTCAAAACAGGCTGAGAAGATACACAGGTGCCTGACAGGCAGGCATGTTAGTGAGGGATCCCAACTGCAGCCATCCATCAACCCTAGCCAACAAGTCACCTCGGCCAAGGCCTTGGACATCAAGAAGGAGAAGAAGCCATGTCCACTTACCCTGTCTCAATTCCTAATCTAAAGAACCTGTCAGCATGACATAATAGTTGTTAATGTCACTAAGCTTTACAATGGTTTGGTAATCCAACAGTGGAAACATAAACCGTGGATATAAAATGACTATGGAGTGCTATGAGATTGATTGGATGGTCATTCCAATGGCTGCTACAGTTCCAGATGTGATCTCTTTGCTACAATTCTGAACCTCTCCCAACATTTTCTCTGCAGATAGTGATCTGCTCAACATTGAAGATTCTGTTACATGGCTAGTTGGCACACCTATGGAGACCATGCTACAGAATCTGTACATCAGGTGGCTTTTCACTGCTTGACAAAATATCTGGCATAAATCAACTTTCAGGAAAAAAGGTTTATTTTGGTTTAGAGTTTCAAAAGTTTCAGTCCACAGTCTGCTGGCTCTACTGCTTTTAGGCCCCTAGCAAAACAGAGACACTGTGGTAGAAGGGTGTGGTGGAGGAAAACCGCCCACCCAGTGGCAGCCAGGAAGCCAACATGGGGAAAGAGAATGAGAAGAAGGGAGTCAGGGATAAGATGCAGTTCCCACAAGCGTGCCCCTGTGACCCGTCCTTTTCAACCAGGCTGTCCCTCCAAGTTTCTATCACCACCCAATATGACATCTAAATATGATCTCATCAGCAGATTTATCCACTGATGACATTAGAGCATTTGAGATACAATCACCTTTTGAAAGCCCCTCTTCTGAACTCAGGAACCCTTTGGGAGACATTTACATCCAAACCATAATAATCTGGAACATACTCTGAACTGGAGACCATTTAGTGGTGCATTTCTTGTCATGGTCAGATTATAAAAAGTCCTAGGGCTGGAGGAACAGCTCAGCAGTTACAAAGCGCTTACCTAGCAAGCACTAAGTACCTGAGTTGGATTCCCCAGCACCGCTTAGGCCAGGCATGGAGGCGCATGCCTGTAATCCCAGCACTTGGAAGGATGAGGCAGGATTGCTGTGAGTTCAAGGCCAGCTTGGGCTTCATAGTGAGTTTAGAGTGAGACCCTGTGGGGCTGGAGGAATGGCACAGTGGTCAAAGTGCTTGCCTTGCAAGCTTAAGGCCCTGAGTTCAATTCCCCAGTACCCCATAAGCTGGGCATGGGGGCACATGTCTGTAATCCAAGTAACCCGGGAAGCAGAGGCTGGTAAATTGCTGTGAGTCCAAGGCCAGTCTGGACTCCATAGTGAGTTCAGGACCAGCCTGGGCTATAGAGCAAGACCCTGTCTCAAAAAAAAGAAAGAAAGAAAAAAATTTTTGAAAACACAATAGAGTGAGACCCTGTCTCAAAAAAAGACGGGGGGTGGGGTCTGGAAAACAGAACTGAGGTACAGAATGGCATATCTCAAGTATTCTGAATGATGTGCCTTCAGACTTTCTGTTTCTCAACCTCATGATGCTAGATCTGGCTGATTTGGATACTAGTATCCATGAGAGGCACATTTCCCTTACAGACTGTGATCTGTGATTCATCCCCTGAACCTGGCACAGTGCTGTTTGGAAAAAAAAAAAAAAAACTGAGGCCCAATTATCGAGGAATGAGGAAAAGCAGACAATTTTTTTGTTTTGTTTTGTTTTGTTTTAGTAGTGGGGACTGAACCCAGATCGTTTGCCCTCAGCTACACCCCAGCCCTTTCCATTTTTAAAAATTTTAATTTCTCTAAACCACTAAGTTGCCCAGGCTGGGCTAGAACTTATCATGCTCCTGCCTCCATGTCGCACAGTGCTGGGATTACAGGCCTGTGCCACCAGACTGTCTCTATTAATAGTGTTTATCATATGAAATAAAGGTCATCTATGAGTGAGTCTAATGTAAGGAGCTCATATTAGAGGCTTTTCTGTTAGTGTAGGAAGTCAAATTTACAACTATTAAACAGCATTTTCTGTTTCTGTCTCTCCAACCCATCACTAAAGTCTTATATAACAGTATTACTTTGTGTGACACTGTGCTATGGAAATGAGAGATGAGATACAAATGATTTCCATCCTATTGTTCATTCCACATACACATTCATTCCCTTCACTCCCATGCACATGTGTATAAATCTCCATCTACAGCTGTTGATATGTATACCACCACACCTCTGTATCCGCAGGGGATGGGATTCAGGTCCTCTTCAGGTACCATAATGTATGGATGCACAAATCCCTTATGCAAAATGGTGCAGTATTTGCATATAACCTGTGCATATCCTCTGATATACCTTAAATCATCTCTAGATGATTTATAATACATGATACAATGTAAAGATCATGCAAATAGCTGTGATACAGTAGAATTTAGGAAATAATGACAAGAAAAACATTGTGCACTTTCTGTACACCTTAAACATTTTTGTGTGTGTCACATTAGGGATTGAAACTCCTAGGGCCTTCAGCCTTCACATCTTTTTATTTTTTATTTTGAGATGAGGCCTCACTAGGTCACTAAGTTGCCCAGGCCAAATTCAAAGTTGTGACCCTCCTGCCTCATCCTCCCAGAGTGAAAAATATTTTTGATTTGTGATTGGCTAAATCCTCTGATGTAGATTCAACATACAGTGAAAGCCAACTGGATGTATCACATTCATCCTTTAAACCTGTTAGTTATTGAATCCACAAACCTTTGGTTAAGAGAGGAAGAGTTAGTTGGAAATACAGTCATGCACCACATAACACATGTACAATGGTGGCTCCAAAAGGTTATAATAGAACTGAAAGCTTCCTATTGCCTATTGACATCATAGAGCAACACATTATTCATGTGTTTGTAGTGATGCTGGTGTAAATAAACCCAGCCTGCTGCCAGTTGTAAAAAAGTATGGCACATACAGTTATGCATAGTACATAATACTTGATAACAAATGACTATGTTGTTGGCAACCCTTCCACAAGTACCTCTCCTCCAGTATCTTACTAATTCATTGTGATTTAACATTATCTTCCTAATCCTGTGGGTCAAGAACCTCCACATTTCAATTATGTAAATACTGCCTGTGTACTGATATGTATTCACAAATTCCTCCTATTGTATTCATATGCAAACTTTCTCCTGTTGCATTTGATTTTGTGCATTGTTCCCTGGAGGCAATGTAGAGGTAAACTCTGGTTAGAGGTCTGGAGACACAGGGGTAAGATTTTCTCTCTCCCGCCTTCTACCTCTGGGAAGGAAGTGACATATAATCAGGCAAAGAACCTGGGGATGGACCAGCAGTTAAAGCGCTAAATCAAGCGATAAGTACCTGAGTTCAATTCCCCAGCACCACATAAGCTGGGCGTGGTAGTGCACACCAGTAATCCCAGCACTCGGGAGGCTGAGGCAGGAGGATTGCTGTGAGTCCAAGGCCGGCCTGGGCTACATAGTGAGTTCAGGACCAGCCTGGGCTACAGAGCAAGACTCTGTCTCAAAAATAAATAAATAAATAAATAAATAAATAAAGAGGAGTTGGGGATTCTACTGACTCCCATCCTTCCCAATTTCTCTGTTTATGCCCATTTCAAATCTCAGCGCTCTATGCTTTTCTTATAATTACCTGAACCTTTACTCAGAGAACTGACAAGGCTGTGGATTGAGTTTTGTCATTTGGAAGGGTGATACATTGAAATAAAAAAGTTTGGGGTTTGGTTACCTTTATCTTGTTCTATGAGAGTTAAGTAATTCCTTGAGCATGGTTATAGAAATTCTATCCCAAGCCTAAGTAAAAAATTCCAAAAATTCGATTGTCATTTAAACTATTCAAAACAGAGATGAATGGCCATGTTATTCCATAATTCTTGAAATTTTGTGCTACCATGAACACAATGTAATTTTAGGACATTTTTCCTCACTCTAAAAAGAAACTCTGTACCCACTAGTACTCCTAATGTTTCCCTAAACCTCCTAGCTCTAGGCAACAACTAATTTGTTTCTGTATCTCCAGATTCGCCTATTCTGGCCAGTGAATATAAGTGGGGTCATAGCATCCGTGGCCTTTTATGTTGTCTGCCATTCACTTAGCATAATGTTTTCAAGTTTCATGTATGTTGTAAAACGTATCAGTGCTGTCATTTCTTTTTATGGACAAGTACTATTCCACTGTGTGGATAGACCACATTTTGGCTTATATATTCACATGTTGATGAAAATGTGAGTTATGTCCACCCTTATGTCTGGTCATTATGAATATTTCTGCCATGCACATCTTCAGGGAGAAGCCAGTTTGGTTTCAGCTTGTATCCTCTAGGAATTGGTTATACAACAGTAAACAAACTATGCCAAAAACCAAATGTTGCCTTCATAAAGCTTAAATTCTAGTGGAGAAAAAGACAGCACAGTCCTTTAAAGGCAGAGGGAAGAGTGGGTACAAAAGCCTGGAGATGGGGACTACTCTGCAGTACTAGGGAACAGCTAAGAGGCATTGGTAGAAGGGAGTGAATAAGGGCATGAGTGGAAGGAGGTGACCTCAGAGGGGAAACCAAGGGCAGATTCTCATAGCCACTGGTAAGTATTGTGGTAAGTGTTCTTGCTGAGATGATGTACTTGTTTCCTAGGACTGCTGTAACAAATTTTTACAAACCAAGTGACTTAAATCCTACAGAAATTTATTTCTTCATAATTCTGGAGACTAGAAATCTGAAGGGTGTCCAATCTCTGCCTTCAACTTTACATGGCTTTTTCTTCCATGTGTATCTTTTACTTTATCCAGAAAAGCTAGCTCATCTCAATATTCTCACCTTTATTATATTTGCATAGACCCTTTCAATTATGGTTACATTCACAGTGGCTGGAACCACTCTTCAAATCACTACAAAGAAGCCTTCAGGATTTTGAGCAGAGAAGGGACATGACTTAATCTGATTAGTGGTCTGTTCAAACAGCTGTGTTGAGATGAGACTGTAATCCTGAGAAGCAAAAATAGGTAGACCAATTGGGGGCCAGTGGATCTGAGGCTAGGTATGCCGAAAGAAGAAACATAAATGGCTATCTCAAATTTTCTCAAGCAAATATGTATCATGAAAGCATTATAAAATAATTGGTTGATACTAGGGACCCTGGATAACATTATGTGGTATTTTTTTTTTCCCTGAATTCCCACACTACTCCCCCCTACTGACCTTTGGCTAATGAACACTTGACATGAAGCCCAGCTGTGGAGTTCAGGTGGAGGTGTGCAATTAGATTTAAAACACACATTGGAAAGACTTCCTGTTAAAAGAAATGTAAAATATAACAGTGTTATACACTGCTTGTATGTTGAAAATGATAATACTGGGGCTGCAGGAATGGCAGAGAGGTTAAAGCGCTTTCCTTGCAAGTGCAAGGCCCTGAGTTTAATTCCCCAGGACCACATAAAGCTGGGCATTGCAGCAGACATCTGTAATCCTAGGCAGCCTGGGCTAACCTGGGCTAGACCAATGAGTTCAGGAGCAGCCTGGGCTAGAGCGAGACCCTGTCTTAAAAGAAAAAAAAAAAAAAGGAAATGATAATACCTTTGATACGCAGGGTCAAAATCAAAAATTAAAATCGATTTCACCGTTTCTTTTTACACTTTCAAGTGGTTCGCACAGTATTCCTATTAGCTAGCGCCGCAGGTACTGGATGGAAATTTCAAGCAGCAAAGGACTTTCGATCTCTCCGTGCCTCAATGTCTTCTCGACCAGGACTAATCAGACACGTGAAGGAGTCGGCAGAAGTGAGCAACGAGCTGCTATTTACAAAACGCAAAGCAGAGCGTCCTTCCGCGAGCCAGAATAAAGCCAACAGCTTGTCAAGAAGCCGTAGCCGGGAGCAGCCCACACGCTCTCCGGGTGGAAAAGGAATGGCCACTGGCGCTTCAGCCTAGATCGCCCAGGGACCGAAGTCTGAAGCGCATGCGCGGCTGCGCCTTCAATGGCCGAGCCATCCAATGGCATTGAGCAGACGGCCCGCGCGCTCCCCACGCCCCGCCTCGGTCCGGTCCCCTCCCTCCCCGCCCTGCGGCGCAGCACGCAAGGGAATATGCGCGGGTGGGCGGGTCTTAGCAGCACGGCCTGACGGGACCGGGCCGGCGGGAGTCTCTGGTTCTTTCCTCGGGTGTGGATCGGGCTGCACGCGCGCTGTGCGGTTCAACATGGCGGACGCGGAAGGTAAGATCTGCGGGCCGGAGGGCGGCATTTCGAGATCTCGAGGGACCTGGAGTTGGGAGGGAACATCTGGGCCCAACATCTCCGCCTGTTCCCGCCGGCTCGTCGCCGCTGGGCCTTAGGCCATCCTTGTTTTGGCCCAGACTCCTTGGCGAATGCACCAAGAGCTGCAACTCTGGCAGTGGCTCGGCTTACCGGGCCCGGGCCCCAGTCGATGAGAGTGCGCACGGGGCTCCAGTCCGTGGTAGTTCCACGACATGAGCGGAGCAAGGGTGCCGGGAACGGGTCTGAGGCAGGGGTCTCGCGGCCCAGAGCGTGCACAGTCCCGATTGTTCAGGAAGCCCTAGAAACCACAAGACTGCGTAGGCAGTCGAGGGTCGCCGATGGAAGTTTCTGGCCCGTGGGTGAGCGCGTCTGTGGGGTGCGTAAGCCCTGCCACAGCCACGTGGTGAACCGGAAGGGAAGCCAACACGTGCGACAGCCTGCAATCAGTTACTGACCAAGCGATCAGCTTGCCTGCCGTTACGCACTTGCCTGTCCTGATTTGGGTCACTATTTTAAACTTTTTTTTGTTGTTATTGGTATTATTCCCAAATCGCGTGTTTCTTTTAGTAGTTACCTTGCCAAAGAAGCATAAGAAGAAAAAAGACCGGAAATCATTGCAAGCAGAAGATGTGGCCGTGAGTAGAATTTGGTTTACTTTACGTTGACAAAAAATTAAATTTACGGAAACAATAGCTAAGGAAATGTGTGTCTGATGTTCCCAAGGAATAGTTTGGCATTGGGCTGTCATCTTGTAAAATAACGAAGCACTGGACCGATGCTACCTTCGACAACCATTTATTGTGTATACTGTACTAAATGTTGTTGGCTACACCAATGATTATTCCAAAATTTCTCTTATCCTACCCATAGACTACTGTTACCTTTTTAAAAAATATGCACCCATGTTAGTGGTGAATCACTTCTGTTAATGAACTCCTGGTTCATTTCTTCTGTTTATTAGAGATCCTATAAAGAGGTATGGAATGCCTCCTTAACTATTTGAAAGGCACACACTTCCGTAGGAGAAATAGAATTGCTCAGAATCAAGTGGGAAGTTCTTACAGGTTTTTCTGTCCTGATGAAGGAAATTCAGCATGCTGAGGAATTTCTTATCAGACCAGAATCCAAAGTGGCTCAGTTGGACACATCTCAGTGGCCCCTGTTGCTCAAGGTATGTACTCTTTATCCAGTGAATGGCTTTTAAAATGTTTATAATTATGAAACACTTGATTACAAATGCTTACTGCTAGTGCCTGTGACTTTAGTAAATGCCACATTAAGGTGATGTTCTTTGTGGTACGATGTGAAGGATCAAGTTACTTTAAAATTTCCAATGTGGCCAACACTGTTAATAGCGCTAATGTTGCCACAATATTAAAAATTGCTATCAACATTTGTAAACAATTTAGTTTCTGAACTGAAGCTGGAGTACATTTTATAGACCTTAACCAGTTAGTGGGCCACACTCAAAACAGGACTGCTTTTAGTGCTTATTTGAAGCCAGACCCTCAAGTTGCTTGTGACCTCGGCCCATTCATTTCCCTCGCCGAGGCTTACAGAGATATTCTGTGAAATGTTTAGCCATAGTTCCTGACATTTAGTATGTCTTAAAAGTTACTGGCTATTGTTTTGTGGTTTAAATGGAATGTTGAGTAATGGGTTGAATTACACTATCATTTTCACAAATGGATACCAGCTACGAAGCTTGGAGAAAAGGTTCCTGACACCCCTTGACAAAGAGATGAACCATTCTGTATGGGATGGTGAAAGAATGGAGGCACAATTAAATCCTTTAACAGTTGAGTGCTTGCTTGGCTACACATTACTGTGTCATTGAGGGAGCATCTGCTATTCTCTTGTTGAATGTGGAAGCATTCTAGTACCAAATCTGTATCATGAGGAAAAATAAAGTCCAGGGATGGGAAAAGGACAATTAAAAAATTGCTGTTGGTAATAGGTACCTTGATGGAACTAAGCAGTTCTTCCCAATTGGTGCTCAGGCCTCAGCCAGGAGACTAAAAAGGCAAAGGAACAGATGTATAAAGAGCACAGGTAGGGGCATCTGGAGAGAAACAAGCTGGCTGTGTTGAGAAACACTGTCAGTCATTCTCAATTTGGTTATCTATTTTCCCTGAAAATATAATATCAAAAATACTCCATTTCTTATTCTCATGGTGAGACTCAATCCGTGCTCTTTAGCACCCCAACAAGTCTCCTTTTAGAATAGTGATTTAAACCCGTAAGTGCTCAAATTTGTCTTGTTTTTACTACTACTGGGAATTTTTCCAGTACATAAGGAAATTCAACAGTGTATCAACAAATGGTGATACAGGAGCAAAAATCTATTTATGAATTTGGAATGTGACCATTACATGGTTGATTGTGGTGCTATTTTACAGTGGTATAGTATTGATGTTTTGTATCATTGCTTTTTAGAATTTTGATAAGCTAAATGTAAGGACGACACACTATACACCTCTTCCTTGTGGTTCAAATCCTCTGAAGAGAGAGATTGGAGACTATATAAGGTAAGTGTTGGGATCAAGTACTGTTCGTTCTTTTGAAAATGATGTTTTTACATCCATTATTTGAGGAGGTAATGACATCTTACAATGGTTTTGTCCTGAATGTAGAACATTACTCTTCCAGTTTTTAAGAGCACAAGAGTAATTAGTACATTAATTTTTTTCCATTCTAGGACAGGTTTCATTAATCTTGACAAGCCCTCTAACCCCTCTTCCCATGAGGTGGTGGCTTGGATCCGAAGAATACTCCGTGTGGAGAAGACAGGGCACAGTGGCACACTGGATCCCAAGGTGACTGGCTGTTTAATTGTGTGCATAGAACGAGCCACTCGCTTGGTGAAATCACAGCAGAGTGCAGGTATGTAGAAGAGGGCGTCAAGGGGTGCCTACTATTCAGAGGCATTCTACCTTGGCTTCCCTTCTTCATTTTAGCTCTTGAAAACTGTTTTTGCACTGTAAGAAAAAAGATCCTGAAGCAGGGATATTCATTTTGTCTCTTTGTCCCTTCTATCCTTTTTTTTTTTTTTTTTTTTTTTTTTTTTTTTTTTTTTTTTTTTTTTTTTTTTTTTTTTTTTGAGTTCTAGATATTAGCTATTATTGAGCCAGCCAGCTAACTCATCCCTAGCACCAGGACAGAATTCTGTCCAGCTCTGGCCTGCCTTTTCTCTGCTTCTATCTAGTGCCTTTCTCTCATTTCCATCTGGGAAAATTCTTGCTTTACAAGTTATTTTCCAGTCATATTCTACACTGGGTGCTCTCCCTGACCTGTCAGCCGATTGACCATAGAACTCAAAGTGAGAGAAAGTGCCTGCATTTTCTCATCAACTTCATGAAATGTGTAATTTTTTTCTTTAAAAATTGTCGAATTGTGTGCTTTCTCTAATGTACAGAATGGCATGATTGAGCATATGAAAACAAAACCAGAAAACTCAGTGGCCACACCTGACTACTCTTGTCATTTTTCAGGCAAAGAGTATGTGGGAATTGTCCGGCTGCACAATGCTATTGAAGGGGGGACCCAGCTTTCTAGGGTAAGTGTGCAATTGTAGGGAAGGATTCCTTGGCTTTGGCTTTCTGGGCCCCTAAGCATGTGGAGGCAGGCCAGCTTTCCTGTGTAGCCTCTCTTGGGCCCTTCTCAGTAGGCTGCGTGAGCCACCCTGGACAGGAGCCTGCAGGTGATACGGACGCTTCCAGCTTTGTCCCTTCTGAGGAGGCGGAGGTTCTGATTAGCACTGAGATTTTCCCTGATTAGTCGAAGAAAGAAGTATAAGGGCATTTTAGATCTTCATGAAAGGGACCTGTGTTATAGTTGTGTCCCTAAACTCTTATAACATGCCCTTCAATCTTATTTAAGAGTCCATATGATGAAACTTTTGGTTTGTGCTTGTTCATAGGCCCTAGAAACTCTGACAGGTGCCCTATTCCAGCGACCCCCTCTTATCGCTGCAGTAAAGAGGCAGCTCCGAGTGAGAACAATCTACGAGAGCAAAATGATTGAATACGATCCTGAAAGAAGATTAGGTGGGTCTTCAGGCTGGTGAGGAACTGAATTACTATAGGCCACAAGTGGGTAGGAATGTATTCTTGAGAATTCTGTCATTTAAAGTTTAGCACATGGTACAGTTGTGGCCTGTACTTGTCATCTCTGGTCTTGATGGTTAAGATGGAGAGTTAACAGCTGAGTTTCTCAGTCAGCAATATAATGGGTGCTACTTTTCTTTTGTGTATGTGTATGTGTGTGTCTTAGGAATCTTTTGGGTGAGTTGTGAGGCCGGCACCTATATTCGGACACTGTGTGTACATCTTGGCTTGTTATTGGGAGTTGGTGGCCAGATGCAGGAACTTCGGAGGGTTCGTTCTGGAGTCATGAGTGAAAAGGTATGTCATTATGGGGCTAGAGGTTTTAGATCTGGAACTTAATAGCCTATTTTACATCCTGGGAAAGGCAATTTCCAAAGTGTTGAGTTCAGTTCAGGGCAGCATCCCTGGTCTGCTAATTAAACTTTGGGACATTGAAATGGGCTAGGGGTGATGACTGGATAGTAAATACTCATAATTCATCAACCAGCCTACATGACCACCTAGAAAAGAGGCATTTATAAAGAGACTGAAGGTACCTAATGTCTGTACCAGCAGACAAGTTATAGTTACACTGAGTTTTAGGAAGTTTGGGGTCATAGGGGTAGCAGGATACGAAGGCAGTGATTCATATGTGGCTGCTTTTCAGGACCACATGGTGACAATGCATGATGTGCTTGATGCTCAGTGGCTATATGATAACCACAAGGATGAGAGCTACCTGCGGCGAGTTGTTTACCCTTTGGAAAAGCTGTTGACCTCTCATAAACGGCTGGTTATGAAGGACAGTGCGGTGAGTTCTAATTAACAGTCCATGTTTGGATATGATGTGCCTCCAAATACAAGACATCCTTGATTTGAAAACTTCATTCTACTTAAAAGAAATAAAACTTTAGCATTGTGAACCTAAAGTAAAAATTTAGTGCTGAACCTATTTTCGTTTCAAAATAAGGTAAAATACTGACTTTGAAGAGTGCTTCCTAAATAATTTGGCACAAGTAGTAGACTACTGGTTGGTGCATAAAATTTTCCCACACTTTATTTCTTCATATACCTAAGAAACCTAAATATATTTAAATTACTGTTAGAAAAAGATCTTCTACTGAAAGTAGTTTCAGAACTGTAATAAAATTATATGTCCTGTAGAATTTCAATAAAAGGTTTTGTTTAAATAATAGTTGGAGGCAGTGCAGTTAAAGATTAATGAGCTTATCAAGTACTTAGCATATTTACTACATAACCTTATAATCTAGAGCAGTCCTCTTACTAATGAAAGTAAATATGCAGTTATTTTTGTTTGAATTTTTTTGTAATACTAAGATGATTTAAAGGTATGTTTAAATGGCTTTTTAAATTTCTAGTTGTATCCTGGGCTCCATAGTGAGTTCAGGACCAGAGCAAGACCCTGTCTCAAAAAAAATTTTTTTTTCTAGTTGTATCATGATCACAGAATGTGAGTTGTTATAAATTAAGATTATGTTTGTGGTCCAGTACATAATTTTTCTTAAATACTACGTACCATTGATTTTTCTCGTCTAACTTGACAAATAGAAATTTCTGTGTAATAATTGGGGAGGTTGAAGGTGTAGTTCAGTGGTATAACATTTGTGAGGTCCTAGGTTTAATACCCACCGTTGCAGAAATAGTAATTTGAGGTTGATAATTATTCATATTCAAATTTTCAATTGCATGTAGATTATTTGACACATTTTTGTTTGTTCCAGTTCATGATTTTAAAAATTGAAAGAGGGAGTGAATAGTGTAAATATGCACTCCTGCTAGGGTCAAAGTGTTGACTTCTGTGTGAACTGGAGGAGAGGGTGGAATGAAGGTAGCCAGAAGAGATCTACATGCGTGGTCGTATGATGGCATGAGACATGTGGATGCATTGGGTACCATGAAACTCCTAGAGAAATGGCCTTAACTTGTACCCATTGGCCTATAAACTTTCTGCCAAAACTTTAGTGTGGTTGAACAGACCTGGTGATCTTGTTTGCAAATTACTTTGAGGACCTATTATTGTCTGTGTCTCTGATAATGTACTATTACATATCCTGATAAACCTTAAAGAGGAACACCTTGAGGAAGGCACAACTGGTTTGTGCTTAAAATACCAAAATTGGTAATCACGTGAAGTAAAGGAGCCTAAAAATCTAGTTACAGAATTTAATAAAAGAGAGCAATGTTCTCTACCACCTGAAGTATCATGAGACTGAAAAGTACCTAGTTTAATTTTTTTGAGTTATGTGCATAAAATACATTGAGCAGTTCATAGGTGTTTGCTGCTGTTATGTGACCAATTGGGCTGTCAATGGCATTAGCTCTGTTTCTGACTCTGAAGCCACCTTGTTATCTTCCTGTCATAGCGTAGGAGTGGGATGAAGGGGTAGCAGCTGAGGCCTTCACAAGTGACCACATCCCTACAGGTAAATGCAATCTGCTATGGGGCCAAGATCATGCTTCCAGGTGTTCTGCGGTATGAGGACGGCATTGAGGTCAACCAGGAGATCGTGGTCATCACTACCAAGGGAGAAGCTATCTGCATGGGTAAGGGGCTGGCAGCCTCATTGGTTCTGGATTTGGCTCCATTCTGCACTGTCATAACTAGGTTTGCTGAGAACCTATCTTCTGGGGCCTTGAGTTGATCTAATTAGTCTTGGTATCTCCTGTGGTGTATATGGTTGGTCATAATGAAGGGACAGGTCAGGAACAATTCCTGTAAAATGTTTGAAGATTTGGGCTTCTGTGTTATATTTTCAGTTGATTTGGTTATGTGTTTTCTAACTTGGTAATTTACTGTCATTTCAAAAGCTTCTTTCCCATAATACAGGGGATTTTCTCTGCTCATTGTGAACAAAGGAAATTCCAATTAAGTAGTAGAGCTCAGAGCTGAAACAGTAGAATTGAGGGCTGTTATCAATTTTTCTTCCAATTGTTCTTTTTCTTTCTGATGGCTGCAGCAATTGCATTAATGACCACAGCAGTGATCTCTACCTGTGATCATGGTATAGTGGCTAAGATCAAGAGAGTAATCATGGAGAGAGACACTTACCCTCGGAAGTGGGGTTTAGGTCCAAAGGTAAGCAGGAGCGGGTTGCTGGATTATTTCGTTTTACACCTCTGCTTACCCACTCAGGCAGCTTTTGTGTCCATCCCCACTGTAAAGTCTTATACTGTGATGGGCTCTGGATGGTTGATTTGATGGTTAGCAGTAACCAGTCATGTCTTGACTTTAGAGTCTCGCTGTAAGAAGAACAGTTGGGCATTACTTAAATCACCAGTGGGATGGGATAATGACTATGAGCCAGGATAATGGCTATGAGAAGTGCACAGATATCCCTGGTACCATATGCCTGTGTAAAAGGTGAGTTAGGTGTTGATGAGGTGAAGAGGAAAGGGTTTGGGGTGGTTCTGCCAAGGAACTTGATTCTTCATGGAAAATACACAGGAAAGATGCTTGTGCTGTCCATTATGGACAGGTCTGTCCAAGTAGTTCCACTTCCTGCATTAACATCTTTCTAATGTGAAACCGTGGTGCTCGACCAGGCAAGTCAGAAGCGGCTGATGATCAAGCAGGGTCTTCTGGACAAGCATGGCAAACCCACTGACAGTACCCCTGCCACCTGGAAGCAGGAATACGTGGACTACAGGTGAGGACTGGGCAGGGATGGTGCTCTTGCCATTTGGTCATTGAGGGCAAGTGAGGTCAGGAGACTCCAGAGTCCTGGGGAAGTAGAGGAGCTAATTTTGAGCAGACACGTTAAATGCTGGACCTTAGGACCCAGTGCTGGAGCTCATTTGGCCTTGTAGGCTTGCAAGGCCTTGACTGCCTGGGCTGTGTAGTGTATGGCCTGCGTTGCGTGAAATTATCTGTTCTGCTGTGGCCCATGAGCTCTACAGGTAGTCAGCCTGCAACAATAACTGTGATGAATGCTGCTTCTTATCCTTAGTGTTTTCGATGCTGGCTTTAGTGCCCAGTATCGCTACATGACAGAGGACATAGGAATACCACTGTGGAAAGGTGTTGAGTGAATTTGACCATTGCTACTACCTCTCCTTTCAGTGATTCTGGCAAGAAAGAAGTGGTTGCTGAAATAGCAAAAGCCCCACAGGTGGTGGCCGAAGCAGTAAAAGTCCCTAAGGTGAGTGGTGTATTTGGTTTATTTTGGTACATTCTAGCCACATGTCCTGCCTAGCTCAGTAGAGCAGGGCTTCTCGCCCTTGTCCTAACTGGAGAGTGCACACAGATAAGTCATCCCATGGGGTACTTTTTTCTACACAATCAGCTCCTCTTACTCCTGTTCCCTGTCATGTCTGCCAGCGGACTGGGGCTCGGGAGTCAGACTAGACTTTGTTCCCTCCTCAGCTATGGAGGCAACACCAGGATAGAATGGGTGTCCCATCCTATTCTGGCCCCACCCTGGGTTGAGTGATGGCATGGGTGTGTTGAAGTCAGAACCCCATACAAAAGAGCAGGAGCAGAATTCCAGACACTATTTACACCAGGTCAGAATGAGGCATGTAGTAGCAACTGGGTTTCCCAAAGTTGGGGGTTGCTGCATCAGAGTTCAGAATGGCAATGTCAGGAACCTTTGGTGGCACCTAGTGACCCGAAACAAGCTATATAGGCAGAACTTCTGAATTGTCAAGTGTGAGTTCCAGCTTTTCCTACTCGCTTTGGGGACCTTAAGGAACACTCTTGGGTTCGGTGGTCCAGAAACTGCTTTTCAGAGCCTTCTGATCCCTGTGCTGTCCCTGTGGGTCTCCTGTCATGTCGTATGACTTTCTAGACTTTCAGGATGAGACTCTCCAGAGCCCTGTAAATTAAGGCTGTTTGGGGATTTATAACTAGAACAGTTGCGATCTTGGTGACATCTTACATTTTGACTTCCTGAACCTTTCTGCATTATTGCTCAAGATCTAACTTTCGACTAATTATTCTCATCCCAGCGGAAACGAGAGAGTGAGAGTGAAAGTGATGAGACCTCTCAAGCGGCTTCTAAGTTGATCAAGAAGGAAAAGAAGAAAAAAAATAAGGACAAGAAAGCCAAAGCTGCCCTAGAGAGTGGGGGCGAGCCTGCAGATGGGGTGTGTATACGCATGCTCAGCCTTTTCCTTGGCTGGGGAGAGACTTAGAAAGGAGTTCTGGCTTTGTGATTCTTGGAGGAGCTGTGGCCCAAGAGTAAGGCATTGCCCTTGTCTGCCCATGGGTGGACAGTAGGGGCCCCTCGCATTTTATAGGGGTGGCGTATAGCTTAAATTCTATGGGTGGTGGACAGAGAGGATGTATGGTTCCATCAGGTAAATGTCCCTGCTCTGGCAAGTAGAACAAAGGGATATCACTGGGAAGTTCACAGAAAAAGTTATTTAACCTGAAATATCATTACACATCCTGAAAAAGGTTCCTTGGTTATATATCTTTTTGGGGGGGAGAGTCATAATGGTTTTGCTCATGGATGCTATAAGCTTTGTCTTTTCTCTTTAGGACAGTGACACCACCAAAAAGAAGAAAAAGAAGAAGAAAGCAAGAGTTGCGGAAGTGGTGTCTTGAGTGGTAATGGCCACTTCAAATATTTGTGTCCAGATGGCAGGAAAAATGAAAGCCTTATTGAGAAAGTATAGTTCCTTTTGTTGATGAGGGAGTGGAACACAAGTCGTGGACAGGGTGTTCTGGCACATTTTAGCTGCTATTTAAGACCTCAGTGACATTACCTGGTGTGGTCATCCCATCTTGTCCTGTTTTAAGGATATGGATGATGGAAGAGGAAGATTTTATGCTCCTGACTTGTCTATTTGCTTGAGTGGGGAAGCCTCACCTCCAGACCCAGTGCTGCCGAATAATTGCAGCTGTTTACTAATGGCCCTTTTTAACAACATTGTAGTTCCCTCCTAGTTTGCCTTTTTTTTAACCCCTGCTATTTAATTAAGAAAGTTTAAGAATGGTGTCTTCAATGAAATGGCGTAGAACCACCAATAAGTGAAAGACTGTAGCTGAAGTATGTACTCACTGGCAAAATCTTAATTGATGTCCTTTGAGGACAGTGGTCTGTTAATGGTGTTGGGTATAGGCCTCACAGGCCTGCTGGTGTCCTCTTGTGTCTCCGGCCTAGCTGTCATTCCCTTGTGCGCTTCTCCAAAGCTTATGTGTGCATCCATTTGGCCACTTGTGTTTGTGGTAGAAACTGAACCATTCTTTTGTGCTCCTTCCTGTGTTTTAAACCTCATTAACTTCTGAGGAATGAATTTGCTCATTGCTAGGAGAATATTGTAATTTTTACATATTAAAGTTGACTTGTGAATTTTTTTAAAATATTCCTGTTCCATTAAGTGATCTCAAGCTGGCAGAGCAAAATGTATAAAATATTTTGATTAAATTCTAGGGACTTTTAAGTCCTATTTATTTGAAATTTGTTTTTCCTTTGGCTAGTTTTTATATTTCTCTGATTCTGTATTTTAACATTCCCCTTGAGGCCTATCGCCTGGAATCAGAAACAGAACGTAGATGTAGGCCTGGTGCAGGCAGGGTGTTCTAGTGGTGAGGGGTAGGGGGTGTTCCTGGAGACATGATCTAGACTCTGGTTTGCTGGTAGGGACCTTTTGGGCTTGCCAGTTCTGGTACTGAGCAGGGTGAGTGGGAAGAGTCCTGAGGTTCTGGTGTAGGTGGCAGACTGTCAGGCAGGTTTAGGAGTGTTTTCAGTTTAATGTCAAGAACCAAGAAATATTAGCAGCAGTTCAGGGGAGAGTCTTGGCATGTAGCAGGGAAAGGCCCTGAGCCACGTACGCGTTGAATGCTCTCACAGACTCATACCAACTTCTGCTTCCCCAGCTTGGTTTTCCTCACTCTAAGACACTTTAGCAGGAAGCTTAGATGTGTGCCCATAGTGGCCCTCCCACCCAGGGAAGGCATCCTTAACCTTTAAGACACCTTCATATGCCATCAGGCCCTGGGCACCTGCAAGGGAGTCATAAAGGGGTTGTTTCTTTTATTTAAAGTACTGCCCTTTAGCATTTCAGCTGTATCTGAAACCCAAGAAAGCTTATCTTTGATGCCTTTGCCCAGTTTGAATCAGCCAGGCAACATTCCCCTTTCTAGATGTCCGTGCTACAGACAGAAGCCTGCAGAATGACAAGGTCATTGGCATTTTAACAGCAACATTTTATTGCTTTTGAGGGTTTCCCTAGAGTGGATAACTATTGCACAGCTGTTTGATTTTGGCATTTTAGAAAGTTGCAAAAGATGATTTCTCCGAAGTAAAGACAACTGAAAAGAAGCCCAGTGTGGTTGAAGGTAAAGGAGCTCAGGCTTCGGAGGACACGGTCTGTTGCTTTTTCATGCATCATCTTTGATTAGCAGTTGCATTTTGCTAAATTTCCAAACACCTTTGAAGTCAGATCAATAGGACCCTACCTATCAGGAAAATCAAACCCTAGCCCTTACTCAGGAGCCTGAGTAATAAGACTGGGCCCTATGGCCTATTTAGGACAGTTGCAGACAGCTGGAAGCTGACAGTTGAAGCAGCCCTGTTTGTCTTAAAGCGAGGGGAATGGAGTTCCCAGTGGTACAGAGGGGTGTATAGAAGGTCCCCGATTCTGCAAGCTTAGTAAACCCAGGAGACGGGCACCCACTGTGGAGAATTGCATGCCTGGTCAAAGGCTTCTTGCAGTTTCTTAAGCGTTTCATCAACACCATTATTGACCAGTGAGAGGTCAAAGTAATGAGCATACTGGCTGCGGATAGCCTCAGAGTCTTTCTGCAGCTGCTGCAGGGCTTCCGTCTGCGAAAGAGAAAGAGCCATGGATGACACAGATGACAGCACCCCCAAACCCTGTCACTACTGAAAGGTTCAAACTGAAGTGGTTGCTTTAGAAGCGGTTAGGACCACTATAAATCTCAGGATCATTAACTCCAATTATATGTAGAATCTTCCTGAAGACCAGTACCAAGAATGGACGTCCTAGTTCATTTGTCTTTGCATACAGAAAAGCTATTCCAGCAGCCACTAGAGCTGTAGTTCTATGACAAAGATAAAGGTAACTTAAAAGTATTAGGCCTCCCTTTAGCCCAGAATCAACTGGCCATAAACAGTCACTTAACAACATGAAAGTAAAAATGTTAGCAAAGAACACCAAAGAACATTTCAGATCGGGACAATATTTGGAAATAATCACAAAGGACTCGTTAGTCCAGTATAGAGCTTTCATAAAAGCTAAGAAAAGGGCCATCAGGGAGGGGTTGGGGTTGGAGTTGGGGGTGTGGCTCGGCGGTTCAAGCACAAGGCTCCGTGTTTGATCCCCCAGCGCCATATAAGCTGGGGTGAGGTGCATGCCTGTAAGCCAGTAAATTGGAAAGCGAGCTAAGGATGTGACCAGACAATTCACAGGAAACAATACATTTTAAATGGCTCTTACTGGTTGTCAATTTAATAGTAAAGTATGAAATGCCATTGGTAGAAAATGAGAAATTTTACAAGCATGCCAGAAGCAAAGTGAGAAGGGCATTCTCATAGGTCTTTCTCCCTACAGCTATATGGAACCCTGGGGTGGGTTCAGTGCACATTGGCCCCACCCTCACAACAACCAGCATGTTAAAACTTGCTCAGCTGTCCTTTACAGAACCCACCTAGACACCCCCAGGATAAGACTGGCTCTTCTCTGTCCTATTAACTGAGTAGTAGTCCAGCAGCTAGTTTAGTGACTCAAATGAACAACTTACACAAGCCCTTTGTTCCCTTGGCTTTGGGGGAAGCACAGCTGGAGCTGAGCCTCATCCAGCAATCTGACCTGTGACCCCATCAGGGTGAGTCCTCGCCCTCCCTCCATAACCCCTTCCCACCTGAGCACCCTGGTCAGTAGGTGCAATGAATACGATGAAAGGTGAAAGTTCTGCTGTCCGGACAACCTTCAAGGTCTAGAAATGAGAAGGAAAGGGCAAAACCCTGTTGAGTTTGATTCTTGTACCACAAAAAAGCGAAAGAGAAACGGACTTTTTCCAAGTATGCATTGGTTTTGTAAATCTCAATACCATTTCCCATCATTCCCAGCATTACCGTAGATCAGGCTAACCCCACTGAAAGTATATAAAGCAACCCTGAGTTCCCAAAAACCTCCCAGGATCTTTGCTTCTTCACCTCCCCTTGCTTGGCTGAGCCCATCACCCCTACCTTTTCTATCCCTCACCTGTGGCTCAATGTCAAGGATGGCAATCTTGTCCTGCTTATGAATCTGGTGCACTGTTTCAAATTTGGTGCCAAACATGTTGCCTTGATAGCTGCCAAACTCCAAGAATTCATTGGCAGAGATGTTCTTTGTCATCTCCTCTGTTGAGATGAAGTGGTATTCCTTCCCATCTTCCTCACTCTTTCTTGGTGGCCGTGTTGTATCTGTGTACAGGGCCACAAATTCCTAATGAGCTCAGGGTTATCATCATGTCTTACTGGTTTGGCCCATGGCATCTATGGAAATCCTACACTTCTTTGGGGCAAAGAGTGGAATAAAGGAGATCCTCCCATGGGCCCCTGAGGGGCTGAGGTTCAAAGATAATGCAGACCAAGAAATCTCCCATCTGCCACCAGCATACAAAATTTGTATTGCTTTTCCTATACATTGCATCTCAAACCACCAAAACTAGGAATGTTGAGGCACAGAAATAAAGACATGACAGCTGAAAATATTCCTAATGGAGATTTCTGGAAAGTTGGGCAGGCTGGCACAAGCCTATCATTCCCCAACAGCCTGAGATGATCAGGTAGGATCACAAATTCAAGTCCTGCTTGGATAACATAGCAAGACTGTCACAAAAAAAAGGACTGAGGAAGTAGCGCAGTGTAAAGGCCTGGGTTCAACCCTCAGTACCACAGAGGAAGATGGTTGGGAATGGGGCTTGGTCAGGATATTTTTGGAAATGAAAATTAAATTTAAAGTTCCTTTTTATGATTTGAGTACTTTGGTTTAAACACATGTTAAAAGTTAAAGTGTTCCTAAGTGTCACATTTTCTATTACTTACATAAATTGTCTAATTAGCAAAATGTGTGACAAATATCCATAGCACCCACTTGTTTCTCAGCTGGCTCCTTCCCCTCCAACAGAACCACACCTGAATATCCATTTACAAATTAACTCTCCTTTGACCTGACATTATTTCATATGTCCTCCTGTCCTCCCAGTGAGGAGCCCCTCCTCCCAGGCTTCTCCCACTCTCCACCCAGGGACATTTGCCTTGTGCTCCCACACACCACTATGTCCCCCTGGACAACTCTCAGTGACCCATGTGGAAAAAGGCAAAGCAGCCAATGGGGAAAAAAGCCTAGTTCCAGGTTCACAATCTGGTTTTTATCTTAACTAGCAGTATCTCTAGGAACACACACAACTACACTGTGCAGCAGTTGCATGCACTTTGGGGAATGGGAGTGTTACCTAACTATGCACCTGACTCTCAGCCCTGCTCTCCATATCTATGACTGCTGCCATGATTACTCACGCTGTTTATAAGCACTGCCTTAATTTAGAAGACATGTCACAAGAATTAGCGGCAGCCTATATGGCATACAGGAGTGAGGTAGCTGGGAAAATGTAGGAAACCCAATATCCAAGTAAAATAGTTGTTTGTTTTGTTCCTGACAGGGCATCTCACTGCACAGTCCAAGCTGGTCCTGAACTCACTACATAGCCCAGGATGGACTAGAACTCAAGGCAGTTCTCCTGCCTCAGCCTCTGGAGGGCTGGAACTACAAGCATGTGCCACCACACCCAGCTAGTAGGTGGTACCAGGGATCAAACCTGGGGCTTCGCACTTCCTAAGCACGTGCCGTAATCACTGAGCTATGCTCCCAGCCCCCAAATAAAACAGTTTTAAAACTGGATTAGGAAGACAGTAGAGGACAGCAAGGAAGTATCTGTAAAGTAGAATAAAGAGGTGATACGCATATGTTTTACTTATTGAGGCCTCACACGTGCTAGGCTACTGCTCTACTGCAGCCACATCCTCAGGCCTTTTTTGATTTTTGAGATACGGTCTCACTAAGCTGCCCGGGCTGGCTTCAAACTTGCAATCCTGTCTCAACCTTGAAGTGGCCAAGATTATAGGTGTGTGGCACTATACCCAGGTAATGAATTTTAATTCTTGTTTAATATTTTTTAAAAGTGAAAGTGTTTACTGTACTTTCTGTTATGTAGAAGAGAACAGGAAACAGGTTTTTTTTGGAGCAACTATGGGCATAAACTTCTCTTTCCAAATTTTTAGGTTTGATGACTGAACATGTAAAAATAAAAGTATAGAAAAAGACTACATGGCATTTCTGAGAAAACATGATGCTAACTGCAATAAAAGTGTAATGAAGTGGGGCTGAGGGCGTGGCTCAGTGGCTAGAGCATTTGCTTAGCAAGCACAAGGTCCTGGGTTCCAAATCCCAGCTCCAGCACCACATAAACCAGGTGTGGTGATGAACACGGGTAATCCCAGCACTCCAGAGGCTGAGGTAGGAGTATCGCTGCGTGTTTGAGGCCAACTTGGCCTATAGAGCAAGACCTGTCTCAAAAGAAGTGCAATAAAGTGCAACACGGGTGAACCATCCTTCATGCTCTCACTCCCTCCACCCCACAAGAGCTACTTACATGGAGCAGGGTACACAAACTTCTCTGGATTCTGGCTGAGCAGGGCATTCTTAATGTGACTGCGGCCCACTCCACTGGCTCCTGTGTGGGAAAAAGGAAAGGCTTCCATCACTTTCCCCCAAAGACAAAGGAGGGATGGTGGGGGATGGGACATGGTTTTTCATCTCAGCAATGAAAACTGGCAACAGGTAAAAAACAACTTAATGTTGCTTCTGAGCTGGGCTCAGGGCCTTTCAGCTGTCAGAAGATTTTTGGACTACCAAGTGGCCTCAGGTCCTTTCTACCCATTTGGAGAAGGAGGGGCCTCTTTATAAGCGCTAAATGTTAGGACTCAGAATATAATTTTCATTTCCACAAAAACACCCTATTTTCTAGGTACATTTACTTTTCTGAGCTCTCCAGACTTAATGGAAATGAACTGAAACCAATGCTTTTCACTAGAAGCCACAGATTCTGTAAGCAACCAATGTTTCAGCTCTAAGGACAAGAAGGTAAACCACCCACCAGAACCAGTGTTCCCAGACCTAGATTTGGAACAAGGACTCATTCCACTTAGGGTCACAGTCATTTTGAGGAAGGGAGCTCCAGGACTTACATGACCACACAGCTCAAAGTGCTTTTCAGGGCCATCACTATGATATCAAAGCCCTGGAACATGTACTTTAAAAAGCCCATCACTAGCCCACCCCTACCACCAGCCAGATGGACAAGGAAGTTTACGGCCAAACCCAACCTCAAAGAACTGGTTGCTAAATAGCAGATCTGAACTCAGTGGCACAGACTTGTAATCTGGCACTCTGGGAGGCTGAGGAGGAAGGATCACAAGTTTCAGTCCAGCCTGGGCAACTTACCAATTTAGTAAAAAACTATCTCAAATCTTTAAAGAAGGGATCCAAGGATATGAAGGCCCTGGGCCCAATCCCCAGTGCCACCAAATAAATAGTAGGAAAATCTGTAAGGTTTAGTTTCATTTGTGAGGTGTACCCAGATGGAATTCTTGCGCAAATCCAGAAAGTTCCTTATATCTGTCCTCTGTGGAAAAGCTAAGAGGCCTTTATACCATTGCTTCCTCAATGCCTTTTCTGGGGTGTGGGTACACCACGTAGGTGGGAAAATAAGGACAGAACTGTAGCATGGGGTACGAGAAGATACCGATCAGCACCAAGGTCTTCCGCTTGAATGCAGGGAGCCGCACAACTTCCTCATAGGAAACAACATCCAGCTGGTCAAAAACTAGACACAAAGAAAACAAAGCAATGTTCATTTCCAGAGCCTGTGTGGGAAAAGACCTAGCCAGGGCTGAGAAGCTGACACCCAGTCGAGCAGAGAGTGATGATGAGGTCAGGGAGGTTGGTGGGAAGGAAGGATTTCGGATTGTGGATTGTGGGGGGTTTTTTTGTTTTGTTTTGTTTTGTTTTTCCCTGAGACAGGGTCTCACTCTGTAGCCCAGGCTGGTCCTGAACTCACTGGGGTAGCCAACACAATCCTCCTACCTCAGCCTCCCGAGTGCTTGGATTACAGGCATGCACCACCATGCCCAGCATTATGGGTGCTGGGCCATTGGCTTCAGGACCCTGCACTTACAGGGCAAGCGTTTTAACAGCTGTGCCATTCCTCCAGTCCCTCGGGTTGTATTTATTTTTAGTGTGATAAGGGAATTTTGCATAAGGGACTATGTGATCTCATTTGGCTTCTGAAAGTACGATGCTTGGATGCTGGGTAGGAAACAAACTACAGGGGTGGAGATCAAAGCAGCAGATTACCCACACCCAACTCCATGCCTCACGGTTTATACTGAATGTAACCTTGTTGAGAAATGATGAAGGTTATGCCTAATTGGCCACATCAGGTCAATGTCTGGGGCAACCATAGGAGATGCTGCTAAGAATTACGAAGAATAGGATGTCACAGTGAACTAATTCTGTATTCACGCTGGCATATTCCTTTATGACTTGATTTGATTTTGTCAACAATATCTACACCAAAATCCTTGATGTGGCTCTGTCAGCCAGTTCTTTGGATTTTGATTTTTCCCAATTTTTTGAACTCTGCATTCATCCTTCTTTCTGTATCTCCCTAAAACTGTCCCGTTTGGTCGGCCATACTTATCCCTTCTCCAGTTTCAGTAACCTGATATCTCTCATCAATACAGATGCTCCCCTTTGATTCCAGTTCCCTATGCCATGCAACTGGGCCATCTCATAGGCACTTAGAACTCAACAATGCCAACACTATCTCTGTACTGCCTGAAATGTCCCTTACCTTAGGGACACTATCAATCCAACTGCTCAAGATAGAAATGTGGCTCTCATTCTGCTTCTGCCCCTCCACCTCTCCAGCCATATCTACTTCCTGGTATGGCAGACAACTTCAGGTTCTATGACTTGCTCATGCTCTGATCCCTGCCTAGAGAGCTCTCAGCAGAATGAAAACATTTTTAAATGGCAGCTGAATGGTATATACTGCTGTTCATTTGTTACCAGCAACCTGTGTGAACTCATTTATAGCTTGCATATACAGTTAACCCTCCATAGGTATGGGTTCTACATCCTTGGATTCAACTAGCTACGGACTGAAAATGTTTTTTAAACGTATATTGAAAATTACAGTCACTTTTTTCTTATAATTCTACCCTAAATATAGCTCCATTAAGTCTTCATATCATATTATGCGAGGGACTTAGGAATCACAGATCTGTGGTAAACACAGGAGTGCTGGCACAAATCCTTCAAGGTCCTGAGGGATGATGGTGCTGTGTTTCCGGCCACAGTAGGTAAAAAACAAACCAGGAAGTAGTTCTCAGGAGAATAGACTTCTCTCTACAGTTGCTGAGATATTGCACGTTAAAGATGGTGTT
Source organism: Ctenodactylus gundi (assembly GCA_004027205.1). Taxonomy (NCBI): domain Eukaryota; kingdom Metazoa; phylum Chordata; class Mammalia; order Rodentia; family Ctenodactylidae; genus Ctenodactylus; species Ctenodactylus gundi. Next base: position 29,958 of record PVKB01003621.1, on the reverse strand, counting down.
GAGTAAGGTGTGAGCATAGAAAAGCCTGGAAGGCTATCCACTCAGTTAGCTGAGGGCTAAAGCAATGAGCCTTCCTGTACATCTACTGTCATTGTGTCCCTGGCTGCAAGGAACTTGTAAGGATGAATGAGAGAGAAAAAGAAGAAATGGCCTGCTTTTGGTATAGCATATGTCCCACTGCATCCCCTGCACACTACACCGTCTCCCCTCTGATGCAAGTTAAAGGGCCTGGGAAACCAGGGATGGGGGACAGAACTCAGAAAGCTTACTCGAGCTATGCTTCGCCAGGTACTTGTCTTTGTACTTCTTCTTCTTCCCAAAGGGACTGCAGCTTGGAGCTTCACTTGGAGCAGACTGGGCCACGCTCGCCACTCTCCTGGCAGGAACAGATGACCAAAGTGGAAAAGCCACAGATTCATTCAACTGTGTTGTGATGGGACTCAGTAACCCCCCTTTCCTCTCTGCACTAACCTTCCAGATTATTTTCTCTCTTTACTTGGCACTAGCCAAAAAACTTCATTCAGAGATGGCTACCCCATCATTCCTTCTCTCTAGAGTGTCGCTCTTGGCATCCAAGCATCTGGCAGTAGAAATGTGTCCATGAGGACATGAGCCTCAAGCACATCCTCCCTGCAGGACAGCCGACCCATCCTGCCTGGGCTTACCTGCTGCTCTGATAAAAAGCAATGTTCTCTGTGAGGTGTTAGCTGTGAAAATGACCTAGAAGCCACAGCCACAATGCTTAAGGTTTTGACCAGTATCATCCAGAGTCTGCACTGTATTTTTTTCTGTTGCTCTACTGCTAAGTTTATTTCTATAGAGCACATCCTGTGGCTTGGTGCCATGTTTATAACTTCCCTTCTACTGCATCATTGCTACAGATGAGACCAACCAAAATTTTGGCTTAAAGCTAAATACGGGGTTACTGAATGCCGCCCTTGGAGGCTGTCATCTTTATACCGGGCTTAGTTTGCAGAGGCAGAACAATGGCCACTGAGGACATGCAAATTGTGTAACTGGCACTAAGTGAGCAATATGGATTGAGGACAGGAATTGTTTTTCCCATGTACACATACTTAAACTGTCACTGTGTTCTGCAGAACTCTGAAGTCTTCCCAGAAATAGCTCAGAGTAAGAGAAGGGAGGCAGGAGAGGAGGGAGGTGAGGGGCTTTGTAAATACAGGGAAAGCAATGCAGGGAATGGGCTTCTTTTACCTATAATCAACTGCTTGTCAAGTAGGCCTAGAAATGCACTGTGGACCCTCCCTTTCTTGTTTTGCCAGGGAAGCTAGGAGGTCTGCTTAGAAGAAACAGAAACTACACACAAGAAAAACAGATTTCCGAGGCTAATTACTTGATCCAAGCACATCCTCTTTCTACCCGCATAAATGCAGCTCACCATTCCTGCAGCTCAGGGGAGGGGATCAATCCTGCTGACTCTTTGGAGGATCCCTCCACTCGCCCCTGCCACCAGTTGCTGTCATCCTTGTTGATGATCTGGATAATGTCCCCAGTAACAAACTTTAGTCCCGCCTCCTTGCAAGGGATCAGATTGTCCGTTCTGGGATCGTAGTCAAACTGTGCTCTCATGAACATCTGAAAAAAAGGGGAAGAAACTGCAGACAGAGAAATACCAAAAGACATATCTCAGATACTGGCTTCAGCAAGTGTATAGCAAGTCCTCCTGTATGGGAATGGGAGGTGGACAGCAGGGAGCACCCCAGAGAGGGAAACTGGAATGCGGAAAGGTGGAACCATGGGGGGTTGCACCTGCAGGAAGGCCAGGGCTGACGCCTTTATCACCCTTCCTGTGGCAACATGTTTGCAGTTATTGGATCTGAGTTGTGTACACTGGAATACAGAGATCTACTAACTAAAATGTATGTGTTTCTCTTGACAAGTATGTTAAATAAACCTGACAGACCCTTTCTAGAAAACCGACTAACATTGTGAGTGTGCCCAGGGCTTCAAACCTTGATGTTCCCTGGCCCTACGCTTCCCCTATATGCATTTATCTGATAAAACAGAATTCACAGTAGCAGTGTGTGGATAAGTGTGCTCATCATCGTTATTTATAAAAATGTCAGAGTGCTTTTATCCCTCGTTCTTGGTCCCAAAATAAAAGTACCTTCCTGGCAAAACACAATAACAGTGTAATACATGTCCTGGGAGCAATCTACTGTACCAAGAATAGGAAATGGGTTAAGTACGGTCATCTACTGAATATACAGAAAAATACTCACTATCCTTGGAAAATGGTGCTGCTGATAGGATGGTAAATGAGAATGTCATTAAACAAAAGCAATACCTAGTATGCTCAAAAAGTATCCGTTTATGCACAGAAAAAAAGACTGGGAGAAAGATACCAGAATTTAACACTGCCTTGCTGTGATAGTGAGCTTAGGCAGGGGAACAAGCTGAAGGAAAGGAACAATAAAGCATAGGAAGCGATGGGAGCAGCACTGAGATCAGTACAGCCAAACTGATTCTTTGAAGGTTAATGAAATTAAGAAAACAGAAAAAACATAACTTACCTGCAGAGATCCTAGAGATATTAAAAGGGTATCAGAGGGGTTTGGGGGATACCCCTGTGGTAGAGCGCTTGCCTAGCATGAGTGAGGTACTAAGTTTGATTCCCAGCACAACGGGAAAACTTTGCAAGAGGATATTATGAACACTTTCACACCAACACATCTGACAAATTCCTTGAAAAACACAATTTACCCCAGGTGATATAATAGTAAATTAAAAACATGAACACTCCTAAGAGATGTGATTGAAACTTAGTGAATAGTTTAATTTAAAAAAGAAGGCACATGGTCATCAATCTACCTCAAAATACCCCCCTTGTTTTGAACAGACTCATCCCATCATTCGTGCCACTTTCTGAAACAGCCCTAAGGTCCTGAGTTAGACTTTTCATCAGTCTCCCGCTGTGCTGTCATGGCTGCCTCCACATCCTGAATTCATGTAAAATGTGTCCCTTTCATGGTCATTTTGACTTTGGAGAAGAGCCAAAAGTCACATGGTGACAGGCTCTGGGGAATAAAGTGCATGAGGACATCCCGTCATGTTTTTATGAGCCTGCCTTTTTGTAGGATGGTACTCAGCAGCAGTGTTCACATCCCGTAAAGACATGAAAAAGGACTTTTAGAACTGCTTCAGGATGTGGCAAGAATGAGGGAACACGTGTGTTTGAAGAGAGGAGTATTCTGAGGAGGTTTAATGACAATGTATCTTTTACTGAAAAAACTTAAAAATTAAGCATTCATTATATATTCGATCACCCTCATATATCTATTAAGTAAGAATTATTGAAAATTATCTTCCATTACTCCAAGATACATACACAGACACACACACACACACACACACACACACACACAGTAGGGGGCACTGATGGTGTGGCTGTGGCTGGTAAATCTTTCAAACATTATTTGAAGAAATAAGGGTAAACTTATACAAATATGAATGACAGAAAATGATGACATTTCCCAATTCATTCATAAGTCTAGCATAACCATGAGAACCAAAATGTAGTAAGAATCTGAGAATCTTTCTCAGCAACAGAGATGTAAAAATCTGCAGCAAAACACCAACAAATCAAGTACATCGTGTATAGAAAGAATAATTAATCACAACTGTACAGGATCTTATGTCATTTAGCAACACAGGCTGACTATCTCAAAGGCAGTAAATTCACCACAGTAACATAAAATGGAGAAATTTATATCTTCTCACTATATTAAGAAAAAACATTTGATAAAATTCAAACCCCATTCAAGATTAAAATTCCTAACGAATGAAGAATACCTACAAAAATTCTTACATATTACAAAAAGTCAATTCCAGTGGGTTTAAAAAGAAAATATATCTTCTTGATCTTGGCGTTGTTTCTTTTTCTCCCATTTTATTGATGTGTATAATGCAATACATAATGTTTACATTGATCTTGAATATTTTGTGCACATACATATAGCAGCAGAATTACAAATCCTTCCCCTCTCCCTTTTTGACCCACTCACCTCATCCCCTTTCAACAAGTTCCCATTATTCCCCTCAGTTAGTTCTATTAAATGATTGTGATCTGGGTTTCTCATATTAGAGAAACCAACTGATATTTCACCTTTTGCTTCTGACTTACTTCACTGAGTATGATGGTCTCAAGTTGCCTCCACTTACCTATCTGTCTTTATAGATGCATAGTATTCCACTGTGCAGAAATACCACAATTTATGTATCCATTGGTCTGCTGATGGGTATTTTGGTGTCTTCCACATTTTAGCTATTGTTAGTTGTGTTGCTATGAACATGGGTATATATGCATCTCTGTTGTATGATGTTTTTGTATTGTTTCTTCACCAACTCATTGGAAATAGTGAAAGGCATTAGGCAGGGCTGTGATCACACTACCACCTGGCTAATCCTCTAGTACTACCATCACCATCTTCTGCCTCAAGGAAATGGGAATGAATTCCGAAGTTTAAAACAGGATCCTGAGCCAGGCAGCTGCACACTTGTGAGAATTCAGAACTTAAAGGCAGAATCATATCACTTATAATCAGATCTCAAAGATAATATGATGACATTACAGACAAAATGGCGCCACCTACCTGTAGTGCAGGAAGACGACTTTGCTGGTTGGGAATTACTTTTAATGAGATCATTCCTTTGGTTTCTTTCTATTAAAAAAAAAAAAAGAAATAGAATTGTAAGGAAAATAGCCGGGCCTGCTGGAGAAGGGCTGTAATCTCAGCATTCTGGGTACCCAAAGGCCAAGGCAGGAAGATAGCAAGTTTGAGCGGGGCTGGGGATGTAGCTCAGTGCAAACCTCTCCAGAAAAAAAAGAAAAAGAAAAAGAAAGAAAAGGAAGAAGGAGGAGGAAGAGAAGAAGAGTTGTAAGGAAAACTAACTTAGATGATTTGAGGTTCTATAAAGTCACTGCCCTACCAAAGTTTGAAGTTTTTCCACCAACAGCCATCTTTATCCTATATTTTGAGATGTTATAGGACAATTCCTTATGAAACCTAACTGTCTAGTGCTCCAATAAAAATAATAGCAGTAAAAAGTCACACAAAAGCTTTCTACTCTCACCACTCTGGTCAATATAGTACTTCAAGCAAGAGCGATCATGCAAGAGTGAAATATTAGGAATACATATAGGAAAGGAAGAAATTAAACTATCTTTATCTGCAGATGTCATGATTCTGTATATAGATGACCCTAAAAATTCGACCAGAAGACTCTTAAAACTAATTAACAAATTGGCCAAGTTGCAGGATACAAAATTAACACAAAAATAACTTGCTTTCCTATACACTAACAATGAAGTCACTGAGAAAGGATGAGAAATACAATCCCATCCTTAGTAGGCCTCCAAAAACATGGATAGGAATAAATCTAACCAAGGGGCTGGAGGAATAGCTCAGCGGTTAAAGCACTTGCCTAACAAGTGCTAGGCAAGAACCAAATACCTGAGTTTGATTCTCCCAGCACTACATAAGCTGGGCGTTGTGGCACACACCTGTAATCCCAGCATTCAGGAGGCTGAGGCAGGGCTACATATTAACTTCAGAACCAGCCTGGAGTACAGAGTGTGACGCTGTCTCAACAGATATATAGATGGATAGATAGACAGACAGACAGATAGATAAATAGATAAACCTAACCAAGAAAATGAAGAACCTCTACAATGCAAATTATATTATGCTAAAAAGATACTGATTAGGACATTAGAAAATAGAAGCCATGCTCTTCTCCTGGATAAGCAGAACCAATATAGTGAAAATGACCATAATACCAAAACTGATGTACAGATTCAATGCAATTCCTATCAATATACCAAAAGCATTTTTCACAGAAATAGAAAAAACAATCCAAAAACTGATATGGAACCAGCAGAAACCTAGAATAGCCAAAGCAATCCTGAGCAACAAGTCAAAAGCAGATGGCATCACAATTCCAGACATCAAGATATATTACAAAGCAATAGTGATTTAAAAAATGGCATTGGCATAAACACCAGTCAGGTGGGCCAATGGAATAAAATTGAGGATGCAGAGACAAACTTGAGCACACTCTGCCATCTGATATTTACAAAGGGGCTAACAATATATACTGAAAAACTCTAACAAATTGTGCTGGGAAAACCAGTCATCCATATGCAGAAGACATGTCACCCTGTACTAAAATCAAATCAAAATAGATCAGAGACCTAGATATTAAAGCAGAAATGCTAAATGTGCTGGAGGGCAAAATAAGTAAAACCCTTGAAGACATAGCAGTAGCCAAGAACTTTCTCAATAAAACACCTACTGCAGAATATTAAACACCAAGAATTTACAACTGAGACTATATCAATTTCAAAAGCTTCTGCATAGCAAAGGAAACAATCAACAAAATGAAGAGAAAACCAACAGGATGGGAAAAAATTTTTGACACCTACTCCTCAGAGAACTAATGTGTAGAATTTACAATGAACATGCAAAAAACTTAGACCCCCACCACAAAATAAAAGACCCAATTAAAAGTGGGCAATTGAAATGAATGGACAGTTCTCAGAAGAAGTACAAATGGCCAACATGAAAAAAGCTCAAAATGCGTAGCCATTAGAGAAATGCAAATCAAAACAACACTGAGGAGGTGTTGCTGCCAAGAACTCAAAAAATAATAGATGCTAGTAAAGATGTGGAGGCAAAAAGAACCCTTCTACATTGATGATGCGATTGTAAATTAGTACAACCATTATAGAAATCAATATGGAGATGCCTCAAAAAGTTGAAAATAGATATTCTACTTGACCCATTATCCCTCTTCTGGGTATCTTTCCAAAAGAGTTAAAAGCAACATGAATATATCTTCAGAGATACACTCAGTGAAGTGACTCAGTCACAGAAGATCGAATACCGCACGCCTTCTCTAATGTGAGAAACCCAAAGTATAACTATGCAAGAGAGCTGTACAAGAGATGGTGGGAAGCGGAGAGACAAACGGGTTTGTGGAAAGGGAGAGGGGATGTGGGAGGAGGGAGGAGGGTGAGAAAGGAGAAATGGAAGTGAATGTGATAAGGATGTGATATGTATGCACACCAGTTTCTCATGTTTAATGTAACTGCCGCATACCACAAATTCGTATTAGTAAAATAATTACAATTGAGAAAAATGCATGCATTAACCATATACAATATATTGTTTTGAAATATGTGTACATCATGGAATGACTAAATGTAGTTAATTGATACATTTATTACCTCATGTACTCATCTTTTTGTGTTAAGAACATTTAGAACTTACTCTCTTAGCAAGTGTCAAGAATACAATTCGCTGTTATTAACTACGGTTGCCACACTGCACACAAGGTCTCCTGAATTTACTCCTCCTGGCTACGTGGAATTTTGAATACTCTGGCATCTCCCCATTGCCTGCTCCAAACCCAGCCTCTTGTAACCACCATTCTACTTTCTATGAGTTTGACTTCTTAGATTCTACATGCAGAGTTCATGTGGTATTTATCTTTTGTGCTTGGCTTATTTCACATAATGTCCTGGTTCATCCACAGTACAGCAAATGAGATTTCCTTCTTTTTAAAGGTGAAATAGTATTCCATTATGTGTATATCCCATATTTCCCTTTACTCAAACCACTGATCCATCTTGTGGCTACTGTGAATAATGCTGCAATAAACAAGTATCTTTTCAAAAGGTTATGCTTTCTGATTTTTGTTGAATTTTTAACAAAAATGTATATTTCGCTAAGAAAGTTTAGAAATTCTAGAATTTTTTTTTTTACTAACATACTATATTCTCCAGCAAGGAGCTTATTTTTCATGGGCTCATTAAGAAACAATCCAATCTCAGAATTCCATCTGAGGGTCTGTTTGTTGAGGTCACTCATAGTACTACTGTATTACTCAGGATCCCAGTAAGACATACAGGGCACATTCAAAGAGGGTGTTTGAGCCAGACACAATGGCACATACATACCTATAATCCCAGCTACTTGGGAAATTGAAGCAAGAGGATCACAATTTCGTGGCCAACCTGGGCAATTTAACCAGACCCTATCTCAAAGTAAAAATAAACAGCCAGAAGTGATGGTGCATGCCTACAATCCCAGCAGCACTCTCAGAGGCTGAGGCAAGAGGATCACAAGTTTAAACCCAGCCTGAGCATCTCAGTGACTTAGAGAGACCTTATCTCAATAAAATAAAACAGAATTCTGGGGATGTAGCTGAATATGAATGCCCTGCCTTCAATCCCTAGTACAAATGAAATAAGTAAGTATATAAAATGAAAATACTAATACATTAAAAAGGCTGGAGATATAGCTCAGTGGTAAGAGTAATCCCAAGTTTGATCCTCCAGGGCAGTGACTAGAGTTTAATGAAGGAATTGGAGTTTTAGGAAGGAAGTATTCACACCCCTGTGTACATCCTCAAGGGGTGGAGCAAGGGAGAGTATGTGAAAACTGTACCCACGGGAGAAGGTCTGAAAGGTAAAGAGTAGGGCTACAAGTAGCCTGGCCACTTCTCTCAATCTCTGACTTCTTACTGACTCCTCTGAAGCCCAACTATAATGTAGTTGTTTGTGGAGGCACATGGCAAAGCAGAGGACAGTAAAGAAGTAGGTGGGGCAGACAGATGAGTCAAAGGAAACAAGAACAATGGCATGCGTAACAGGTGTCAACAAATTCTGATTGAAAATAAACAGCAAGGTCAACTTCTCATTTGTGATATCCTATTTTCTCTTAGTACTAGGTCTGTGAGAAAGAATAAAGACTACTACTTTCATTTGCAGATGAGAAAACAAAGCCTTAGAGAAGTTAATTCACCCGCTCAATGTTCCAGAGGCAGAAGAAAGTGCAGCTGAGATTCAGAGCTGCTGTTAAAGACCAAGGTCTTCTGACCCCCAGAAAGACACTCTTTCTAAGACACCACATTGATGCATGAGTTACCTGCCCTGCTTTAGTCTTTTACAAAATGAAAGCAGAGAAAATTCATTTCTAGCACAGAATACCAGAAGTGACAACAGCCTCAAGAAGGTATAAACATGCTGGCAAAGACAGACAGAGAGAGAGAGAGAGAGAGAGAGAGAGAGACATGAGTATGTACCAACCCTTTACTCAGTGTAGACAATACATACATACCATAGCCTTCTGCAGTTGGTCCACTGAGCGATTAGTCACATTGGTGCCATTGATTTCTAGAATCTCATCCCCCACATGAAGGGAGCCTGCCGTGAAACAAGAAATTAACTCCCAGAAAAATAAAAGTGCAAACAATAGCTGTCAATGACAGCACAGGAGGCAGGTTATAAAATAAAGAGCATTCCAGTTCTTCTATGTATGATGGCTTTTGGGACAACCTTTACATTCAAATGAGTGCTTACATAATTTTTTTCATGGCATTAGTTTTACTTTAAATGTTTAGACAAATTAACCCTGAGCAAAAAAACTTTACATTATATTTTTAATATATTTTAATATTTTACATGTGTGTGACCTTGGGACTCTTTATAGGTTGTAAATTACTCAGAATTAAAAACATTCAACTATGAGAGACGGAAACAAATGTCCTTTTGAATTTCTCAGGGGATGTATCAAGGCATGAACTTGACAGGTCAAGTCTAGCTTGTCCTCCTTGTTCTCAGTCACCCACGAGCTCTGTAATAGCACTTCACCCTCAAATTCCTGGCCCCAGACTGACTACTGGCTCCAGAAGCCTGTCCCACATGCCCATTCTAAAAAGAATAACAAGGTAAAGCGAAGAGCTCTCAGACACCAGTTATCGTTTAGCTAAAGCTTCAAAATGTTCCTAAATGGTAAATTTAGTCAATGTTAGGATTCTATGTGGAAAGCTGTTACCACTAATTTTTTTTTTGAGTCAGCATCTCACTCTAGTCCAAGCTGGTCCTGAACACATTATGTAGGCAAGGCTGGCCTCAAACTCAGGCAATCTTCCTGCCTTAGCGTCCTGATGCTGGGATTATAGGCGTGCACCACCATGCCCAGTTTATGTGGTGCTGAGGAATTAAACTCAGGGCTTTGTGCTTGCTAGGCAAGTGCTGTAACTGCTGAGCTACACTCCCAGCTCAAGGTTACCAATATTTATGTCACCTTGGATAAAAAAAAACTAATCATAAAAGGATCAAAGTTTGTGAAGTAGAAAACTCGTTTGAGTAGCCATAGCCCTAACACTAGTAAAAGTTCCAGGCAAGGCTCAAAGAATGGTGTGGTTCAGATAGCCAAATCTAGGTTGAAAATAGCTGACAAGATGGCATGTTCTAATATATTGCTCTGCTCTCTCATCACCTCCTAAAATAGGTTTTATTAAATGGTGCATTTGAAAATTGATGACAGTTTAGCATCAAGGAAACACAACAGTTAACTATAATTTTCTGATAAATGTCTGTTTTCTCAGTTGTAAACTGTTGGCTCCAGGAGGGTAGGAGATGTTCTGTGTTCTTCAGTGTTATAATTCAAATTCTAATGCAATGAGTGACATGTAGTAATGACTGCAATGTTAAGAAACTGGAAAATATCAATACAAAGTAGAGAGATGGTGGCTTTGGGAAATCTGTATTAAATCAATTTTCTGAAGAGCAAATTATCAAGGCACATACAAATCTCTTGGTATAGTCACAAAAATGCCATCAGTTTTGAGGATTAAAACATGTATGTCCCATACCACTGAACAGGGAGTAAATGATCGATCCCAGAATAAAACCCAACCTAGGAACCCTCCCCAGAAGAATACCTTGTCTATGAATCATGCCACCATGGAGAATTCTGGCCACAGTACAGGACTGTTTTTCATTCAGTTTCAGAGTAATTCCCTGAAATAAAGGCAATGACACGGTAAGCTTTATTTTAAGCTCTTTCTGAGATTATTTTTAAAAGAGCTTAAGGCAATTTCTCAGGCAAGATACTTCCTTTACACCAAGAATAGTCCCCAACTGCAGCAGGCAGAAAGCTTGCTTTGAAAGGCGCTTGAGATGGGGATGGAGACACAGCAGCCGGTCAGCTGCTTTCCTAAGCCCAGTGACCACACGAAGGAGAGGTAAATGGTGGTAGACAATATGACAAAGGATTACCATGGGCTCCTCTGTGACCTTCTCAAATTGTATGAGACGCACTTTCCGCACCTCCTGACCCTTGGCCTGGGTAGGACTACCGGGGGCAGCAGACCCATTGGTGTACATGTCCTCAGTTACAGCATTCAGCTGGTTGGACACAGCCTGTCAAGTTAAAACAACAGAGCGGTACATCAAATAAGTGGCGAAGGCCATAATCAGCTCATAAACTGCAACCCTAAGACGCTCAACATCACTGTAATCAGGGAAATATAACTGCAGTCCACAATAGGGTAGTACCGCACACCCATTGGTCTAGCTAAAATAGAGCAGACAGACGACCCCAAGCGGCGGAAGTCTCGCACATTGCTGCTGGAAATGGCTAACGGGGTTGCTACTAAGGAAAGCAGCTTGGCAATTTCTTATAAAAGTTAAACATGGGGCTGGGAGCAGGGTAACCCAGTGATGAGAGTGCTTGCCTGGCAAGCGCAAGGCCCTAGGTTTGATCCCCCAGCACCGCACACTAGCACCAAATACTAGGGTGTAGCGGCACACACCTTTAATCCCAGCCCTTAGGAGGCTGAGGCAAAAGGACTGCCATGAGTTTGAGGCCAGCCGGGGCTACACAGTGAGTTCAGGACCAGCCTCAAATACAGAGTGAGACCCTGACTCATACAAAGTGGACAAACACACCATATTGTGCACCAATGTCACTCCTAGAGATTCACATAGAAACTTATGTATGAATTACACAGCAGATTTATGTTAGAATGGCAAAAAAGTAAAAACAAGCAGGTGTGAAGCACAGATAATACAAAACCCAGCTGTGGTCCATCCACACCAAAGAATGTTACTTGGCAATGAAAAAGATCAAACTATCAATATGTGCAACAACAATATGGATAAATCTCAGAAAAAAAATTGTTAAGTGAAAGGTCCTTGAAGAGAGTACATACTATATGATGTAATTTATATGAGATTTTTATTTTTTTAAATTTATTACATATCACATCCCTTTTCCCTTCCCACCCTTTCACACCTCCCCCACTTTCCCTTTTCCCTCTCCATAAAGCCCATCTGCCTACTTTCTTCCATATCTCTTACATTTTTTATGGTTTGATTTTCTCATATTAGAGAAACCATGTAATATTGAACTTTCTGGGTCTATTCATTTCACTGAGCATAATGGTCTGAAGGTGCATCCATTTTCCTACAAATGACTCAAATTTGTCATTCTTCATGGCAGAGTAGTACTCCACTGTGTATACATACCACATCTTTATCCAGTCATCTGTACTCGGTCATACTAGCTTCTTCCAAACTTGGCTATTATAAATTGTACTGCTATGAACATGGGCATGCATGTATCACTGTAGTATGACACTTTAACTCTTTTGGGAAGATACTCAGAAGAGGTATAGCTTGCTCAAATGGAACACTGATTTTCAGTTTCTGTGGAATCTCCACAGTGCTTTTCATAGTGGTTGTACCAGTTTACAGTCCCACTAGCCATGTAGGAAGGTTCCTTTTTCCCCACAGCCTCACCAGCATTTGTTGTTTTTGAGTTCTCGAAACTAGCCATTGCTACTGGACTTAGATGGAACCTCAGTGCTGTTTTGACTTGCATTTCTCTGATGGCTAAAGTTACTGAACATTTTTTCATGTATTTATTGGCCAGTCAGACTTTTTCTGAGAACTGTTTATTCATTTCAGATTCCCATTTGTTGACTGGGTCCTTTATTTTTGGAGGGTCTACTTTTTTCAATTCTTTATGTATTCTTGATAATAGTCCTCTAGCAAATTTTTTCCCATTCTGTGGGTGCTCTCTTCACTCTGTTGATTGTTTCCTTTGCTGTGCAGAAGCTTTTTAATTTCATATAGTCCCTATGAGATTTTTAGAACAAGCCAAACTATCCTAAACATGATAAGAATGGTTGTCTTGGACACGGCGGGGAAGGGACTAGCTGCGGAAAGAGCATGAGGTAACTTTCTGGGATGTTGGTTTCCTCCAATCCTAACAGTGGGTGAGGTCTCCCAGATGTATGTATTAGCCAAGATTCACACAACGGTACACAAAGGTGTGGGCATTTCACAGCATGTAGTTTCTATTTACTTTTCCCCACATCTTTTATTAGTGTATACTGGTTATACAGATCAATGTGTTTTATTTTGGCAGATTAGCCCATGTATATAACGTACTTCAACTATTCTTCCCATCACCCTCCTCACTTGTCCCTCCCCTCTAGTTAGTTTCACATTGGGGGAACTGATTCTATGTGTATAACATACAGCATGTAATTTTTACTTTAAAAAGAACCGTAAAAAAATACAGAACCCTAGCCAATGAGTGGTACGCATGCTGAAGATCTTAAGAATGAAAGGCTGATGTCTGTGACTGATATTGAAATGCCAAAAAAGCCTCCAAAAAACAAAACATAAAACAAAATATGACAAGGGCTGGTGGTACATGCTTGTAATCCCAGCTACTTGACAAGGCAAGAGATAGCAAGTTTGACGTTAGTCTGGACAATTTACAAAGACACACTCTCTCCCTAAAAAAAAAAAAAATGCTGGGCCTGGTGGTGCACACCTGTAAATCCCAGCTCTCTGGGAGGCTGAGGCAGAAAGAGCACAAGTTAGAGCACAGCCTGGGCAAATTAGTGATTTAGCGAGACCCTGTGTCAAAATCAAGACTAAAAATGTGCTGGGGATATATCACAGGGCAAATACCACAGATCCTTACTGTTGGGAAAAAATAGTAAGGGCTGGAAGGGGGGGGGGAGGGAGGAGGCAGCTCGGTGGTAGAGCACCTGCCTAGCATATATGCTTAGTATATTTTTGGAACATTTTAAAGGTCATTATTTAGCATCTGGTAGATTATTACATTATAACACTTAATAAATTGGAGATAGCAATTAAAATATTTTACTAAAAGCTACCTAAGGCCCCTTGGAGCAATATCTCATTCTGGGGTTTGGCTAGATAAATACTGGAAGATCAATGTACCCCAGCTAAAGGGGCAAAGCTGCTGTACAGTCACCTTTGTACATATTTTAAGTACACAGGTACCTTGCAAACTTGAAATGCGCAAGACCAATGCGGACAAGTGGATGGTTTGGGATAGACAGGTGATGTAGCAAACATAGCAACATGTTAAGTGTCGAACCTCGGAGCTGTGGCTGTATGGCTGACAGAATTCTTTCACTGTTTCAGTAACTTTAATATTTTTCAAACAAAATATTAGGGGAAATGGTATGAAGAGACTAAAAGACATTCTGATCAGGAACCCATAAATGCTTCTGTGTGTCTTCTAAGAACAAGAGCATTCTCAAAATTGCAAGTTTACCATCACACAACCCTATAATCCACTGTCCCAGTGATGCTCTTCAAAGCACTATCTTTCCCCCAGCCAGAATCCAATCTATGACCATGGAGTTTTCATATATCTCTAGCCACCATTAATTTGGAAAAGTTCCTCAGCCTTTTTCGACACTCATGACCTTGACAATTTGAAGGACAGACTGTTTTGTGTCTGTTTCTTAACTTGGGTTTGTCTGATGTGTTTTCATGATCTGGCAGTCTGAGTTATGCATTTTTGGCAGGATTCCCACAGTGACATTGTTTTTAATGCCCCCAGCACCCTATGCACACAAACCTCTCACATGATCATTATCTTCTTCTTAGGCTTCTTCACCGGCTTGCCCTCATCTTACTGACTCACTGACGTTGAAGGGGCCCAGGGTCATCCTAGGGGCAGGCCAAGTGGAAACCTCTGAACACTATCTCTACCTATCCCACATAAAATATTATATCAAACACAGTATGAAGGAGGAAGAACAGGCCTGAGCTTGGGTTACACAAGGGTCAGTTTGGTATTTGGGTATGAGCTAAAAATGAATGGCAACTCCAATGGGAAGGTGTTCCCGGCAGGCAGAACTGTGCCACATCACCCACTTTGTCGGGGGAATATATGTCCAGCGGCCGCCCATAGCCTAGAGGGGAATGGACAAAAAGATGGGAGACAAGGAGGTCTGGGAGAGAAGCTTATGCACAGACATAGGTCTCTAATGGGTGATCTTTACAAAATACATCTTGAACACTTGGTAGGCTGAGACAGGAGGATTGCTGTGAGTCCAAGGCCAGCCTGGGCTTTGTAGTGAGTTCAGGACCAGCCTGGGGCTACAGAGTGAGACCCTGTCTCAAAAGAAAAATACATCTTGATTTTAATTTGCTGCATCATTTCCAAGAGGTTAGTAGGGTCTCCAATGAGATAGTGAAACCTGAAGTAGCGACTTACTGGGTGACCTCAGATGAGGGAAGTAATGAGAAAGAGGAACTAGAACTTCAGAAATCTCGTGACACCAAGTCCCATGGCACTGCTGTATTAAGAAAATCATGTAAGATAGGGTTGCAACTTGGAAACTGACTTAAGATACCTGGGATGACAGAGCTTCACCTAACTGCAAGGTTTCCTATCATACAGGACTTTGTGATACACATATCACTACATGAGGAGGCACCATGGAGCATAGGAAGGTTCTGATACCTAAAGCCATATTGTCAAGTGAAAACACAATGTGAGGAAAAGATAGACAGGAAAAAAATCTAATCATATTTGCTTATAAAAGTAGAAACTATCTCTGGAAGGAAACATAGAAATGGTTGCTTCTAGGAACAAGAACTGGGACATGATGGAGTGAGAAGGAAACTGGTTCCCCGTATCATCACACACTATGTGCTTGCATGAATGAATGAATGAATGATTACAAACACTGTACAGGACAGATTCCTGGCAAGAATCTTGACCTCCCGAGGCTTCCATTTCCTCAAGTATAAAATGAGGGCTGTAACAGAATGACCTTATAGGGTTGTGATGGACATACATTTAACATAATACCTAAGAGCATTCAGCAGCTGATAATCTTGAAAGATGCTGCTAAAAAAAAGTTCACTATTCAAAATTCTATGCATCCTTCATTTTTATGTTCCAATGATTAATTTATATTCAGGCAAATGAAGACTCACTATTCTTAAAAACTAAACAAAACACAATGTTTTCTAAGTAGAATTTTTGTAAGTGACTGACACTGGTGTTCAAGTTGCGTGGGTTTCCTCCTTCCTCACCTGTGACCCTATTTAAATGACAATGAAGGGGGACAGGAGAACAGAACACACACACAAAGAAAAAAACGCAAATAAGCTATCAGGGATGAGAGTCCATTACCTTTCTAGAAGATGGAACATAAATGGGGGAATGGTCAGTGACAAGCTCAGAATGTGCAGAGGCTTCAGCTGAGAGGTGAACACAGTCTGAGGCAGCTCTACCTTTCAAGTAGGGAAAAAGACAGGCCAGGCCACTGGCACCAGTCCAGAACTGCCAAGTGGACATCACTTCTTGGATCACTGGCCAGAACTGGAGAACAAGGTCATTCCAACCTTCAAATCAGGCTAGGAAAAGAAGAATTTAGACCATTCCAAATAAAATCAGGGATCAGTAAGTGAGAAGTGGGATGTTTATCAATTATAATAATATGGAAACCATTTATGGATTTTTGCTTTTAACAATCTACCGTTAGACAAATCCTAAAACAGGTGTAGCCAAAAGACAGACCTCAAATATGAGCACCATGATATTAAGATACACATATACATGAGAGAGGTTTAAAAGGAAAATGAAAGAAAGGGAAGGGGCCAGTAATCCTGTCCCCTTACACAATAAAGTAGTCATGAGGATCAGCACTGGTCGGACAAGAAATCAAGGAACAAATACATAAAGTTCCAAGAGTAACTCACAAAGCAGAAGTGTAACCTGGCAACTCAGAAATTTGTTCTTTCTGGTGTATCGTGCTCCTTCCTTGAACCCTCCCACATTGTGAAGTTTGCGAGTTATTAGTCCCATAAGCTTGGACAGGTTTATAAACCATTTTTCACCTCCAAACACGATTCAAAAAGTAGAGATAAAAATTTGATTTTGGCTGAGCACAGTGGTGCCGGCCCGCAATTCAAGCCATCTGGAATTGCAGATGGAAGGCTGAGGCAGGAGGATGGCAAGTTTGTGACTTAATGATTTAGGGAACCCTGGCTCAGAAAAAGCAAAGGCTAGGGATGTAGATCAGTGTGAAGGCCTTGGGCTTGATGTCTGTTACCACAAAAAGAAAAGGGATTTCTTCATTTGCCTGACTATAAATTAATCATTGGAACATAAAAATGAAGGATGCATAGAATTTTGGATTTCATTTAATGAGTGGCATTCTTATATACAGTCCCAGCACCGGTTTAATGGCAGGAATTTGGATGTGTAGTCTTGTGTTCTCTGTGGAATGGTGCTACTTGGGTTTCTTGTTTGTCTGATGAAGAAACCTTTGCATCTGTACAGAGTACACTAGGTAGACAAAGCACATTGGAAAAGGATCTTTAGACACTTGCCCTTTGGTCTGATATATGTGCTCTCAGATGGCTTTAGTGCTGAAGAGACAAAGTACCTGGTTAATGTATGATTAAGACAGTACCTGTCAGAAAATTCTTGTTCTTAGGCCTCTGACCCCCTCCACAGCTCTTATCATTTGTGGTTAAACAGTGCTAATCTCTAAGTCCTGGGGCAATCTTTGTTCTCGCATAGTTTCTTTTGTTTTTTGTTTTTTGGTGTGTGTGTGTGTGTGTGTGTGTGTGTGTGTGTGTGTGTGTGTGTGTGTGTGATGTGATGTGTGGTTTTTTCCCAAAGGGGAACAGGATAAGGTCTGTGCAAGGAGTAGGTACTTTTGTGCCCTTGGGCTTGAAGACACGCTGGTAGGTGGTGCTGTGTAGCTCCCAGGATCTACTCTCCCTGGTGCCCCCTTGCCTTCTAGGACCAAGCCTTGTAAGTCTTCATGTGGAAACTGTTGACAAAGAGTAGACTAAACAAATGCTGCTCTCTCCTATCTTTACTGTCAGCTGCTCTTAAGTCAAATGTCTGGAGGACACCAACTTCGGTAGCCCCTATTCTATTCCCATCACATGTGCCAGGCCAAGTTTGTTTTTCATCTTGTTTGTGATTGACTTCCTTTGAGCAACTGTCTCTGCCCTTTGAACCCCACTGCAGATGTTTCCTCCAGAGGAGCTGGAGAGTGCTGTGAAGCAGCCAAAGTGCCCAGCTATGCTGAAGCCTGTACTTCAGTGTCTCAGATGTAACAGGCGAACTGCAGGCCAGGCAGAGGGAACAGCGTGTGCGCAGCTCACATGGTTCTTGCTCAATGCAATATATTCTGTGGGGTATATATGGTCAGTGAGGCTGTTCTGATTTATTATCCTAAGAAATAATTTCTCTTCTTTCTCCTTTTATATTTTTTATAAACATTACTGGGGATTGAACATGGGACCTTCACATTAAGCTACATTCCCCAGCCCTTTTTTTTTATTATTTTTTATTTTGACATAGGTTCTCCCTAGATTGCTAAATGCCCCAATAAGGGCTTGAACTTAAGATCCTTCTGCCTCAGCCTCTCAGGATTGCTGTGATTACAGGCCTGTACCAATACACCTGATCTGGTTGTTTCATTTGAGGAAATATTTCCATTCAAGGTTTTTCTTTTCACACATGCATCTTAGGAAATAAGGTGTAATTTAAAAAGTTATTTAGTTCTCTCCACAATTCCATTACATGGTAGAGTTTCGAGCAACGTTTGTCTCTGTCCTTGATTTCCAGGATCTCTGATTTTTTTTCAAAACTAGAAAGGCTTAGTACACTTAGCAGATAAGAATCTGGTTTTATTGTGGTCACTAGGGCCAAGATAGGTAAAAGTCACTCAGTCTGTCGCCCTTCCAGCACTGGGGATTGAACCCAATTGCACTGCACCACTGAACTGCATCCCCTTTTTATTTTTCATTTTGAGAAAGATTCAAAGTTGCCTAGGCTGGCCTGGAACTTAAAGATCCTCCTGCCTTGGCCTCCTGAGTAGCTGGGATTACATGAGTGTGCAGCTATGTCTGGCTTCAAATTTATCGTGTAAGTTCTGTACTTTTCTTCATTTGTTTTCCCTAGAGAAGACAATGAACTGAGGAACAAGTATTTCCCTCAGTACTATTGACATGCTGGGCCTGGTTAATTGTTTGCTGTGAAAACGAATCCCCCATTCAGTTGTGACACTCAAAAATGTGAAACCGTGAAGGAGGAGAGACAATCACTTGACATTTCACTGATGCTGAGATTTTCCCCTAAGCAGTGAACTGCTATAATCTTTCAATGCTGCTAAAAAAGGACTTGAGTGTGGAGTACAGAAAGGCAAAATTAAATAACTGTATTTCCAAAATTGGCTAAGGGTAGAAGTGACGCCAGAGGCGGGAAGGGGAAATCAAGCCCCTGAATTAGGGAACCAGAACAGAACTTTCATAACACAGAATTTTGGGGGTTTTTTTTGGTTCTTTGCTTTTTAAAATATGTTCTTTCATAGAAAAGATGTGAGCAAAAAAAACACAAAATGGATTTTTGTTTAAAAGTCATTTGTCCTACGAGCCTTCTCTGTTCTATCTTCCTCTACAGTGCCTATCATCATCTTTGACTATCCTGCTTAACCAACAGGTATTGCTTGGCTTCTGTATCTGCTTCACTGTATCCCGAGCACCTCCATCTACATCTCAGACGAAGGGGGCAGGCACTGGGGGTGCGCCCCTGTCCGAGTTGGGAGGTAGCTCTGTGTTGGGGAAAAAGCAGAACCTCCCCTTAGGGCCTACTTGAGGACCGAGGCTCTGCTAGGTTCCCCGCTGTACCCATGGGTCCCCCGGGAAGCAAAGCACAAGGCACCTGCCCAAGGCAAGGGAGCCATGAGCGGTACTTTCGAGCACGAACTTGGCTCTCACAACCCCGTCCGTTGACCCAAACACAAGCACTCGAACAACCGCCAGGCAGACCTCCTCCGAGATGTGCTCCTTAAAGTCTTTCCGTTTCTCTGATTTCCGTCCACAGAGAAGTTTCCCTTGACCTCAGCGTTCTGTCCTGGCCGCGGCCTCTCCCGATTCCCACCCAGAAGCCGCGCCCGGAGCCCGGCACGACCCGGGCCAGCGCCGGCAAGGCCTCCACCTGGGGGCCAGGGCCCCACAGATCGGGCCCCCTGGGGACAGAGCTGCGGACGGGGGATCCCTGGGCGAAGGGCGCGGCCCGGCGCCGAGCCGCAGCCCGCACCGCGGGCCCCGGGGGCCGCTCACCTCCGGCCGGCTGCGCTTCTGCAGCAAGTGCTCCAGGTAGAGGTCGGAGAGCGCCGTGCGCATGCTGCCCCCGCCCTCGCCCTCGCTGGACTTGAGCGTCATCTCGCCGGAGCCGGGACGCAAAGCGCTCGGGCAGCCGTCGTACGAAGCGGGGGACCCAGGGCCTGTGCGGCGGCGGAGGCGGCGGAGGCGGCGGGGACGCGGCGCGACTGCACCGTCACCAGCCCGCAGGCGGCGAGCCGGGCGGCCGGGGGCGGAGCTCTTCCCACGCCCCGCCCCTCCCCGCCCGCGCCCCGCCCCCAGCCCGCCCCCACCGGAAGGAGGCCCCGCTCCGGCCCCCGCCTCGGAGGCCCGGGCGTAGCTGGGGGCGTCTCAGAACAGTAAGAATGTGGGAAATTGACATCCTCCGGGCTGCACCGTGCGTTCGCAGCGGAGCCACTGTGCCCTCCCAGGTTGGGCATTGTGAAAATGGCTGGAGGCTCCCGTGCTGCTGGTGCCCTGTCATGCACACTGCTGTTCAGTGACACATTGCATTGCTTTCGAGAGTAAACCAGTTACATCGACCTTAGGCCGCTTCCCCTGTGGTCGGTCAATGCCACAACATTTTTAGGGATCAGTGAAAGCATATAAAAAAGACATTCCCTAGGATCCTGCAGGAGGATCCCCATACCTTGGGCGGCCGGGGCGAGGGCGGGGGGAGTTGAAATAGCTCTTACAATGACAGAGGCTTTCTTAGAGCACACGCTGGGCGTACAGGACCCCAAGCTACTATTACTAGGCTCCCAGTAAGGTAACATGCGGTTCTTGACTCCATGGAATCTTCTTACCTTTATCAAGTTTCTTTGACACATGTTCATAGCCATTGGGAGAAAACCCAAAAGCAAAAGTTAAGGGCCGAATAGCCCAGTTTTCTGCAAGAAGCTAATGTGACTAACGATTCACACCTTTAACTACTGAAAGAAAGCATAGGTGAAGAAGAGCTTCTAGACTTCACGATAAACATTTCTTAGAGAATGCAGACAGAACATTGACTACAGAATAGAATACTTACAAGTTTGGCTTTATTCAAAACGATTTTTATTAAAAGACTCATAGGGAGCACACAGACCAGATGACAGTACTTTCTACGCACATGACAATAAAGGATTCTTATTTTGAATATGTAAAAGACTAAAAACGAAGAAAAACAAGCGATCCAGTAGAGAAATGGGCAACTGGAATAGCCCTAGTGGAGCAAAGTGCATCGAAGTGCTGGCTGAGGAGGAGGAGGTGTATGGTAATGGGGTGCCAATTATAATCCTAAACCATGCTGCTGTAACTGAGACTATAGTGTAAGTTTACCAACCCTCTTTAAGTCTTTGTAGAAGATTGCTACCATATTTAAGGACTGGACTGGCAACTCGTTCTCTTAAAACAGTATTTCAAACTATAGTGGTTTCCTTACAATGCATATGAGTACTTATACACAGCCAGTCTTGGTGGCATAGGCCTATAATCCAGCACTCTGGGAGGGTGAGGCAGGAGGATCACAAGTTCAAACCCAGCCTGAGCAATTTTGCTAGACACTGTCTGAAAATCACACAATAAAAGGGGCTAGAGATGTGGCTCAGTTGCCATAAGAGTAGGGAATTTATTTGAAGAATATAATGATAGATTAAGAATGTATATGTAACTCTTTAAAATAAACAGGAAAGTCACCAACAGGATAAAGGAATATGAGAAGGCAATATAAAAATAAGAAAAAATGCAAATACGATAAAGTCACGGAAAGATACTCAACCACACTACTAATGAAGAACACAATTTAATGAAAAATTGCTCTGTCAGGCCTGTAACCGCAGCAGTTTGGGAGGCTGATATAGGATTGCAAGTTTGAGCCCAGCATGGGCAACTTGGTGACTTAGTGAGACACTCACTATCTCAAAATAAAAAATAAAAATGGATTGAGGATATAGCTCAGTGTGAAGGCCCTGGGTGTAATCACCAGAGCCACAAAATTACATTGTTTAGATGAACTAAGTAGTTTTCAAAATTAAGATAATTAGTACATGCCATAAAACTTACCCGTACAGAGTCAACAGCTGCATAGTTTAGTGTGTTCCAAGTTGTACAACCATCATTACTACATAACTTTTTTTGGTCCATTGATATATTATAACAAAATACTATAAGTAACATATAAAATTATTTCTCATAATTCTGCACCGTGGAAAGCTCAAGGTCAAGGTGAAGAATCAGTCTGGTGGTTGAGCTCTCACATGGTGGATGGGTACAAGCAACTTCTCTGAGCCTCTTTTAAAAGGTCACTAATTTCAAAGCTCAGCCAAAGCCTCTACTTCTCAATACCGGTACATTGGGAATTACATTTCAACATTTGAATTTTTGAGGAGCATAAACATTCAGACCGCAGCATAGTTTGAAAATATTTTCTTCTCCATTAAGACTCACTTGCCCTTCCCAGCCTCTGGCAACCATCAAGTACAGGTTGGCTGGTGGACTGCTGTACAGGTCAAAGTTATACTACTTGAATGACCTCATAGAACTTAAGGGGATAATGTATGTGGTTTTGGAGTTAGAGATGGAACCTGGGGTCTTTACACTGAGCCCTCAGACCACTTTTATTTTTGATTTTGAGACAGGGTGTCACTAGGTTGCTAAGTTGCCCAGGTTGAGCTACAACTTGTGATCCTTCTGCCTCAGCCTCCCAGAGTGAAGGGACTGTAGGCCCACACCACTAGGCCTGGATTTAAGTGCTTTTTTGACTGAAGAACAGAGCAAAACATAAATCCTTTGTGTATGAGTCTTCATTAATAACAGCCCTTAAGTTCCACACATATTTGGGAAGGAAATGTGCAGATAACAATAAAAAAATGAACAAGGGAGCAAACAATAAACAAACAAGTTCTCATGAGCGAAAACTAGCGGGAACCATAAATAACCAAATTCGATCAAAATTTTCAGATATTGAAATTCCAGATTATCTCAAAACTAGAAAAAATATAAATTCGATTTACCAGGTTAATGGAAAAACTCATTTTATGTTACGAGGTAACAAATATTCAATATGAGCCAACATTTCATGACTAAAACATAATTTCTATCAAACTAGGTATAAGAGGAACCATCTTCAACTTCATTTTAAAGTGTCATTTGTTAACAACCTGTACCAACTTACTTAGAGGTGAAAACCTGAAATCATTTCCTTTAAGATTTTGATCAAGACAAACATGGGTCTGTAACTACATTTTGTACATTACATTATATGTCCTATCAAGCATAGTGAGGCAAAAGAGATGTGTAAGGATGTAAAGATGGAGAAGGAAGAAGGAAAAGTTCCATCATTTACACATGTATTATTGTCTACAAAGTATTTTAAAATCAAAAGATAAATTATTAAAATTAATAAGCATCATTATCAAGGTTGATAGAAATCAACTGCATTTTTCTACACTAATAACACAGAAAACATAACTTTAAAAGGTATCATTTCATGCAAGCAAGATAAAAGCAGAAATCTAGTATTCTTAGAATGCCAAAGGCAAAGAATAAATCCATCAACTAAGATTTAAAACAATAACATTTCATTATGACATCAAAAAATACCAAATATCTAGAAATAGATGAACTATATGCATATACTATATGCAAAGGATTATAAAACTCTCCTGACATCTATTAAAGCTAAAAAGGAAGAAAAAATCACATTCATAATTTGGAAGACTCAATTTCTTTAAGATGTCAGTTTTCCCAAACAGTCCTATAGATGCAATCCAATTTTTATAAAAATCTTAGTAAGTTCTTTGTTTTGTGAAAGTTTTTTTGTTTTTTTTTTTTGAGACAGGGTCTTACTCCATAGTCCAGATCCTATACTCACTATGTGGCCCAAGTTGGCCCTGAACTCATGGCACTTCTCCTGCTGCCTCAGCCTCCTGAGGGCTAGGAATACAGTTATGTGCCACCACACCTGGCTGATTTTCATGAGCTGGGTGATGGGGAACCAAACCCAGGGTGTTGCCCATGCTAAGCAAACGCTTTAACCGCCTTGCTACTCCCCAGCACCTGCTGTGTGAATCTTGACAGTTTAGTCTTACAATATGTGTGGAGTTGTAACCAACAGTAAAAAATCCAAAGTACTCCAGGCAAGTGCTCCAACAACTGAGCTATGGCCCCAGTCCCAGCCAAAGTGCTGTAGAAGGACAAAGTTGAGGGACTTGCCTTCAGATCACAAGGTCTTTTCTAAAGCTATGGTGAGTGAGAGAGTGCAACACAGGCACAGAAAGTGGATTGATGAAACAGGAAAGCGGGAAGGGGGCAGAGACATATGCATATTTAGATGGCTTGATAATATGACAGAGGGGGTGTCTCACAGCAGTAGGGAAAGGACAGACTGTCATTAAGAGGTGCTGTGCACACTGGATAGTCATATCATCAAAACAGAAACTGGGACAGTTAGAGGTGATGTAGCACTTTTCTCCAAACTACTTCAGTCAGAACTTAAGAAGATGGATTCCTTGAACAAACTTTAGTTAAAGTGTTCACTGCAGCAAAGCTTAAAGTGGAAAAATACTGGAAGGCAAGGCAGCTAAGTGTGGAGATGCATGCTCACGCAGCTGGTCTGTTTTTGACATTCCCCGTACCTTTTTATGGTCAGCCGGCTCCACATCAAGGTGGTCATTGTTCAAAATCTGGTTTTGCTTCTTGGAATCTATGGCAA
Source organism: Ctenodactylus gundi (assembly GCA_004027205.1). NCBI lineage: Eukaryota > Metazoa > Chordata > Mammalia > Rodentia > Ctenodactylidae > Ctenodactylus > Ctenodactylus gundi. Next base: position 4,999 of record PVKB01003621.1, on the reverse strand, counting down.
CTATTTACTCTTGTCAATTCCTAGAACTGCCTTTAGGCGCAGAAGTAGTGTTCAAAGTTCATGAGTGGAAGATTATATCTCTTCACAATGTGAAAAAATGAAATGGACTCTAACTCATACACACAAAAAATTTGTTCCAAGTACATTGAGGACTGAACTGACTTTCGTGTGTCAATGTAGTAGAATTCCTTTATGACTTTGGGATAAGAAAGGATTTCTTTGACACCCAAAACACTAACAAGCAAGACCAAAACCCAGAAGGGCAAATATTAAGTCCTGTGGCTCCATATCTGGCATGCAGGGCACATGATGGAAAGATATGAGGTTTGTAAGGCTTAATCAGACCCAATTCTATGGCCTTTCTGGTTACAACCCACAAAGCCTATCTCTTGGGCTGCATCACTCCTGGCCTGGCACGTTCCTTGGCATAATTTCTACATCTCCACTGCATCTCCTTTGGCTTCACACCCACAGCTTCACATACTGCCCTCTCAGAGGGCCCTCGGGAAACTCCAGTCTGTCACACGTTTTTGCCTAGCATGCTACCTTTGCAATCTGCATGGAAGTTTTCCTGATCCCACAACTCTTGCATACTTCTTTCCATGAAAACCCAGCACTGTGTGGATGATGCCAAGGTCTGCCACTGGCTGAAGCAGTAGCCAGCCTCTGTGGACCATAGCTGCAGTAGCCTGTGAGTAACTGGATGGCTGATCATGGGAAAGTCAATCCTGAGGAAATATTTCTAAGGTGCCCTTGTGTACAGGAGCAGGGTGCCCCACCACTTTCTTCTCAAAGCAAAATCTTTCAAACGAGTTTATACTTTTACACCCTTGATCCTACGATAGGTGAGATCTGGCTAAATCCTGAGATGCCTCAAGCCATCTTTTCTATCGTCCCTGTACAGAGTACTTGGCGTCTCCTTAATAGCACCAGTCTCCTCTGCAGTGATATCGTCTTTGGCCACAATATTAACCATGGTTCTTTTCTAACCAAGCATCTGTTTTTCACATCTTCCTGGCCTGCCCTTTGCCCATTTCCCATTGTAAATGTAACTGATCTAACTGATTAATTCTCCTATTAACTTCCTCTCTTTCTTCCTTTCTCTCCATGCCCTCCTCCTCTGTCTTTTTTGTGGTACTAGGGATAGATCCCAGGCATTCACACGTAGCTACATCCTATTACTTGCAAATAGCCATGGTAGTGCACACCGGCAATCCTAGCACTCTGGGAGACTGAGGCAAGAGGATTGTAAATTCAATCCCAGCCTGGACTACACAGCTAATTTGAAGCCAGCCTGGACTACAGAGTGAAGCCCAGCCTCAAAAAGAAAAAAAAAAAAACTTTACTTGCATTATATTTAAAATAGTGAATACACAGAAACATCTTTAATTATTATATAGAAAGTGGTTACATGACATAAGGTTTACTACATTTTTAAAAATCTCACGTTGAAATTAGTTTGAAAAATGCTGCCTTTTGCCAGCAAATACATGAAAAGATGTTCACCATCCTTAGCCATTAGAAAAATGCAAATCAAAACATCACTAAGATATCATCTTACCCCAGTGAGAAGGGCGCATATCAAGAACTCAAACAGCAATAAAGGTTGCTAAGGTTGTGGGGAATAAAAACCCTTCTACATTGCTGATGGGACTGTAAACAGGTACAACCACTATGGGGGACAGTATGAAGATTCCTCAAAAGGCTGAAAATAAATATCCCCTTTGGTCCAGCAATACCGCTTCTGGGAATCTTTCCAAAAGAGTTAAAAGCAATGTATAACAGAGATAATGTATACCAGTGTTTATAGCAGCACAACTTGCAATAGCTAAATTGTGGGAAACACTGAAATATCCATCAACAGACCAACTGATTTAATAAATGTGGTATGTGTACAAGTTCACAATGGAAGAAAACTTCCATAAAGACAGGTAGGTTGGAGGCATTTGTAAGTAAATGGACAAAACTTGAGACCATCATGCTTAGTGAAGTGAGTCAGACTCAGAAGGTAAATACCTCATGGTCTTTCTAATATGAGGAACCCAGAGTATTGGCATTTTATAGAACCAAATGGGGGGGATAGTGGGAATCATGGGGGATAGAGAGGGTGAGGGAGGGCCAAAAAGAGGGAGAGAAAGGGATTGTAACGTTGATACGATATATAAGAGCACAAAATACTCAAGCTCAATGTAACCACTGTGTATTGCACATTTATACCAATAAAAATGGTGGAAACGCTTCCTGCTTTACGCCTTGTAAAAATTTATATTAGTCTATTAATGGTTCTTAGACTCTAGAGCAAAGACACGAGCTTACACTTGTTTAACCCAGAGTCTCCCAAACTTAACTGACCAAGGAGTCTCCTTGTTTTGTAACACTTAGTAAAACAGAACTATCATTTCATAGACAGCCTTTGGCAACCTGGTAACATGCGCATGGATGAACAGCATGGAAAAAGATTCACACAGGCACTGGCAGGGTTTGTTTGTGAGTGCTAAGATTAGGAGTGCTTTTTGCTGCTTTCTGTAGGTTTTCCACTAAATATTACTTTATAGTAATAGCATTAATAAAGTTATTGGCATTATTCAATTGCAGTTTTGATGGAAAATAAAGGCGAAGATAATTTAAGAGGGAAGAAATTTTAATTTGAACTCATTTTAAGCAACAGCATATTGTTCTCCACTGTCTTGGAATCCAGCAAGTCGGATGTCACACTTGCCCTGTGGAGTCTTCTAGCTGCTCACTGGACTGGTTCACCTACCAGAATGCCGCAAAAGGAAAATTAAATGGTGAGTGCTGAACTAAGTTTTCCTTTTCCTCTGCTGTCGGGGTCTGTAGGGAGTTACTATATAACCCCAGGGAATACTGGAGTTTAGATGGCATCTTCTCGTAATATGAATCAAATTATTGCAAACCAACAAAATAAAATACTTTGATGACTTTAGAAAAGAGTAAGAGTATCTTCCTAGTATACTTGGGATTTGACGTGTGGAGGGGTGTGCTTGGTTGGGTTTGCTCCTTTGGTTTTTAAAGGATCTTTTAAACATGTACTAATTAAGCAATATAGTTTATTGTGAAAAGACAGGAAAGTGCAGTTAGGCAAGAATAGAACGGAATAGAAATAACAGCAACAGCAATAATTAAAACAACCTATCTACTGTTACAAGGAGATAGTTAATGTCTAATACTTTGATTAGATTCAAAGAAGCTTTGTCTATATGTGTTTAATTTTAAATAACCAGTTGTATTAAGCTGTACATCCTCTATTACAATCTCGTTTTCCATGTAACAATATTTCATAAATGTCTCCACATAATTATCCTATTGCATCAACATTTTGTGGCTATATGACACTCACCGGATGAAGGCACGATGCTGTATGTCTCCAGCCCTAGACTATGGACATTTAAGTTGTCTTTATTTTTTCAACACTATAAATCCTACTAAAAACCAATCTTGTATGGCCAAGTATGTTGGTGCACACCTGTAATCTCACCTACTCAGGAGGCTGAGGCCAGAGAATTGTAAGGTTCATATTTGCATAGGCAATTTAGAGAGGCCACGTCTCAAAGTTTAAAAAAAAATAGTTTCTGGGGATATAACTCAGTGGCTAGAGTACTTACCTAGCAAGTAAAAGGCCCTGAATTGATTCCTGGCACCACATAAACTGGTGTGGTGGTGCACCCCTGTAGTCCCAGCACTTGGGATGCTAAGGGAAGAGGATTGTCCTTAATTCAAGGCTAGCCTGGACTACATAGTGAGCTTACGACTGGCCTGGACTATAGAACAAGACCATGGCTCAGAAAAGAAAGGAAGGAAGGAAGGAAAGAAGCAAGGAAGGGAGAGGGAGAGAGAGAGAGAGAGAGAGAGAGAGAGAGAGAGAGAGAAAAGAAGAAAAGGGCAGCTCAGGGAAGGGCATGTAGGACAGTGATAGAGTGCCCCTAGGTCCAATTTCAGTACTACAGAAAAATACATAAAAAATAATGAAAAGCAAAAAGTTCCTTGAGTGTGTATCTGTGCATACGTGTTAACAGCACTCAATCTTGATTACCACATCTTCTTCCAGAGTTCTGGGCGATGAACCAGGCTCCCGCGGTGATGCCTCAGGGCTGGGCTGCTGGCGTCTCCTACATTACCACTGCGGACAATAGAGCACAAGAGTACAGAGGGTGAAGGAGGCACAGTGACTGTTGGCAATCCTTACTGGGAGATGTCATAACTAAAAATGAAGCATTGCTGTTGAGAGTCTATCATGTGCCCAGCACCAAGTGCCCTTTATGACTGTATATTCAAGTCTCCCTTAGCTTCTGCGACATTTAACAAATCTTAACAAGTATCTTTTTTCTGTTGAATTGTTTTGGTTCTGTTAGGAAAGATGAAAGTGTTGGTAGGTAGAGTAAAAGGACGGGCCCTGCAGATTCAAATTGAGAAATTGACATTAACTAAAAGGACACACGACTAGCAGCTCATTTGTTCTCGCTGCTCCCTGGCTCAACTTTTGGCAGACAAAGTTCAGGGGCTTTGTTCCTACAAGGGGAAAAGGGGGTGGAGCAACTGGATAACCCATGACTGTCTCTTATCCCTACCTAACCAACTGGTACCCTGAAGGCTGCATAAATCAACGACCTGTGACAACACCTCCAATCCCGAGGCCAACCTAGAGATAAGAGAAAGGCAAAAGGTCATAAAGGGAGACCCACTATGTAGGCCTCAGGCATTCAGACGTTCAACTTGGGGTCCCCTTCCCCGACAGGAACCTTTCCTTCTCTCTCTTCTTCCTAATGAACTCCTATCTTGCAACTTCACCACCTCCGACCTGTAGTTCTCTCTTGGTTGAGGGAAGGACCCAAAAAAGCTGCAGGTAAGTGTAAGGCAAAGACGCGGCAGTCCTCTTCATCAAAGAAGCAAATTATGTGTCTCCTGCATCTAAAATGTTTTCTATCCTTACTTTCACTAAATTCTATCATTATTTGATACTACTTCTTGTATCCTGTTTTCC
>PVKB01003620.1:0-188670 GCA_004027205.1 Ctenodactylus gundi | reverse complement strand
GAGCCAGTATTGCAGAGAATACTTAAAGGAAACTTAGAAAGTGAAAGGGAGACCAGTGACACCAATGACCCCAGAGAAGAAGTGACAATAGCTAGAGAATGAGCTGAGAAAAAAGTATGTTAGTAATCAGTGAAATATGAGTAAATAAGACATGAAAGTTGAGGAATTCTGAAATAACTAAATTTGCCTTCATGTCTGTCGCTTTAAGTATATTTATGTGGTATAGATTTGACTTCATTTAATGTAGCAATGTGATATAGTTTTAACTTTGTTTTGTTGTAGCAATTTGCTTATTAGGTCACTAATCAAAGTTTATCCTAAGGAAACTGATTGATGTAAAGATAACCTTGTGAATGTACAAATATGCACCTTCCAGTATTCAGCTAAGGCAATTGAATTTTATTTATTATTTTTTTCTTCTTTCCCAAATTAACTATCCTTTTGAACTACATGCTTATAGTTATTTTCTAATGTGAACTGGTGGGTAAGGCCAGGTTTAACAATAACAACAAAGATATAGGAAAATATGGAAACAAAAACTTTTGGTGAACATCCCAATAAAGGGATTGGTTGGATTCAGAGAGGAGATATCAAGATTTGACTACTGTGGACCCATTAGAGGAATAGGAAGCTGAGGTAGTGTGGTGACTTAAGTGAAATGACTTAGGTACGGAAGATTAATATGTTAAACACTGTATGGTTTCTTGGACTTGGAAAACCCAGAACACAGACATTCTTTGGAACCATATGAAGTGATAGCTGGAGCCAGAGGAAGGGACAGGGAGTGGGTGGGAGGATAGAAGATGGGAAGGGATTGTGAAGTCGATGTGATACATAGACGTACGGAACACCCAAATTCATTGTAAATACTATGTATTACATTTGTATACTAATAAAAATAGTGTGTGTGTGTGGGGGGGGGGGAGAAGCTGGGCCCATTGGCACAGGCCTGTGATCCCAGTGCTCTGCAAAGCTGAGGCAGTAAGATGGCAAGTCTGAACCCTGCTGGAGCCAACTTAAGAGACTTAGTGAAACGCTGTCTCAAAATCAAAACTAAAAATTGTGGGCTGTAGGAATGGCTCAGTGGTTAAAGCACTTGCCTAGCAAGCACTAAGTCAAGCACTAAGTCCTCGAGTTCGATTCCCCAGCACAATATAAGCCGAGCGTGGTGGCACATGCCTGTAATCCCAGCACTCAGGAGGCTGGGATAGAACTGCTCTGAGTCCAAGGCCAGCCTAGTCTCCGTAGTGAGTTCAGGACCAGCCTAGACTACAGACTGTCTCAAAAAACACCCAAAACTAACAACTGGGCTGGGATGCAGATAAGGGTTGGGGTCCAGCCAGCGAACTCCACACAAACATTCTAAAACCCAACGACATTCGTGGAGAAGGAAAGGGGATAGGACCGGGAGGGAGCACGGGAGCCCATTTCTCAGTTCTTTAAGTGTAATTATTATGTATTACACATGCATACTGAAAATAGCAAATAATTTTTTTGGGGGAGTGGGGGGAATCCCCAAACCAGACTGGATAAATGGCACAGCAGTTAGAGAGCACTTGTGCAAGGTCCTGAGTTCAGTTCCCGGCACGACATAGCTGGGTGTGGTGATACACATCTGTAATCCCAGTACATGGGAGGCTGAGACAGGAGGATTGCTGTGTGTTTGAGGTCAGCCTACGCTATGTAGTGGGTTCAGGACCAGCCTGGAATATAAGCCTCTAGCTTAAAACAAAACAAATCATTTCCCCAAAACCTTCAAAATGGGAACCACTTCTGGTGGCAAGCATTTCAGATAAGGACACAGCGCATAGCACCAAGGAGAGCAGCAAAGACCACTGTGGCTTTGGTACTGGACACACAGTAGCTGGGTAAGCTGTGGTGTGTCTCGCAGACCCTGTGACGAGACTCTCACACAGGAGGTGTCAAAAGGCAACAGGCCGCTACTGGTGTGACATGCAAGCGCCACACGCGTGTGCGGGGAGCGTGGGGGTCATCAGAAATCGAATCCAGGGCCTTCACATCCCCAGCCCTTTTGTCCTTTTGATTTTTAGACAGGATCTTGCTCAGTTCCCAAGTTGCCCAGGCTGGGCTCAAACCTGCACCCTCTTGTCTCGGCTTCCTAGAGTGCTAGAATGACAAGCCTGGCCTGCTTCGGCTTTTCAAGCCTGCCTTGGAATGTCCCTATATGCCAGAGACAGGGGAACACAGCTTCCTCAGCCCTCCCCGCCGGCTCCCAGGCCGGGGCCTTACCGTGCCAGGTAGCCCAGGATGTGGGCCCGGATCACCATGGCCGCGCGCCTCACCTCCTCCTCCCGCCGCTTCTCCAGCTTCTGCTCCAGGGATTCCCGAAGGAAGACCTGGTGGGACAGAGTCGCATCACGAGCCAGGCCTGTGGCTGGCGGGCGCCGGCACCTGAGTCCAGGCTCCGTGTCTCTTCTCAGGCTGCCGGCCCACAGGGCGGCCTGTTCTCAGCCTGGCTTTCCACATTCTTCCATCAGCGTGGGCTCGCGGTACAGCAATCACCTCGCGAAGGCGATGGACTCAGACATGGCGCCCAGATCCCTTCCCTTCCCATCTCCACACCCCTCGGTGCCTTCCCTCTCCACAAACTCTGTCTTCTTACTTTCTCCCATCTCTCCTGTACCTTTTTACAGGTTGGGTTTCTCGTACGAGAGAAACCATGTGACATTTACCCTTCTGTGTCTGACTCGCTTCTCTAAGAGCGATGGTTCCAAGGTGTATCTGCTCCCTACATCTTACTTATGGCACAGTAGTGCTCCAGAGCGCACACAGCTTCTGCATCTGTTCATCTGCAGGTGGATGTGCTGCCTGGCCCATTTGTGGGTGTGATTTGGAGCCTCCCTAGGCTGCCCAGACTGGCCTTGCGTGCTGATCCTCCTGCCCCCCAGGGTGCTGAGCTCACAGGCATGAGCCAGGCGCCCAGGGAGACCACTGCCTATAGCATATTCCATATGTTCATACGAGCAGGCCTGACCGCCGGGGGAGGAAGAGACCCGGCGACAGAAATAGGAGGGGGCTGGGGGAACGGCACAGCGGTGGAAGCGCTCGCCTTGCACGTGAATGGCCCTGAGTCCGATGCCCCAGCACCACATAAAGCTGGGCGTGGGGCGCACGCCTATAATCCCAACCCTCCAGCCGTGAGGCCAAGGCGAGCCTGGGCTACAAAGTGAGTTGAGGGGGTTGGGGGGAAGGCTGCACAAATAGCAGCTGGAGATAAAAAGAGGCGGTGCCACTGTGAGCCCTGCCCACATCCCTGGAGCCAGCAGTGTCGGTGGTGCGGGCCCTCGCGGTACCTTGGTCTTGCCCAGCTGCCACTCGCCGCCGGCTGCGTCGTAGAGTTGCAGCAGCGCCGAGCACTTCCCGCGGACGTCCTCGGGCAGGGGCAGCGTCCGGGTCAGCACTTTGTACCTAGGACACGAACACAGATGCGCCGTCGTGGGCATGGGCACGCGGCACCGAGGACTAACCCACAGTGCTCACGCTGGGCTACACCCCCAGCCCAGCCGCCTTGTAACTGCGAACTTTACGTGTTGAGACAAGGCCTCAGCCAGCTGCCCTACCTGGCAGCCCTTCCGCCTCGGCCTCCCAGAGTGCTGGGACCCCAGCGGTGCACCCTGGGCCTCGGTCTGGGGTGCTGCCTCGTGCCCTGGTGCTCTTCTTCCCACCCCTTGGAAAACAGGCCACGTGCGACCCCGCTTGCCTCGCGTAGAAGTCCTGAAAGGGCTGTCGCACGGCGAACCCGGCCTTGCGGATCCTCACGGTCTCCAGCATCCCCGAGTAGCGCAGCTGGTTCAGCACCACCGCCTGGTCGAAGTGGTCAGGCATCTGCAACACCAGGAGTGGGACGTAGGAGACGGCGGGCCAGACGCCACACCAGTGTCTCACACGAGCGTGTGCACTAACAGAATGCTTCTTTTCTGTGGCCCCGCAGACTGAGCCTAGGGCCTTCACCCAAAGCTGTATGCCCGGCCCGTTTTCACCTCGAATTTTGAGACAAGATTCTTGCAACGCTGCTAGGTGGCCCGGGCTGAGCTCAGCGATCTCCTGCCTCAGCCTCCCAGGGTGCTAGGATTACAGGCCTGTGCCACCAGGACAGCTCGTACCTACAAGACTTGGGATAAGCCGAGCCTGTAATTCCAGCACTATGGGAGGCTAAGGCAGGAGGACCACAAGTCTGGATCTAACTTGTGAGACAGATACTTAGTGGGACCCTGTCTCAAAGTAAAAAGAACAAAAAAGTGAGCTGGGCCCCCCATTCAGTCCCCACTACCAGCCAGGATAAAAGCAGAGGGTGGGGGCTGGAGGAACGGCTCAGCACTTAAAGCACTTGCCTAGCAAGCAACATGTGACGCACTAAGTACCCAAGTTCGATTCCCCAGCACCACATAAGCTGGGGGTGGTGGCGCACGCCTGTAATCCCAGCGCTCACAAGGCTGAGGCAGGAGGATTGCCATGAGTCCAAGGCCAGCCTGGGCTCCATAGTGAGTTTAGGACCAGCCTGCACTACAGAGCAAGACCCTGTTTAAAAAAAAAAAAAAAAACAAGGGGGTAGAAAATAACCCTTTGTGGGCTCATTACCTGGCTCGGGCCTTCACACTGAGCTACATTCTCAGCGCCTGCCTACTTACCTACATGACACAAGGTCTCACTCTGTAGACCAGGCTAGTCTCAAACACAGGGCAATCCTCCTGCCTCAGCCTCCTGAGTGCTGAGAAACGGGTGTGCACCACCATGCCTGGCCCATGTGGTGCTGGGGAATCAAACTCAGGGCCTCATGCTTGCTAGGCAAGCACTCTGATCACTGAGCTATGCCACCAGACCCGTAATTTTATCTCTGAGACAGGGTCTCATTAGTTATTAAGCTGTCCGGGCTGGGCTTGAACTGGCAGTTCTCCTGCCTCAGCTTCCCAGAATGTCAGGGTCACAGGTCTGCGCCACCACACCTGGCAGTGCCACTGCTGTCTTTAAAGAAACCAGCCATTTCTTGAGATATTATCTGTCTCACAAAAAAATCACAATATGCAGCTCCACCTTAAAATCTATTAAGCTTAATAAAAATTACTTTAAGTGTCGATTTAAATGGCATTTTTTAGCTGAATACAGCAGCCAGAGGAACACACGCATATGCATACACACATGCACACGCACATGCACACACGCACGGGTAAACGAGAGGGAAATAAAAATGCTAGCTACTGGATAAAAGATTCAAGTCTATTTGCTTCCGAGTCAGACCCAGCACCTGCGTGGGGCTGTGGGTGCCCAGGAACCCCACGACAGAAGGCAGGCACCCACCCCGCCTGACCCCCATGGGGCTCCTGCCGGGCCGTCCGACTGGAAAGGCCACACGGACAATGGGAAAAGTGGGTCAGTCCCCATCTACAGCTCTGGACACGGACTCACATTAGTCTGCCCACCCTCCCTGCCTCCCAGTAAGTGACTCAAGTCCTGTTGTCCTGCACAAATGTGACCAGGACCACAACCCCCGCCACGGGAGACCACGGGATGCGAAAGCCCACAGAGAGTGCGAGAGGCTCCCTGTGGCGCCAGAGGAGACGCATGCCGGCCGTCCTGCGCTCACAACCAGCCCGGGAGCCGCGCTACCGGACTCTGGAAACCCAGAAGGCCAAGCCAAGGGTGCTCCGGGGCTCTGCGGCGGCGGAGACGGCCGCCTGGGCGGCCAGTGTCCCAGCCATATGGTCTCCCTACCGCAGCCTTCCTGGGGGGAGGGTGGGGTGCACGTCGAGGCACCCTGGCAAATTTCTATGCCACTTCCCTAGTTTAGAAACCACGGGGAGCCGGCCCTGGGACGCAGGCCCAGAACCCCAGCACTCTCGGGAGGCCGAGGTGGGATGATTGCAAGTTCGAGTCCAGCCTGGGCAACTCAGTGACGCAAGGAGACAGTGTCTCAAAATAGGGAAAAAACCGAGTGGAACTGGGGGTGTAGTTCAGCACACAGCCTCGGGTTCGAGCTGCGGTTCCACAAAACCAGGGTTGAGGGAAGGACCACTTCCGAAAGTGTGTGGCTGTGCGCACACGCGGGGACCACAGGGGCCGGCTCTATCTGCGTCCCGGACCCGGCGCCCACGATGCTCTTGCTCGCTTGCTCGCTCTCTGTCTCTCGCTCTCACTCTCTCTGACCCACTCTTTCCCCCGTGGCCTGTATCTGACCGAGCCGAGCAGCCCTAGTCTAGCCGTGGAGTTATCAAAGCTCTGCCTGCCAAGGCGCCGCCCCGGCCGCCCACCTCCAAGTTCTCGGCACACTCACCATCTTCCCGAGCCTCCGGGGACAGGAGGGACAGGAGGGACATTCCACCTTTGGCGAGGCTGCAGGGCCAAAATCCCTGTGGAACCTGACTGCTGCCCTGACCTCTTCTCCCAGCTCCAGGAGGGGACAATGGTGAACACCATTCCTGGGCTTTAAAAAAAGGGCTCTGTTGCCAGGGCAACCCTTTCCCACTCGGGGCTAATTAGTGTGGTGGGGCTGGAGGGCTTGATCCAGCCCCCGGGGAGGGGCCAGAGGGGGGAGCCACGGCAGCGGCCCGGGAACTTAACCAGGGAAAGGGCCATCTCCGCCAGCGGTCGCCTGGGGCACCCCCGCCCATGAGGCCTAAGTGGGGCGCCCCAGCTCCCCCGGCCCAAGGTGGCTTCTGCAGGGGCCACTTCCTCTTCTGGGAAATTTTTCAATGGTGTCACAGCTGGAGGCTGCCCACGAGGGGCTGGAGAGGCCCTGGCCAGCCAAGGCACCACCCGGCTGCGGGCACTGGGGCCGCCAGCAGCCTAGCATTTGGAAGGAGCAACCCTCAGTCACAGGAGTGCTGGGCTGATCTGCGGGGAGCAGTTATTAGACTCCCACAGCGCGCCAGGCTTAGTGCCTCCGGCTCCGCGCGCAGAAAGGAGGGAGCCCTTGCGTTGGTGAGGGCCTTAAGGTTTGGGCAGAGGCCTGGTCCGCCTCGGGGTATGAGGGTGCCGTGCCTGGGAAGGGAGGAGGCGCAGGCAGACCGGCACAGGGCTGCGCTCCCGGGAACAGGACTGCTGGCCAGGCCGCAGGACGGGCAGCGTGGGGCCCGGAGGACAGCACGCTCAGGAGTCAGGGCCTGCGCGCGTGCTGCTGGGAGCTGCACCCACGGGCGGTTCTGATTTTTGATTCTGGACAGGGCCTCACAAAGTCACCGAGGTGCCCCGGCTGGGCTTGAACTTGCCAATCCTGCCCCAGCCTCCTAGAGTGCTGGAATGCCCGCAGGGCCAGGCCACACGGACATCTCAATGTGATCATGCGTCTCTGAAGACATTAATCCATTTCCTACCAGGGGACACAGCTGGGTGCAGAACAGGCTTGGAGGGCAAGGCAGGGAGGCCCTCGGACGGGCCCGGCTGGCGGGCAGAGCGAGCTGCCAGGGCACCTGTGCGACCCGAGGGGACCTGTTCGGGGCGCTTTCGCTGCTGCAGGCCCGCGTGGCTCATGGGGCTGGGGGCGGGAGCGCGGGCTTCTAACCTTAGCTCCCCAGGAGCAGAATCAGAACAGTGGCAGTCAGAGCCCTGCCAGCAGCTCTGTGACAGCCAGATCCCAGGTCAGGAAAGATGCAGGAGGCTCAGCACGTGGGCGGCAGGAAGCAACCACCCCACCCCCGCTGGAGGGGGCGGAGCCACAGCGCCTGCACACCTGCGCCCACACGCCTGCCCAGGCCACCCCCCCACCCCCCCGTGGCGCTGTCCCACCGGTCCCCACACTGGAGTGTTAAGGAGGCTCATTCTCCTCAGGTAAGGTCCACCCACGGTGGGGCGGGTCCACACACGAGGCGCCCAAGGGTGTCAAAAGCCGAATGCAAATTCATATGAAATATTATTGAGCCACATAAGGAACCAAGTGCCCAGTCATGACACCACGTGATGAGCCCGACAGCATGGCGCTGGGTGAAAGAAGATGGTTGGGAGGCCACGTGAGGTCATGTGAGACCGCCTGCTCGCAAGCTGAAGTCCCCAAGTTCGATCTCCCCAACACCATGTCAGCTGGGTGTGATGGCGCAGGCCTGTGATCCCAGCACCGGAAGGCTGAGGCAGGAAGATCATCGTGTATGAAAGAAAGGAAGATCCAGACCAGGAGAATCCACAGGAAGTGGAGGGACGTGGCCGACGGCTGAGCGGTCAAGGCAGGGACTCTACGGCCCGACACCTTCAGAACCAGCAGGCGACTTTTTAGATAAACCACATAATTCAAACCCAGCTGTGGCTGGGCCTGGTGGCTGGGCCTGTGAAAGTGGCACTCCGCCACGTGCCAGGAGGATTCTGAGTCCAAGCCGGGCAATTTAGTGACTTGGAACTTATCTTAAGATTAAGGATACCAGGGGGCAGGGGACGCGGCGCAGCGCAAAAGCCGGGGCTGATTGCGAGTGCCATAAAAATTGAAAAGTCAAACCCAGCTGTGGTGCTGGTTATATACAGCAGTGAACACTTCCAAACCCACTCGCTTGTGTATTTTAAAAGAGTCAATTCTATGGCACTTGCTAAACTGCCCATGCTGGGCTTGAACTTCTGCCTCGGTCTCCTGAGGTGCGGGGACCGCAGGCCTCCGACAGGCCCACTGCGTGTGTCACACAGACCGGGGAGAGGCGGCTGGCATACACCGGCCCCACGTCCAGCCCACCGGCGTCCCCTGCTGCAGTGTCATGGAACACAGACTAGCAGCATTTTTTTTTTAATTTACTTTGAGGCAGGCCTGGTGGGGCGCGTACCTGTAACCCCAGCATGCTAGGATGCTGAGGCAGGCCGACGACAAGTCCCATTGGACAGTTTAGTGAGGCCCTACGTCAAAACAAAAAACGTGAAAACTTGAACTGGAGACTTTTCCGTGTGAAGGGCCTGGCTTCCATCCTCAGCAGTGAAAAATAGCTGGAAGGGAAAAAACAACCCACTCGAGAAGAAACATGCTTCACCTGAGGGTAAATTTACAGCCTGATAACGACGAAACTCACCATCAACTCACGCCCTGCCTCTGCCCACGAAGAGTTACAGCGGGACAAAACAGGGTGACCAAAGAGAAAAGCAGAGTGGGACACGCATTGCTCCGCCCTTATCCTTGGCCGACAGGAAGCTCGTTTATACTTCTCATAATACTTGTCCCTGACAGACTATTTGTTTTGCCTTATCTCTGAATGGCTTTTCATACCGTTAGCCGATGTCTCAATTTCTGGACAGGGCCTCTTTAAGAGCCTCCTGGATGTGAGGGTGTCTGCTGCGACACCTGCCACCCCACTGATCGCCGCCAGGGTCGACTCGGCTGATCTGGCTGGCGGGACGGGGGTCCCCTACCTCCCTCACTGCTACACGCATCCCTCCCGAGGCGGCACACTCGGTCACAGGAACCTTCCCCAGCCCAGGCAGGGCACACCAGTAGCTGCACGCCCCTGCTAGAACCTCCAAACAGGCTTTCTTTAAGAACGTCTCACTTTTCATTTATTTATTAGTATATTTTTGAGGCTGGGTCTCTATAGTTCAGGCTAGTCCGGAACTCATTATGTAGCTCTTGGCCAGCCTCAAACTCATGGCAATTCTCCTGCCTCAGCCTCTTGAAGAAGCCTTTAATAAGAAAAAAATCATACAACTTACAGAGCTTCACAAAAAAATCTTTATTCTTTTAGTATGAAAAAGGAAAAAAATAAAACGTTTAAAACATCAATAATTTTTTAAAATTCCACTATTCTGTCCTCAAAGACTAACATTCATTAAATTCAAGGAATTTCAAACCCTCCAACTTCACAATTTCCAACCATTTGATTGCAAGGAAAATGTCAAGTCCTTTCATTTTAAATTACTTGACGGCTCTGCAAGGGAAGAAATTCCAAATCCTTGCAAGTGACCCCCACAAACACGCGAAAGCTCTCGCCATGCACCCAGGGCACTGAGAGGCCATCCAGGGTATGGAGCGTGCAGCAGACACTCCGTGGGCAGGTGGGCGAGCCTTGTGGCTCGTTTCTCCACTTTGTAGATGGGAAAGCGTGACGTGCACAGGAGGGTGTCTTCTCCAGAGCAGGCCAGCATTCCCTTAGGTGCAATCGGCCAGGGGAACGGCTCAGAGGCAGGGCGCTGCTGCACACAGAGGCTGGTGTTCAATCATCAGCACCCGGGAGGCCCCCAGAAAACAAAAGTTAAGTACCCATTGCTGGGCCCAGAGGTGCCACAGCCCAGCTCACTACCTGGAGTCAGGCTGAATCTCAGCCCACAGAAGGAACCGCTGAACGACAGATGCCTTCAGAGAATGAGACCGCAGCCCCCAGCGCATACGTGCCACCTGGCCCCCGCTGGTACACCCCAGGCAGCTGCCCAAGCTGACGGCAGGCTGACGGCCCACGGGCCCTCGTCTCCCCTGACCCACGGTAACCCTCCGCCCCCTTCTTCCCTCCCGCTGGCATCCGCTAAGGGCTGGTGGCCCAGCAGGTGCCACTCTGAGGAGCAGGCAGAGCGCGGGGCATCCTGCCCCTAAAACCCATGCCTAGGTAACCACATGTGGAATAACAGTGACCGCTTTTGCCCTGACATCAAATAACAAGTGTCAAGTGCGCGTCTGACAGTCGCAATGTATCTCTAAAAATGACCCCTCACTCCTTTCTTGAGCCTAAAAGTGCCACACTGGGCCTGCAATGCCGGCTTTCTGGCAAGCTGGGGCAGGAGGGCCATGGGCGTGAGCCCGAGCTGGGCAACTTGGCAAAACCTGCAAATCAGAACTGAAATTGGGTTGGGGTGCAGCTCAGGAGGAAGGCCTGGGGTTCCATCCTCAGCACCAATAAACAAATAAAGAACGTGACCACCGCGTCTTAGAGATGAGCTAAAAAGTAAACGTGCCTTATTTCAAGACATTAAAGACAGAAGTCGCTGTGTGGGATGCACCAGGGCGGCGGCAGGTTCCGGTCCCCCCTTGGCCCGAGATGGAACCCCGCAGGGCCCCAGGCCCCCGACCCACCCCCACGGCCGCTGGACCTGCCCAGCACAGGGGCAGGTGCTTCCTCCCGAAAAACAGAGGGGCCTTCGGAACCCTCCTCGAGAGCTCCAATTTCCCGCGTGGCTTTAAAATGAATCTTCTGCTACTTTAAGGGGAATACCTGAAGCTTTAATACTTACAGGCCCCAAAGCCACGATCTATATATTAAAATTATGTAAGTCAACGGGCCTGTGGAGCCGCTGTCACCCCAGCGCTCTGGGGGCTGAGACACGGGTCCCAAGCTTCAGCCCACCTGAGCAACTCTGTAGCTGGGCGAGTCCCTGTCCTGACACAGACAGGCGGGGGTGTAGCTGGGGTAAAGGCCTTGGGCAGATACCTACTCAGCCCCCGCCCACAAGAAAAAGAAAAAATGTAAGTTTGTTCAGGATTCATGTCATAATATTTGCAGTAAAACTAACGCTATGAGACAATTTATGCCGGCCCTGAACCCAGCGCCCAGGATGTTCCAGAGTCCGCATCCGCCAGGGCGGAGGGCTGCGCGGGCCGTGTCAGGCGCGCTGTGCCCCACCGCCACTGCGGGATGCACACCCTACCCCATTCCGCCTGGAACACAAAACAAGCCTTACCTCCTGCTAATGGACCTTCGAAGTTAAGACGCACAGGACGCCAGGCCGGTGACACAGGCCCGCAATCTCCGCACTTTGGGAGGCTGAGGCAGGAGGATCGCCAGATGAACTTAGCAACTCAGGGAGTCGAACGTCTCAAAAACTGGGACTGGGCGGAGGAATGCACCACAGCACCAAAGCCCTGGGCTGACTCCCCAGTGTCCCCCCAACACACAGCACAGGAGTCCCTAGGAAACTTCCCTAAGCCACCTGTGTCCCGCTCATCAAGTGGCCTGAGAAAGTTTCCCGGCGCTGCCCACGCCGCTCCGGCTACTCCGCCAGCAGCGCCCTCATTGAACCACCATCTTTATGTGCGGCTGCCCCAGGAACCCCCCCAGCGCGGCGAAGGAATAGACATTACCGGATGAGCAGCTGATCGCTCTGGGCCGTGCACAAAAGCCCGCGGTCGGGACAGCAGCGGCGTAACTTTCCTGACCTGCAGGCAGGCAGGCCGGCACGCCGGCGGAAGGGGACACAAAGGCGCTCGGTGCGGCACGGTCCCGCGCGGGAGCGGACGCTCAGCACCGCCGCCGGCTTTGCGGGTCAGGAGGGCCGGGCGGGGCGCACCCCAGGCGCAGGCTCCGCCCCGTGGGGGCGGGGGCGCAGGGGGCGGGGCTGGAGGTCGGGTTACGGGGCGGGGAAATCTCCCCGGCCACAAGCCACACCCCGCGGGCCTCAGGAAGGTCAGCACCCGCGCAGGGGCCCAGTGGCCTGTGGGCCAGGACCCTCCCGCGGGAAGGGCAGGAAAACCGGCCCCAGGGAATCCGCGCCGGGCACACGCCAGCCTCCCGCGGCACGCCGTGCGCACTTCCCGCCTGGGCCGAGAGACTTAACCAGATCCTGCTCAAAACCAAACGTAAAGCAAGAGGCTAGGCCTGACGACGTGAGCTCGGTGCAAAGGCCGTGGGGTCCAGCCTCGGTACCAAAAAAGGCAGAAACCCGATCCTAAAATAGGGCTCCAGCCCAACTTACCTCCCAAATGCACAGACCTGCACTTTAGGCCAATTACAGGTAATTCTAGTTGTTCTCAACTAAAATACCCGCTTTCTGTCTTCACCTCGCTGGAGGCTGACGGCCCGTGGGCTTTTTTTTCCCTTCTTGTTTATGGGAACGGAGCCCAGGCCCTGCACACACTAAGCTACGGCACCAGCTCCGTTTTTGCTGATGATTTCAAGGCAAGGTTGCACTAAGTTGCCCAGGGGAGGTGTGAACGTGCCTCCTGCCTGGGTTCCCTGGACTGCTGGGATGACAGGTCCTTACCACCGGCCCAGCTTCCCATTACTTTTGTTTTTTGAGACAGGGTCTCGCTCTTTTGCACAGGCTGGTCCCGAACACTCTGGTGTGGCCCAGGCTGGCCTTGGACTCAGGACAGACCACCTGCCTCAACCTGCTGAGTGCTGCATGCCACCCCACCCAGGGGGCGCTGGGGACTCGAACTCGGGGACTTAGCATTTGCTAGGCAAGCACTTGAACTGCTGAGCTACTCCTCCCGCCGCCTGGTAATTCCTAACTGTAAGTTTTCAAATACTTCTTCCTTTAAAAGTTGCCGACTGCATAGAAATAGTGCCACCTGCCACGTTCCCCTCCCGGCCAAGCGAAGTGACCTTGATCATGCAGGTCACATGACCGTGGATGTCACCAGAGCTCCTGGTCATGGAGGCCGCGCGTGCAGTGGAGAGTGGGGCTCTCTGGTTCCTGAGCTGTGTTCACGGCCCTGTACAAAAGCTGGCAGATCAGCTACACAGTGGCTGGTGTGATATGGAAGTAATTGCTGTGTTTCCTTTTTTTGAGATGGTCTTGCTCTAATGTAGCCCAGGCTGGTCTTGAACTCACTATGTAGCCCAGGCAGGCCTAGAACTCATGGCAATCCTCTTGCCTCAACCTCAGTCCAACACTGCTTTTATCTGTTGCTGCTTCTAACTTACTTGCTTCCTGTTAAACAGCATTTGCTCCTGTGACTGATTTCCGAGTGCTGAAATGTTCTTCATTTGCTCTTTAGAAAGCATGTCAGCCCACCTGCTTAAAGTCAGCCAGCTGCCGGCAAATGAGCAAGGCCACGAGTTATATCGAGAAAAAAGTTTTTAAATTTTATTTATTTCGTACTGGGGACTGAGCCCAGGCCTCTGTCACTGAGCTAGATTCCAGCCCTCCAGCCCCCCAGCTTTTGTGGTGCTAACAGAGGCTAGAGGATATGGGCTTGAGCCCAGTCCAGGCAACTTAGTGACTCTGTCTCAAAAAATAAAAATGTCCTGTGCAAAGGCCCTGGGTCCTTCACCCAGGCCCACAGGAAAAAAAAAGACACCTGGGTCCCTCATCCTTTCCGTGGCTGTGCAGGATGTCACCAGTAAGATGCTCCTGCCGGGCACAGCTGGAAGGCTTCTAGCCTGTTTTTTCCATTCAATTTTTAGCACATGAAGAAGAAACAAAAGGCAAAGTCACTCAGTCAGCACCTCTGCACTGCAGGGAGAGTCCCAGGCCATCGCCGGTGGGGGGCCGTGTCAGGAGCCCTCCTGGGAGTCGGCCACCAGCCCCGGGAGGCAGGGGCATGAGCACGGTGCTGCCCTAGCTCCCAGAAACACCAGCACTGCTGCAGGGACAGCCACCGGGAGGGGACTTTCCCCCATAGGCAAGTACAGGTGCCAAGGGTCACCTTGAGGACAGCCGTGAGGGTCACCCTCACACGAGTCCCCAAGCTGATCTGCCTGTTCCAGCCCGGGGACTGATGTGCCTTGATGATTCTCTGGTGGTGGCAGCAGTGGTGGGTCACTGGCACGCACTCTGTGCTTATACTTAATTTTAGTGACCTGAGGGAGGCACACTGTCTTCCCCTCTTACCATAACCTGAAGCATAGACAGGTTAATTAATCTCCCAAGAGTCACAGAGCTCATACCTGCCAGAGCTTGGATTCCAACGCAGAAGAGTGCCACCTGCAGCCCCACGCCCCTCCGTATCCCAGCGCTACTGCTGATCCTGCCCCATCCAGCACTTCCACAGGATCCTTTCTTAACAACGGATTCAATTCCTGGCACACAGTTCTTGTCGGTCCCCGAATGATGTTCATCGCAACAGCTAAAGCGGTTGCAAACCGAAATGGAAATGCCCCCGTGGGGACTGGAACTCAAACATTCAGGGTGAGCACGGACTGGCCAAGCTCCTGAGAGCCGCCTTCCCCCCCAGCTGGTCCTGCACATACAGCGCCACTGGGCACAGCCACGCACCCTTGCACCACTTCCACGGTGCACGCGCAAAGCCTCACGTGGTTATATGTGGCCAGTGACCGAAAAAGTTTGCTGATCTTCAAAAAAAGCCATGGCTGGGATGCAACCGAGTGATGGAACTACGGTTTCCACCCCCAGGACGACCCAAAGGAGAAAGATCTGGGCCAGGGGGTGCATGTCTGTGATGCCAGCCGTACGGGAGGCTGAGGCAGGAAGGTCACCAAGTTTGAGTCCAGCCTAGGCAACTCAGCAAGTTGGTGAGACTGTATTGAAATCCAGAGTCAAAAATGGGCTGGGGACGGAGCAAAGAGTGAACTCTGTGGGCACAACTCCTGTCCCCACCTCCAAAAAAAGAAAAAAACATTAGATTGGAGAAAGAAAGAACAAAAATGGGCAAAAAGAGCAGGCAGTGTAAACTGGGCTGTGCCCCAAAAGGTGCTTCCAGGCGAGGGTGATGCCCTTACGAACCTGGTATGAAACAGTGTCAAGGGTGTCAGGGAGCTCGCCACCTGCCAGGAGGGCTAGCAGGGCACCTACCACTTGCACGTCTGGCGCCCGGGAAATTCTCCATTATTTATGCAGCTCGCACTCTGTCTACTGGACAACACTGCACTGAGAAATCAGAGCCCATTCCCGGAAAACCCGGGGAGCAAGACAGCGTGACGGTGCACGCACCTGAAATCCCAGCCACGCGGGAGGCTGCGACCAACCCGGCAGCTTGGACCGAGTCTGAGAAGAACACAGGGTGGGGACAGTGGGGCCTGGGGTGGAAGGCTGCAATCCTGGCACTGCCAGAGCCAAGGCGGTGGATCCCGAGCCTGAGCCCAACCTGTGCAGCTTAGCAATTGAGAACCTGCCTCAAAAATAAGAAAATAAGCGTGTTGGGGTGTAGCTCAGGGTGAAGCCCCGGGTTCAGGCCAGAGTTAGGGTTAGGATCTGGAGTGCCCCCGGCACCCTCATAACAGGATACCTAGGGAGCAGGTGCTGTTGGGAGGCGGGGCCTGTCGGGAAGGGGCGGGGCCTGAGGTTCAGTGGCACGGATGGTGAGGGTGCTGGCTCCGCCCTTCCTCCAGCACCTGCTTCCCACTTCCATCCTTGGCAGCGTCCTTGTATGGACTGTGACCTTCTGCAACTGTATACTAAAATAAACCTTGCCTCCCTTAAATTCTAGATATCGGGCATTCCGTCCCAGCAACAAATAAAGAACTAAGACACTCGGCATCTCCAAGAAAAAAAAAAAAAGGTGGGCAGTGCCACATGGCGCAGCATCAAAGTTCCTGTCTAGCAGGGCTGAAGCCTTGAGTTCAATCCTGCATACCACAGGAAGGAAAAAAAAAATACTTGGGGAGGGAAGGAATGGTGCCTGTCCTTCTATGTGCACCTGTTCCATCCCTGGAGCATGATCTGCACACACGCAGCAACTGGTTATGGGACTGGCAGCCCCAGCAGCCCAGCCTGCAATGCGGAGGCTGGCGGTCAGGACTGCAGGCCCAGCCCAGGCTGAGCAAACCAAGCAACCTAATGACACCTTGTCTCAAAATGAGAAGTCAGGCTGGGCGGTTATGTAGCTCCCTGAGGTCTTGGGCTCAACCCCCGGGACGGCATTAGCAACCAAACCAGCCATTCGGTTTCACTCAGAGACAAAAGAAAGGCCGTCACCAAGCCGAAACCGATACGGGGCGCTCACGGGCACTGTGCTGGAGCGACAGGCACGCTGGGCGCCAAGGCCTTCGCCCTACAGGTAAGGGGTGCAGAAAGGCAGCGATTCTCCAACAACACCTACACGTTTTCTCTCAAATTTCTACTCAATTTCCAAAGATACCAAACTCCTAGGACACTGGGCCCTGGCTGTGTGTCCTGAGTGAACCTTAAAGCCAGGTCTGCAGCAACCATGGGAGAAGGAAGAGAGAGCCCTGCGTGGGTGAGGTCTGGGATATGGCTGCAGACTGCAGTGTTTTCACAATGCAGCATTAATATCTGATGGTAAGTCACACGGCCGTGGTAGCAGGACTCAGCGTATGGTGACAGTCAGGAGGATGTCCCTGGATTCAAGGCACCCGGTACACAGGAACGCGCAAAACGTCAATAGCACTGAAAGGGGTCAACTATTTAGTTTCGAAAAAAAGAAATTTTGTTGGACATGGTGGCACACACATGTAATCCTAGCACTTGGGAGGCTGAGGCAGGAGGATTGCTGTTTGAGACCAGTCTCAGCTTCATAGTGAGTTCAGCACCAACCTGGACTATACAGTGAGACCTTGTCTCAATAAACACATAAATAAATACATATTAAAAGGGCCGGGTGTGTGGCCCAGTGGAGGTGCTGGGTCCGACCGTTGCACTGCTAACCCCTTCCCTTGCCCCACGCTCAGCTCTGTCCACTCTGCCCCGTACACCAGTGTGACACCTGTCGGTCATTTTACTCCAGCACACTCGGAGGATCACCTGTCTGTGATCCACGCTGTGAGCAGCAGTGTCTCAACTGGGATGGCCGCACCACTGGGCGGCCACTAGGAAATCCACTTGTTCTTCGAGAATGAGGAAAGCTGGGGAAGGCAGCACTGCCTGTCACACTAGCAGTGGACAGGATGTGGCAGGGGAGCTGCTCTGGGTCTGGTGCCAACCCAGGCAATTCAACGAGCTCAAGAATACCTTGCACTTCACAGAGACCCTCTGTCCCAAAAGATACTAAAAGTAAAACTACAAACCTCCACCACCCACAAAGCCCGAGAAACAAAAGAAAGGCTGCCTTTTTTTCCCAGTGGTGCAGAGAATTGAACCCAGGGCCTTTGCACTAGTTCCGCCTCCAGCTCGTTTTTAGTTTTGACTTTGAGACAGGGTTTGGCTAAGTCACCACGTTGCCCAGGCTGGGCATAAACTTGTGGTCCTCCTGCCTCAGCCTCCCAGAGTGCTGGGAGGCCTGTTCCAAGGGGCCCAGACTCAGGCGACTCCCCCACCCGTAGCCCCTGAGAAGGGGGCGGAGCCCGCGGTTCCCACCGGCTGCCCGGGTTTAGGTCTGCAGCTGCACGATACCCAGAACAAAGAACAAACGCCCGGCGGGCGCAGGCCGCGAGGCCCGGCCACCCCGCCCGCACTCGGCCGCCTCCCGCGGCGTGCTCCGACAGGCCGCGCGGCAGGTGAGGACCGAGAACAAGTGGCGATTGTATCCCGGGCAATTTTTTTAATTACGCAGGAGAAGAACAAGGCTTGCACCGCGGGGACGCCGGCGGAGCCCTGAGTCCGCATCCGCAGGAAGAGCTCCGTGCGCCGCCCTGACGGTCACCAATGGCCCCTCTGCGGACACACGGACACACCGGACACACCGCAGGCCGGCGTAGGGGACGCGATCGTGCAGATACCGGGCTCCTATCCGCGCCCCGCGGCACCGGCTGCGAGAACCCTGGGAATCCTGCTCACGTGACGCGCACCCAGCCGATCCGCCCGGCGCCTCCAGCTGGCTCGTTTGCATAATTCGCAGGGCGCCTGGGAATCGCGGGGACGGGCCCGCCTGCCTGCGGTCGCCTGGGCGGCAGGGACGGGGCAGCACCGCGGAGCCGGGCCGAGGAGGGACAGGAAGGAGGTGAGCACCCGAGAGCACCCGCGCGCGCCGCACCCGCACCTGGCTCGGCTGTGCAGGTGGCATTCCTGGCTTTTCCCATCCTCGCTCTTTTACCTAGCCCTCTACTGAAACACTGTAATAACATTATATAGTATCACACTGACTTGTTAAAAACATAGGATCAACTCACGCCTAAACGACTTCATATTCGGCCAGGCCCACTGGTGAACGCCGGTAATTCCAGCACTCTAGGAGGCTGAGGCAGGAGGATTGCGAATTTGAGCGCAGCCTGGGCAGTTCAGTGAGACTCTTGTCTCAAAATCAAAAACAAAAATAAAAGTGGGCTGGAGCTGTAGATCAGCCTGAAGGCCCTGGGCCCATCTCCAGCACAAGACACACAACAACAGAAAACCCTCAAAAACAAAGTTGGTATTCAAATCATGATCCTTTGCCTGCGTTAAATAGCTGAGTCCTGGGTTACCTGAGCTTACTATGCATATTCTTACCTCATTTTCTTGCAGAGGGATCTTTTGGAAGACTCACTATTAACAGAAACATTTGTTTGTTAGCGAATGTCTCACACTGGTAACCATGGAGAGGCTGGGCCCAGTGGCCCAGAATCGCTGCAGTTTGGGAAGCTGGGGCAGGAGGACCCCAAGTTCTACCCTAGCCTGGGTGACTCAGGGTCTCAGCTAAACCCTGTCTGCAGTAAACAATGAAAAGGACAGCTGGGAGCTGGGTGGCACTGGCCTGCAATGCCAGGGACGCTGGGGCAGGAGGACTGCTAACTCAAGACAGGAGCGTTCTGTTTTTTGAGGCAGGTTCTCACTCTGTAACCCAGGCTGGCCTTCGACTCAGGATAATCTGCCTGTTTTATCCTCCTAAATGCTGGGATTACAGGTGTGCACCACCACACCAGGCTTATGCGGTACTGGGGAATCAAACTCCGTTACTTAGTGCTTATGTAGCGATTGCTAGGCAAGCACTTTAACTACAGAGCCATTCCTCCAGCCCGGACTGCTAAACTCAAGTTCAGCCTGGGCTATTGACACACACAAAACCCCTAAAAGCCAAAACACGCAACACATCCCTCCCCCCTCCACCAAAGGGCTGGTGATGTAGCAAAGGCTATGTTCAATCCCCAGTATCACAAAACCAACCGATCAACCCACCCACCAACAACCCCTGGAGGGAAGTAAAAAACATGCCGTGTCAGGACTGTCATTTATTTAAAGCCAGGATCTTGCTCTGTAGCCTAGGCTGGCCAACAAGTCATGACAGTCCTGCCTCAGTTTCCCCGGTGGCAAGGCGCCACGCCACTACAGTATCCTCTGCTGGCCCGCTTTTCCTTCACTCTGGAGAGGTGGACTTAGGGAACGCCCTGTAATCCACTGCCAGTTTCCCCTTCAGAGGGCACACTGAGAAAGGCAGCTGCGCACACTAATGAGCCATTCTGTCCTTTCAGAGCGCTGAAAGTAGGGCGGCCATTCATAGGAGAAGGGCCCCGTGTAGCCGCGGGCTGCCAGGGCCTGCCCACCAGGCCCCTCCTCCCCGTCTCCCTGGGAAAGGAGCCATACACTGCTTGGGACCCCTTAGATGACGATCGTTTGGCCTTTCCACCATTCCTCTGATAGCAAAACCCAAGCTTAAACGCAGTATGAGGCGTTGTGTAAGAATCCACTGTGCGCAGGTGGAATTCTTCCTGAGAGCAGGTTACCCAGCCCAGAAGCGTCCAACCTCAACACCCTCCGATTCAAGAGGTCGGGGGCATTCAAGCTGACACCCTTGCCTTCAACTGACACTAAAGAAAATGCTGGGGCCGGGCCTGGGGGACCCGAACCCCAGCATTCTAAGAGGCTGGTGCAGGCAGATCGCAAGTTTGAACCCGCCCTGGGCAACTCAGCACCCTGTCTCAAAATAAAAATACAAAATGGAAAGGCCCTGGGTTCACCAGAAAGAAACAGAAGTAGCTAAGAGCGAGCGTGCATCGGAGAGGGGCGGAGGGCACAGGGAAGACAGCGCGTAGAGTCTAGCTGCAGGCGCGCGTCCGGTCACCGCGGCGCTCGGGACGAGGACGGCTGCACGGAGAGTTCCGGAGCCACCCGGACCCAGAGCAAGACCCTGTCTCCAAAACAGGGGCCAGGCAGGCTGAACCTGGGGGTGCAGGCGTGTAATCCCAACACGCTGGGGGACCGAGGCGGGCGGGGTCCAAATTCAACGCCAGCCAGAGCAACTTGGCGAGAACCTACTTCAAAATCAAAAACAAACGTGGGCTGGGAACGGAGCTCAGCGCAGAAAGCCCAGGGCTCCGCGAGCGCATACCTGGGAGATCCGACGCCGGAACGGCCTAGGCTGGCGCCGCGCGGAGGCGGACAATGGGCCGGAGCGGGCGCGCAGAGCAGGGCGACGGCCACGCGTGCTGCCCAGGCCGGAGCCGGCAGAGCCCTCGGGCCGCGGCCGGTCCGGAGCTGGGAGCCCGTGAGGGGCGGGGCGCGGCGCCGGGGCGGGGCGGGGCCGGGCCGCCTCCCGGCACGGGAGCCAGTGAGGAGCCGCGCCGGGGGCGGGCCGAGAGGCTGCGCCGGCGGGCATGGCAGGGATCGGTCGGGATCCGGGACGGCCCGGTCCCGCTCGCTGTCACTCTCAGACTCTCTAGGAGGGGTCCGCGACCCGGGGAGGGGCGTCTGCATCCCCCAAGGCAGGCAGGAGCTACAAGGACAGAATGGAGCGGTCCCTCGGACCCAGCTGCGGCTGGGACAATGAGGATTCCCCGCAGCACCGCCGTAATGGCTCCCTCAAAGTCAGGAGACAAGGAAGGCAAAGCACAGCCCGGCCCAGTGGCAAGGCCTGTAAACCGGCCCTCGGGAAGGCTGAGGCAGGCTAGGCAAGCGCTTCAACCACTGTGCTGTGCCTCCAGCCCCTAGTCCAACTTCTCTGGTTGTGCTACTACTGCCAGCGGGGCTTCAGGGCGAATGTGTGTACTACCAGCACTCTAGGAGGCAGAGCCTGGATCCTGCAAGTTCAAGCCCAGTCGGGGCAGTTTAGCAACATGGAGAAACCTTCGCTCAAAATCCAAAATAAAAAGCAGTGGGCCAAGCATGCAGCTTAGTGAGGGCCCTGGGCTTCGTCCCTGTGTACCTGTACTGCAAAAAAGGAGACCACAGGATGGAGGTATATTTTAATCTCGATTTGAAGAAAAAGTGCATATACAATAAAATGTAAACAGGATTGTTTCTGGGTGGTGAAATTATGGGTAACTTTTAAAAAATACTTAGCATATTTTCCAAGTGTTTTATCAGTAAGCACTGTCTTCATACAGAAAATGAGTGGAGTCCTAAATCAACAATTATTGTGTATTTCTAATCACTGTACTTTTGGGGGGTGGTACTGGGCCTTTGCACTGAGCTACATCCACAGCTCAATTTCTCTCTAAATTGCTGAATTGCCCAGGCTGAGCTCAAACTTGCAATCCTCTTGCCTCACCCTTCCAGATGTGGGTTACAGGTGGGTGTCAGGGGGCCAGCTCTGCTACTTCTCTTTGTGCAATGTATTTTTTGAGTGCTCAGGGAAAGAGCTGGCCAGAGGTGAGAACAAGAAACTGCCCCCAAGGATGGAAGGGGACACAGGAAGTGCCGAGGAGGCAGAACCCACCCGGAGCAGCTGCGCAGATAAGGAACCCCCGGAGCTTCAGGTTCCAGGCCGGCCCGTGCAATCCACACGCGTGCAGCCCTCCGCTCCAGCGTCAAATCCTGCCCTTGGTTCCTGGCCTTGGCAGGCAGAGGGGGCAGGGCTAAGAGCTGGGGGTTCAGAACCTGTTCTGCCTAGGGCTGATCAAAGGAGCCGTGGGAGTTCCAGACGAAGTCACCGGAGGAGGAGCCCATGGAAATGTCAATGTGAGCTTCTACTCTGAAGGACACCCAAACCCCTCTGTGACAGACATACGGATGGGAGGGAGGCCGAAGGGAAGGGGGAAGCCTGTTCTGATTGGACAATCACTGGGAAATTCATCAGCATGATCCCAAGTACAGACACATGGCCTAGAGCCATCTAGGGCGGGCCAAGACCACCCTCCTGGGAAGGCAGAAACAACCTTGGCAACTGGCACCTTCCAGGTGGACGGCAGGCCAGGCAGCCTAGGTACTGTCTCATGCTGTCCTGTTCCCTTAAGTGCTCATCCACATGCCCGGGCATCATTAGAAAGAGTGAAGTGTGGCTGGTCCCAGTGGCCCCAGCTTGGAATCCCAGCACCCTGGGAGGCTGAAACGGGAGTGGGGGTGGGGTGGGAACCAAGCCAGGGCCCAGCCTGGGCAACTGATCCAGATTATCCTAAAATTTTAAAAAGAAAAAAAAAATTGGGTTGAGGGTTGGCAGCCAGGCTCGATGGTGCAGGCCAATAATCCCAGCAACCTGGGAGGCCGAGGCAGGAAGATTACAAGTTCAAACCCGGCATGAGTAATTTTCCAAGATCCTGTCTCAGAATTAAAAATAAAAATGGGCTGAGGATGGAGGTCAGCTTGAAGGCCCTGAGTCAATGATCACCAGTACCTTCCCTCATCGGGAAAATACGAAGTACCGATACATATATTCAAACTGAGCAGCAGGGAAGGAGGGGAAACGGAGTTCAACGCACCCCAGAACTTCTCCATCTCCACACTTGAGTGGGTGGGTGTACAACACAACCATACAGTACAAGACAGCGGGCTTTCCTGTGCAGACTGCTTTAGATGTTTCCACAAAGCACAGGGCCAGAAGCTTCCTGGCTCACACAAGCTTTCTCAGGAACACGCTGAAATGAGCTCCCCACATAAACTGCCCCCAAATTCCCATCAGAAGGACTTCTCCCATCAAAACAGACCCGGGGAAGGTCCCGCACAAGCAGGGCGCCTGCTCCTCCTCACCAGAGTCCTCTAGCACACTTGCAATCGGTCATCAAACCCAGCACGCCCCTCTGGGCTGGGGCCAAGCACCTGCGTGGCTCAGAAGCGCCCGACTCAGGGGCGCGAGAGCTAAGGCCTACCTTGTGGCTGCTCGTTCCTCGGGGCCTGTCCCAAGTCATGGCTGCATCCTACAGTCCGGACTGCGGGGGCTTCCCAGCTGGCACAGCACAACAGCGTGCTCTACATTTACGGGGTCTTGGGCCTGCTGAACTCACCCCAACTGTTCCCAAAGGACGCCGGCACTGGCCAGCGGGGGGCGACTCGGGGTCGGAGCCAAGTGCCCACCCTGAGGCGTGCACAGGCACTGAAGGACCCGCACAACTCTTGATTTTAAAAGTTGTCCTCCTCTTATTTTTTCCAGTGTCCCTGAATCCTCAATTCTAGAGGGCAGCCTGCTCCTATTTATCCACGGCACTAGGAGACAGCAGGCCCTTCAGCCCGCCCTGAGCCGATCCCTGGAGCCAGGCTCCCCGGCGGGCGACTCCTCCACGTCTCAGGCCCTTACAGAGTGTGCTCCGTGGTTGCCACGATGACGTGGCAACCAGGACTGAAGGGAGCAGGAGGGGTGGGCGGTTGGCTGAGGGGAGATCAGGACCAGGCCTGAATATCTCTGCAGGGGCCCAGCCGCCTTTCTCTAGGGCGCCTGTAGAAGAGGGCAGTGGGCCCTCCCCTGGTGACAGACGGCCATGGCCGCAGCTGGGGGTCTGGTGGCAAGGAGCAAGACGGGAGAAGCCCCGATGGCACTGAGGGCCTGCCAGCAGGCCCCGACCAGGAACGGTCTCAAAACCTTGACAGCCACCTGAACTTCTCCACAGTCAAGAGAGCGGACCTGCCTGATGCCTCTGCCCTCCCTCTTCCTTGAAGTGCTGGGGGTAGCCAGGCCCAGTCCTCAGAACCCAGCAGGGCCCTCCCTCTGAGCCCAGCCACAGCCCTTTGTTGGTCTGCGATACAGTCCCACTAAACTGCTGAGATGCCCGGGCTGGGGCTGACTTGAGATCCCCCCGCCTCGGCCTCCCCACACGCTGGGCTGCACGCCCGCACCACAATGCGGGGCTCTCCTTCATTTCAGGTCTTGTCACTCAACACTGTGCACTCTCAGGGGTGCAGCAGAAACTGTTTCCGGTGCACCTGCCTTTGGTCAAGCCATAAGAACCTATCCTGTTTCTCTAAAACTGGCTGTTTTTTTGTTTTTGGTTTTGAGACAGGTCTCTCTGACTTTGCTGTAATCCAGAGCTGGTCCTGAACTTACTGAACAGCCCAGGCAGGCCTCAAACTCATGGGAATCCTCCTGCCTCAGCTTCCTGCATGCTGGGATTACAAGTAAGCGCCACCGTGCCCAGTTTCTGTGGCACTGGGGAAGTGAACCTGGGGCCTGGCGCTTCCTGGGCTACTGCTCTAACCACTAAGCAGCACACATAGCCCCTAAAATAGTACTTGAAAAAATAGTTCATCACGTTACGAACAGATCGTGAACACTGTGGCTTTTGATGTATGATGACAATATGCATGTCAGCCCTCAAAGGCCCGCTACAACGCAGAAGCGGGGAGCCGTAACGTAAGCATGCTGACAATGACACAGCACTATTCATTTATAAATTGTAACAAGTGCACTGCACTAATGTGGTGTGTTAATAAGACACAGTCCTGCGCATACAGGGCCATAGACTGGGAGTTCTCTGCACTGTGTGTTCAAACTTTCTAGAAATTTTTACAGGTTTTTAAAAACTTGTATCTATTGTGAGTATAGTGGCACACAACCATAATCCCAGCACGCTAGGAGGCTGAGGCAGGAGGATAGAATCCAGTTCAAGTGTCTTCACTGAGCAACCCAGTGACCTCGTGCAATCCTGTAGGGCTGGGGAGCAGCCCGGGGAGAAGAAGGCCTTGTTCATCCCCAGGCAAGCTGGGCCTGGTGACCCAGAGGTCTGGGAGGCAGGAGAGTCCCAAGTTTGAGCCCAGTCTGAGCTACTTAAGGAGATTCTTACCTCAAATGAAAAATACACATAAGGCCGGGGACACAGCTCAGTGTGGGGGCCTCGGCCTGGCCCCGAGCCGTCCCCATCCCCACCCATTCTCTCTCTTCCTGTATCTCTCAACAGATGCTGCTAGAACCCAGGACGCTTCTCTTTCAAAGCCGAGTCCTTGCCACAGCAAACCCAGCACAACCACAGGCAGCACCGCGAAGACAGGCAGCCTGGCAGGCCACGGCCTCCGCCTTCCCTCTCCCCAAGCCCAGGTCTCCGCAGTAGGTGGCACCCTGAGCCTCCTCCCGGTCGGAGGCATGTTAATGAGAGGCCTCTCTAGCTAAAGTACCAGGCGGGGACCATCTCTGAGGGACCAGCAGGTTCTCTCTCCCTGACCCAGGAATCCCCTGGGGCTGCTGGCAGCTGCCCCGACTGCCCTGCACATCCCAACAGCCAGGAGCCGATAGTCAAATGAGACCCAAGACCCCTCAGGGGAGAGCTGCCCCATGGGAACTCTGAGGACCCCAATCTGGATTCTACAAGGATTACGCCTCGCTGAGCTGGCCCCAGGCAGGCTCCCTAACTCCGTCACCCCTGGGTGCCAGGAGGGGTCTCGGGACAGGCCTGCGATTCCCAAGAAGAGAGAAAGAGGCCACATGCGAAGAACTGAACTGAAGCGAACGGAAGCGTGGTCTGGTGGCGCAGGCTTGTAACCCCGCACTCTGCGAGGGTGAGGTGTAGGACCACAAGTTCACAGCCAGCCCGGGCAACTTAGACCCTGTCTTGAAATTAAAAATTGAAAATGGGCTGAGGACAGATAGAGCTCAAAGCAGAGGCTGTGCGATGGAGCTCCAGTGCATGCAGAGAAGGGAGGCGGGGGGCTTGTGTCCAGGATTTGGCCACCGACCTCGTTCGGATCAGCTGACACCCCCTCCCCCACTACCACCTCCCACAACAGCAGCAACGGCAGCCAAGTGGCCCGTCTCACAAGCCCCAGAAAGAGCTCCCACCTCCCTGGGCCCAAATGTCCCCCCCCCACCCCGGCCTGGGCACTCTGCCCACTCGGCATACTCTTGCTTCTGTTGCTGGTTACACTGGAGATCAAACGCTGGGCCTCTGTGCTGAGTTTCTACTCCAGTCCACTTTCTACTTTCATTTTGAGACAAGGTGTCACCAGTTCGCTAAGTTGCCAGGGCCGGACTTGTGTTTGTGGTTCTCCGGCCTCGGCCCCCATAGGGCTGGAGTCCCAGGTCTGTGCCACCAGCTTGGCTGGCATATGCTTCCAGCTCCCTGCAGTTTCCCTAATGCCACCAGTTCTCAGGACTCAGGCTTCTTTTCTTCTTTTTTGAGACAGGGCCTTGCTCTGAGGCCAGGCTGGTCCTGAACTCACTGGTGTAGCCCAGGCTGGCCTTGGACTCTGTCTGGACAATCCGCCTGCCTCAGCTTCCTGAGTGCTGGAATCACAGGCATGCGCCCCACAATGAGCTTTATGGGATGCTGGGGAATCGAACTCAGGGCCTTGCACTTTCAGGCCTCCGATTTCGTAGCCGCTGCCCTGATCTCTTTTTGGTAGGAACCTTCTAGAGCCTCCCCAAACTCCAAGTCATTCCTGAATGTGCACAAAACACCTCCACTGGCCTGTACCTGAGTAGAACCTCTGTGCTCCAGGACGACATGAGGGGGCTCTGCCCCAGGGCCCCCACTGAGCTGAGTTCATATTCCCTGCTGTCACAGGACCAAAGGGAAGATTTTCCCAGAGAAATCGCTATCTACACAGTCCCTGTCTGTAAGCCCAGCATTCTGGGAGGCTGAGGTAGAAGGACTATAAGAGTCCAGCCTGGGTAACATAGAGGCTGAGCCAGAACCTGTCTCAAAATGAAAAAGGGGCTGGGAGAGGATGGAGGAATCGCTCAGCGGTTAAAACGCTTGCCTAGCAAGCTCAAGGCCCTGGTTCGACTCCCCAGGACCCATGCCTGTAATCCTATCAGGAGGCTTAACCTGTGTTAGTGGCCAGCCTGGGCTACATGGTAAGTTCAGGACCAGCCTGAATTGCAGAGTGAGACCCTGTCTCAAATAACAAATAAATAAAAAAGAGAGACTGTGTATATAGCTCAGTGTGAGGGCCCTGGGTTCGATTCCCACTTCCATGGGGGAAAAAAAGGATGTATATTTGTACTAAAAAAATTTTTTTAAGGAACTCCAATTGAGGGCTGTGGAGCTAAACTTTATAGACAATATTGTAAACAGCAATAGAGCCACGTTTTCGGGGAAACTGAACACATTAATCACATCACAGCTTTTAGTATGTTTATATTCTAATTACCATTTTACACCTATAAATCACACCTATATTTCAGGGATCAGACAAGTTGGTTCATGTGCATGGACCTTCACTTTCTGGTGCCTTCAAAGTGGCACTGAGACATTGTTTTTCATGGCTTTCCCTCGGCATGTGACTAATTAGTGTCTATACGAGGGTGGGAGGGCTGGGAGTCAGGACCGCCGGCGCACAGGCGGCCGGCACGATGCCTACGGCTTCACAGCCAATGCCACAGGGGCCCTGGATCTCAGCACCGAAGAGTAAACGGGAAAAGGGATGTTTCCTCTATTCCGGCTGCCGAGGGGTCTTCTAGGTGGCCTGATGTCAAATGCCTCAACAACCTGAAGGAAAAACCACTCCATGCTGGCCACAAACCAAAACCAGAGCACCATGGTCTGAGCCGTCACACAGCAACTTCCGAGCTCGAGTCTCTGACACAAGGAAGTCAGCGTGTGTGAAGGGCTCGGCCCTGTTCCTTTTCTCTGTTTCTGCGCTTGGGACGGAGCTATGTCCTTCTCGCTAGGCTACATCCTAAGCTCGCTCTCTTTTTTATACTTTTGATTTTGAGACAGGGTCTTTCTAAGCCACTAAATCACCCAGGGTAAGCTCAACCTTGCGACGCTCCCGCCTCAGCCTCTCAGAGTGCTGGGCTTACAAGCCTGCACCACTGCAATGACCGTGTTTCACAGCGCAAAGAAACGGCTTCCGGTTAGACTAGAGCTCGGGAGAAACTCTCAGGATCTTCCAGGCACCCACGACTGCCCTCCGAGGAACAGGAGCAGGTGTTCACTGGGCTACAAAGAGGGAAGGACACTGTCCTGGTTTGGGTCAGGAGTGGCCCCCAAAAGCCTCATATTCCTGTGGACGCTGTGTAGGGGTGGGAGGCGGGGCCTGGCTGGACGGGGCGGTGCTCGGGGCTTGACCTAGAGGGCTGCGCTGGCTCCGCCCCGTCCCCCATTCTCTCTCTGTCCCACCACGCTGTGAGCATCTCTGCCCCAGGAACACCGGTTCCAGCTACAGCTGCAGACCCCCACCAGGTGATTCCACCATTTTCCAGCCGCTCACCCATGAAAAAACCAAGACAAAACTGTGGGCTACAATAAAGCTTTCCT
This sequence comes from Ctenodactylus gundi, assembly GCA_004027205.1. Lineage (NCBI taxonomy): Eukaryota > Metazoa > Chordata > Mammalia > Rodentia > Ctenodactylidae > Ctenodactylus > Ctenodactylus gundi. The sequence continues at coordinate 159,940 of PVKB01003620.1, read as the reverse complement.
CCCTGAGTTGTGGGTGTTGGGTGTTGAGTCACAGTGAAAAGAAAGTAACTAACACAGACACCAACAAGAGATCACAGAGTGTCTCGAGTTTAGGGTTGAAACTGAGAGCCCCTTGTGCGGCCTGCCAGCCCTGCCCACGGGGCTGAGACCCGGCAGCCGCAGGCAGGGCCAGCTCAGCCCGCTGTGCTCCATGCAGAGCTGTTCTTACCCTGATCACCCACATACGGTTCAAATAGCTATTCCTTGCTCTGTCGTCCAGGCTGGTCCTAAACTCACTATTACGCAGCCCAGGCTGGCTGGCAATTCTCCTGTCTCAGCCTCGCCGAGTGCTGGGATTACAGGCGTGCACCACCACGGTCGTCATCTTATGTGGTGCTGGGGAACTGAACTTGGGTACTTAGCGCTTGCTAGGCAAGCACTCTAACCACTGAGCCATGCCTCCAGCCGTTTTATTTTTGGGCACTTTCTTCTTTTTTTACACTCATGATGTTTCTGAGTTACCACATTTAAAATCGCAAAGCTTAGCCATGAAACCTACGACAACTTTTAATGTATCTTCTGATTAGTTATAAGCAATTAGTGTCATTAAAATTCAGTATTATTACTCAGGTGGCAGCTCCATGACCATGTTTAACAATAAAGTCGAGCAGAGTGACACGAGCGTATCACCCAGGGTCTGCAAGGCTGGGGCAGGAGGGTCACACACCTGAGTCCGGTCCAAGCTGGGCAGCTTAGCAAGACCCTCTCTCAAAAAGCAAACAAAACCAGCTGAGGATGTAGGTCAGAGTGACGGCCCTGGGCTTAATTTCCAGTACCGCAAACAAACAGAAAAAAAATTAACCACAACAAAAATCACAGCAGGTATTTTTTTTCTAAAGAGGTAGACTACATTTGGAACTGGATCTGAGATTTTCAGTCAACATGCCACAGAAAAATAAGATGGCTTCCCAAGGTTCCCTTTCAAGACAGATCTCCCAATGGCCCAACACCATCGTCCAAAAGCAGGCTAACGAGTCACAGAGCTAAGCGAGCTTTTCCATTTAATGTCAGGTCACACCCCTGCAGGCCCATTTCCAGCCATGGAGAGAAGGCCTGGGGCGACCGGCCTGGGAGCAACCTCCACAGGAGGCGGGCCCTGTTGTAAATCTTACCTTCTGCGCATTCGGCTTGATACAGCGGACAAAGAAGGGGTTGGCAGAGCTCAGGGTCGCCATGAGGGAGTGCAGCGAGTCCTGTGGAACAGAGGGACGTGCCATTAACCTCTCATTATGACATTCTTTAAATCTCTCAGCTCCTATGTACTTCTCAGACAGGAGAGGCAAAAACACACGACTGGCCAGAGCCCGTGGTGCAGGCCTTAATTCCAGCAGTCTGGGAGGCTGGGGCAGGAGGATCACAAGGCTGAGCCACGCTAGGGGGACTCAGCAATTTAGAGAAACCGTGGCTCAAAACATAAAATGAAAGTGAGCTGGGGATATAGCTCAGCGTAAAAGCTGTAGGCTCAGTCCCAAGTACCACCACCACCAGCAGAGCAAACCAGAGAAAATGAAGCAGGATAAGTCCTAAAAATAGCTTAGGGTTTTTCATTTTTAAATATATCATTCTCATATAAAGCAAGGTAAAATAAACTTTAAGTCACTGTAATTAAAATTCTATAATGCACAAAACTTATTAGTCTATAATATGTACAACTCATTTATTGCTTCATTATCTGCAGTATACAACATCCTTTACTACTTTTCATTCTAAGAAACTGTCAAAAAAAACCCCATTGTCAACAGGAATCTTCAGATATTTCAAATTCTTGTACAGAAAAACTGTATTTTTCCACTGTAATTATTCCTTCAAAAAATTCATTGGGTACGGTGGCATACGCCTATAATCCTATTACCCTGGAAGGCTGAGGCAGGAAAATTCCAAATTCAAACCCAGCCCGGGGAACTTAGGATTTCGGTGAGACTGTGGCTCAAAAAAGAAAAAAAGTAAAAAAAAAAAAAAAAAAAAAAAAAAAAAAAAAAAAAAAAAAAAAAAAAAAAAAAAAAAAAAAAAAAAAAAAAAGTAAAAAGAAAAGAAAAGAAAAAAAGACAGACCTGGGGCAGACACTCAGTGTGAAAGCCCTGCTGTGTCCAAGCCCTCCCTAGCACTGCCAAAAAAAAATAGAAAAACCAAATTAAGTATTCTTGTAGATGTCACATCACGTACACCAGTTGCTCTGATCACATGGCCTGCGGGAGGTACTGACCTTGAACTGCAAGCTGACAGTGGGCCGTCGGTGTTTGCTCCCACTCTTGAGGGTGTCCTGGTTGTTGCGGCTGGAGGCACGCTCAAAGAGGTCATAGATGAAGTCGAACCTGGTGGGGGAAGGAGGGGCGGGAGGCACACCTGGTCATTAGGGGCCGGAGTCCTGGTCCTGTAATTACAGGCTGCTTCCCCGCTGGGAACTCAGAATAGCACACCACGGCTGGGAAGGGCTGCAAGCTGGCCTCTGCCCAAGAGCTCTGGGCAGTGGAAACCTGCATTGGCCCAGGGTGGCACCACCAAGTCCAGCCCTGCCTAGTTTCCTCACCCGCAGATGTGGGACACAGCCTACTTACGACAGCAGGGGACGGGTTACCGGGCCCTGGACACCACAAGCTAACTCTGAATCCCTTATGTAAAGCATGTAGTAGGGGTTACAGGAATAGTGCTGTGGTTAGAGCGCTTGCCGAGCAAGCTCAAGGCTGTGAGTTCAATTGTCCAGAACTGCAAAAACTGGGCATGGTGGCACACACCGGGAGGGGAGGGGAGGAGGAAGCGGTATAGGCCTGGAGGAATAGTGCAGAGGTTAAAGCACTTGCCTAGCAAGCTCAAGGCCCTGAGTTCGATTCCCCAGCACCATACAAAGGCGGGCATGGTGGTGCACATCTGCTACAGAGCACGGGGAGGGGAGGGAAGCGGCCAAGTAGACTAGGCCTGGTGCAGCAAGCCAGTCATCCCAGCATTCTGGGAGGCTGAGTCAAGAGGACTGCAGGTTCCAGACTGGCCTGGGCAATGTGGCAACATAGTGACTTAGTGAGAATCTATCTCAACACGGGAAAAAAAAAAAAGGGATGGGGACGCAGTCAGGGTGAAGGCCCTGGGTTCCATCCCCAGCACCTCAAACAAACACATAGACACACAGATCACCTCCAAGGTGTGAGGACAGCGCAAGCAAACAGCAGAAGCCTGTCTGGGAGGGAGGTTCAGGGCCAAGGCAGAGCTGGCACCACTCTCACAAAAGTTCTTAACGAGGAACACAAGGGACCTGGCCGGGCCCTTCCTGCTGTGATCTTCCCACTAGGACAAACCACTTCTATTTAAAACCAACAGAAGGCTTTTGCTTAAATATATCATTTTAAATGTAACAAATAACCACAGCTCTGATAGATATCATGCTGTGAGATTTTTAAAAACCATCTTTATTTTTTTCACAGGCAGGTCTGAAAGCTCATCCATGAATGAAGTGACAGTGTCACACGTGGGGATTCTTCCCCAGTTTAAAAATTCAATGGCTCAAATCCCCAGCTTCTCAGCACCTCCTTCACCTGGCCCCACAGCCCACACACAGCTTTCCACATGAAGCCGGGGCCTGCATTCACTTCTAAAGGTCTGACTACCCCTGCACAGCTGTGCTACTTTTTTCTGTAAACATTAATTTCTGAGCCAGGCCTGGTGGTGTAGGCTTCTGACCCCAGTATCCTGGGAGGCTGAGACAGGAGCCCAGCCTGGGCAACGTGGCAAAATCCTGTCTGAAAATCAAAAATCAAAAATGGGCTGGGGAAGCAGCTCAGCATGAAGGCCTTAGATTTGATCCACAGTATCATTAAAAAAAAAAAAAAAAAAAAAAAAAAAAACCAAAAGCCACACTTATTGAAAGCCACACTTATTGATTCCTACTGGATCCCAGTACCAAAGAGGTCAGGTGCGGGCTTTCCCCAAACTTTTGTTTTTCTCTTTAATAAAGAATCTTAAGGATATGAATATATGGATAAGGTCAATATGTACAAATAGCTAAACTAATCATTTTTAAGTTTCTGCACATATCTTAAACTACTGATTTAATTGTATTAACTATATTCATGAATGAATAAATGAAGGCTTACAATTCTGAGCTGAATTAACACTTGTTTTCTCATCATCTCCTATGGTAACATAAGACATATGTGGATTCTGTAGAGCCAAGGCTGAAATGAATACACAGCTCAAAACTTTCAGAAATAAAGGCAGGTCAGACCAGTTAAAGCCTTAGGGTCTTGTGGGGCCTGGTAGCACAGGCTTGGAATCCCAGCCCTATGGGAAGCTGAGGCAAAAGGATCAAGTTTGAGCCCTGATTAGGCAAATTATTAACTTAGTCTCAAAATCAGAAGAAACAAGCAAACAGGCTGGGGAAAAGTCAGCGCCCTTTCCCCCACATCAAATGATCTTAGACTCACTGCTATCCTCCTGCCTCGGCCTGGCAACTGCTGGGATTACAGGTGTGCACCTCTGGAGTACTGGAATTACGGGTGTGTGCCACCACGCCTAGCTATTATGTGGTGCCGGAAAATTGAATTCAGCGCCATGTGCATGCTAGGCAAGTACTTTCACCACTGTATTCCCCAGCCCTTCCTTTTATTTTTTTTAAGCAAGGACTGGACCAGAGCTCCACCTGCAGCTCACTTTATTTATTATTTCGTGGCAAGGCTTCACCAAGTTGTTAGGTTGCGACCTGCCTGCCTCAGCCTCCGAGAGTGCCAGGATGATAGGGGTGCGCCACCACACCTACCTCCCGTTGTTATTTATATCTCAAAGTCATTTTATTGATGAAATAATGCCTGGAGAAGAAAACTGAAAGAGACGGCTTCCACAGGAGTAATGTGTCCTACATGTTCCATGTCACCCTAGTCCTGAGCTGCTGATGCGGCAAGGGCCCCACGCACCGGCTCTCCCTCAACAGGCTGACGAGGTCATCTCGGAAGGCGTCTCTGTTCTTCTCCAAAATGCCACGGACATCGTACTGCACCTAGTTTTCAAAGTAAAAGCAAGGGCTGGAGGAATGGCACAGCAGGTCCTGAATTCAAATTCCCAGCACCACATAAACCAGAGTGTGGTGGCACATGCCTGTAATCCCAGCACTCAGGAGGCTGAGGCAGGAAGCCAGGGCCAGCCTAGGCTCCATAGTGAGTTCAGAACCAGCCTGGACTATAGAGCGAAACCCTGTCTCAAAAAAAATCCAAAACAACAAACAAACAAAAATACAAAGTAAAAGCAGGAACCCAGGTGTGGCTGGCAGCAACAGCTTCTAGGCCCCAGCTGCCCCGTGGGAGCGGCACGCTCAGCTTGCCAGCTGACGGCCAGCTCCGGAGCGACCACTGTCCCGGCCCCTGCTGTCCCAGCCCCTGCTGTACCAGCCCACGCAATGGGCAGGCGGCAGGAAGTGCTTTATGCAGCCGTACCTCTCCAGCATAGTGCTTCACTCCGAAGTGGTGGACAGCGACTCGGGGCTTCACGTAAAAGTGGTTATTCTAACAAAGAAAACGGAACAGTAGGCAAGTGCCTGTTACACACGCTGGCTTCCTGCAACTTCTAGAGAAAACCATGTCTTCATATTATGGCTGGTGGATACGGTGTGTGGTGGGTCGCCGAGGACCAGGACACAGCCTAGGGAGCGCTCAGAGCCGCCTGCCTCTCAACTATGTCCTTACAGTAGGTCACAATATCTCAGTTCTAATCAGAAAGAAACTTGGGCCATGTCTGATGGCACAGGCCAGTCACCGTAGCACTCCGGGAGGCTGCGACAAGAGGATTACCAAGTTCAAGCCCAGCCTGGATAACCTAGAAATTTCCTAAGACCCTGCCTCAAAATTGAAAACAGAAATAAGCTGGAGCTGTAGCTCAGCAAGAAGGCCCTGGGATCAATTCCCAGTACCACAAGAACACACAAAATAAAATAAAATGATACCCTGGGTACACTATGACACAGAGGCTTAAACCTGACCTTACTCAATTTAGATCTAATAAGAAGAGAAAAGCAGTGCAGGTCTAGTCAGAGAAGAAAAGCTTCAACTCGAGATAAAAAAACTCAAATGTGGGAGGCAGAGCTGGGCCAGCGGGCCTGAGCCATCTTGCACAAGATCTTAATGCACAGATTTGCTGTTTAGACAGAGCTACGAATCGACAGACAGGTCTTGACATACAGCGTGCTGGTTGTGCAATTTCTCCAGTAAGGTGCTGTCCGTGGCTTGGGGGAAGTGGCTCTCCTCATTGATGAGGGCCAGGAGGCCGAGTTTCTATGGGATGAAGACAGAGGAGGAGCAAGTTAAATGCCGCACGTGCACCTTCCCAATACCCCACAGGTCCTGTCTCTGCATCCCTTCTCAAGTTAGCGGTCAAAAGAAGAAGCATGGGAGAGGCTGGAGGAGTACCGGCAGTTCCAGCCCTCCTCAGGAAGCGCAAGGCCCTGAGTTCAATTCCCCAGAACCACATAAGCCAGGTGTGGTGGCCCACACCTGCAATCCTAGCACTCTGGAGGCTGAGGCAGGAAGATGGCTATGAGTTTGAGGCCGGCCAGCCCGGGCTACAAGATACCAATCAGCCTGGAGTATAGAGCAATAAAACCCTGTCTTCAAAAATAAAAATAAATAAAATAGAAAAGAGATTTTGTATAGAATTTAAATTAACTGGTTTTTAGCTGGGCCCTGTAATGCAGGCCTATAATCCCAGCACTATAGGAGGCCGAGGCAGGAGGATCACAAGTGTGACACTACCTTGGGTAGCTTACCAACTTGGTAAGATTTTGCATCAAAATCAAAAATAAAAATGGGCCAGGGACACAGCTGAGCTTGAGAGCCCTGGGATGGGTCCCAAGTAACACAACAGAACACAGCACGGCACCCAACAAACTCGGGGACAGCTTCTACCACAGGGAACTGACCCGTGGCAAGAGCGTGGCGTGTAGCCAATTCCCAAGCCGTGGCTCGCTGGATGCAGACTGCACTCACACAATAGGCTCACAGCCGCCAAGTATTTAAATTCAATCTTGCACATTTGCATGCGTGTTTCCAAATGGTCCCTTGTGCTCTAAACATTCAGATCTTTGATGTGCGAGTTCGCACAAGCTCACTGCGTGACTCAGCCGGCGGGACACCCCCGGCAAGGGACCCCTCCTCCACAGCCCATTACCTTCTCGATCAGGTCGAGGCACTCTCCATTGTCTAGCCAGTCAATGTCTTCCCACACCAAGCCCTCCCTGGGGAAAGAGACACAGGCCACATGACGTGAGAACAGAGCTGTAGACTCTCCAATATATTTGCAGGTTAAGATTAAAAAAAAAAAAAGAAATGAAATCCGCCAAGGGCTTACCTGCTATATTCCAGTTGTTCCAAAGAAAAAATATGCTTGTTGAAATATTCCTGAAGCTTCTCATTTGCATAGTTGATATTGAACTGCTCGAAGTGGTTAACCTGCGGCCGGAGACATTGCACACTCTCTGTAGTGTCTGGACCGCTATATTATTATTTAAAAATCTGAAGTTAACAATATCAATTTCATTTATTTATTTTCGAGATAGGATCTTATTCTGTAGTCCAGGCTGGCCTTGAATTCATAGCAACCCCCCTGCCTCAGCCTCCCCAGTACTGGGATTATAAGTTGCAGCACTACACCCAGCTAATTTGTATATGGTGCTGGGGAACTGAACCCACACATAGTGTGCCCTAGGCAATTGCTCTAAGTACTGAGCTACGTTCCCCAGCTCCATCAGTATCCCTTTAAAAGATTAATTTCCAGCTAGGTCTGGGGCTGGGGGTGTAACTCAGTGGTTAACGGACCTGCCTACCAAGCATGAGGCCCTGGGTTGATTCCCCAGCACCACATAAGCAGGGTGTAGTGGCACATGCCTGTAATTCCAGCAATCCAGAGGCTGAGGCAGGAGAACTTTGGTGAGTCCAAGGCCAGCCTGGGCTACATAGCGAGTTCAGCACCAATCTGAACTACAGAGAGAGACCCTGGCTTAAAACAAAACAAAGCAAAAAATACAGCTGGGTCTGCTGGTGCCGGTGTGAAGTCCCCGCACCCTGGGAGGCTGAGGACGGAGGATCTCAAGGGGGACAGAGCCAGGCCTGGGCAAGTTCAGTAACCCAGCTGGGCTAGGGATGTAGCTCAGGTGAAGACCAGGGGCTAAATACATAAGTAAAAAGAAGAAAAAGACTTATTTTGTAGCAGCCAAACCAAACAGATAGACTGTCTGTGTCGCCCTTTTGGGAAGCCTACTAACCTCGAAGTTTTCGAATCCAAAGATGTCCAGGATGCCAATGGATTTGAAGTCATCCCTGCCCTTGATCCTGCTGTTGATCTTCTTGATCACCCACTCGAAGCAGCGTGCGTAAAGTGCCATGGCCAAGGAGTCCCTGCTGTCCACTGCCTGCAGGACACCAGAGCCGGGATGGCCACGCCCCCCAGCCACCCCCACGCCTGACCCACGCTCCCAGAGCCGAGGAAACAGCACCAAGGAGGAACTCGGGGATCTAAAAGAAGCGGCAGATCACTCGCTACCTGGGCAGTAAGATCCACCCGAATCTCCCTTAGGCATCTGGCGCCTCACGGCAACCCTGCAGGTTCAGCTATAGGGAGCAACCTGGGTCCGCAGATATGGGTGTAAATTTGGTCAGGTTTAAAACAATAACTAAGACCTGAGCTTTTTAATAATCATTCTCTTCTTTTCTCCTTTGTAGAGATAAAGGTTTTCTTCATGAAATGGTTGTACTCCAGGCTGGCCTTGAACACCCGCCAATCCCCCTGCCTCAGCCTCTGGAGTGCTGAGATGACCGTTGGGGCCACCACGCCCAGCTGACATTTATACTCACCTGGCTAGGAAACACGTTAGAAGGGCAAACACATACAAATTGGTACAAGGCCACTGCAGAGGCAAAATGCATGGCTGTCCTGTCTCCGTGTGCGACAACAGTGGCAGCGTATCTTTGGGGCGCATGTCTGCTCGGTGCTTATTCATCCCAGACACCAAACACGCAAGGTGGATCTGTTACTTTCATCCTTATGGAAACAATGCCCTATTTCCCAGAGTTGGACGCCACATTCTGGGCATGAGCCAGTCACCCCCTGAGGTCCTCAGCCTTTCCACACCAGGGGCTGGCTCAGTAGGCCACTCATGAGGAGCGGGCTGGGACTTGTTCTACAGGAGGTCGCAGGGGCAGGGCGGAAACCCCGCCTCCTGTCAATCAGCAGTGTCAGTGGAAGTCGATAGGAGGAGCATGCTGGCCAGAGGCAGGGCTTTGCTCGCCACTTAACCTCCAGCTCTGGCGCTTGTGGGTCCCACAGGTGGCCTGCCACTGAACACTGTAAGTCAGCGGTCTGGGGGGTGGGGACCCGCGATTTAAACAGTTCGCTGTGGTTATGAGGATCACAGGCGGGATCCGAAGGCCCAGAAGGTGCAGGGGCCACCGGCGGGGACCAGCGCCTGATGGAGCATACCTGCTGAACGCTGAGGGGCGTGAGGATCTCTTCTCCCCTGAGGAACATGGATCGCTGGGTCAGCGCGTCCGTGAGCTGCGTTGGGTCCAGCCCAAGTAACTCTGCAGACCTGCCCAGAGCTGGAAGCAAAGAGGGCATTAGTGGCTCAGGGCCCCCCTGAAAGCCGCCACTGGACTTCAGAGGGGTCCAAATAATTGACCAGACATCCCTGACTCCTCGGGCAAACCCGCGGAACACGATTATATATTTATGTTTATTTATTTTACATGGTATTGGGGGGATCAAGCCCAGGGCCTTCAGAATGAGCCCTTTTTTATTTTTGATTTTGAGACAGGGTCTCGTTAAGCTGTGGGAGCTGGGCTGGAGCTTGGCCAATGCTCCTGCCTCAGCCGCCGAGGGGACTGCGGTGATGGGCCTGCACCAGGGCAGGGCTACTGCACACACTTAATGCCAGGCTCTCCACTCCTCCGCGGGCCGAGTCAACAGCACGGAAGGCTGGTGCCTGGCAGTACGAGCGGGCTCCCCGATCCCTGACGGCACTCCGTGTGCCTGGCTGTTCCTCTCCCGCTGTCTCAGGACAGACACCGAGTTTTTAAGAAGGAACAGCCGCAGGCACCTCGGCGTGCTGCACGGAAGCAGACAGGGCCCAGCTGCCTTCATCGCACCAGACTACGGGAACGTGCACCCGGGGGCGACCCTGCTCTCAGCCTTCTGTTCTGCGGGGGTCTTCTAAATAAATACACTTATTTTTAATATGCAGTGGACTTATAATTGTTATTTTTAAATTGACGGATTGTACTGAAGATTAAGCCCAGGGCCTTCACACTCAGCTACCTCCTCATCCTCGTTCCATATCTGGTTATTCTGCGGCACTGACCGGCACCCAGGGACGGCACGCCTAGCACACACCAGCCCTCTCTCTTTTTCATTTTCAGACAGGGTCTTGCCAAGTTCCCTTGCTGAACCTGCCATCCTCCTGCCTCAGCCTCCTGGAGAGACAGCAGTAAAGACCTGGGGCCACTGTCACCACACTCTGCCTTTCCTTGTTTCTTTCTGAGCTGGGTTCTACTTTGTAGGCCGCTGCGTCCTCCAACCTGCTGCCCTCGGGTCCCGGCCTTCCAAATGCCTGGATTACAGGCGCTGGCCACGGCGCCAGGCTTCCTATGGTGATTTTTGAAATAAGTGAATAAATGTTTCTAAATGCTTTGGCTTGAATTTCGAATGCAGTGAACATAAACACACCCTGGGGCCCCAGAGGTTCTGAGACAACCGAGGGTGCACGTGGGGGGGGAGGCACAGATGCTTGAATGAAGCCTGTCTGTGAGTGGGTGGGCCCTTCCGGTGGGCCCTTCCCGCCTACCGCTGCTGTCAGAGTCTTCCAGAGACATGCGCACAGCATGTCAGATGCAGGGAAGCCCCTAGCGCTGCAGCCCAGCAGACAGCAGGTGCAGGCCAGGGGCGGAACCGGGGGTCTGCCCCCAGCACCTAAGCCCCGCTGCAAGAGCCAGGCCCTGCAGGGTGCACCCGTGACTGCAGCACTCCTGGGAGCTGAGGCAGGAGGACTGGCAGGCAGAGCCAGGCAGGGGCCATTTAGGGACTCAGTGAGAGACCCTGGCTTAAAACCAAACATCAAAATGAGCTGAGGATGTAGCTCAGTACCGCAAATACATACACACATACATACGGAAAACTCCCGTGGCTCTCCACTCCAGCCGTCTCGTCTGCTACAGGCCAGCTGGCACTGGGGCCTTCCAGCATGGAGGGAGGCAGCAGGCAGTGCCCTGCGCGGCCCCTCACCTGTTTTGAAGGACACCTGAGCGCCCCCCGCAGTGACGAACTCCACGTTGCCGAGGTGCAGGATGCCGGCCAGCAGCCGCAGCACCTCGCGGACCTCCTCGCTGCTGAACTGCATCACACCCATCGCCGTCTGTGGGGGACAGCGGCGCGTCACGGCTCTGCGGTGGCTGGCACAGGACACCTCCTCCTGACACCCACCCCAGACGGGGCTCGTGTGCCCGTGTCCGGCCTAGCGAGCCAATGAGGTTCCGGGGCCACTGCCGGGCACATGGGCAAGGGGCACCGAGCAGCCCCCATGGCACAGGCGATGCCTTAGGTTGCTGCTGCGCACACACGGGCCGCGGGGGTTCCTGCCTTTCCTGTGTGACTCCTCCCTCGCGTCCTGTCCCACACACGCTGCTCCCAGGGCGGCCACACACGCCGCCAGGCCCGGGCTAGGTGCCCCATCGCCCACCTCAGGCAGTAGGGGTTCTGTGGTGCTGGGGATGGGACGCAGCACCTATGCACTGAGCGACATGCCCAGCTCATCTTATTAATCATTTACTAACTTAGTTAATTACTTTGAGACAGGGTCTTGCTAAGTCACTATATTGCCCAGGCTAAATCTGAACTTATGATTCTCCTGCCTCGGCCTCCCAGAGTGTTAGGACTACAGGAGTGTCACCACACCTGACTGTATTTTACGCTGGTTGTGTTGCTTTTAAACTGTCTTTCAACTTTGAGGAAAATGTTTACAAGCTCACAATTCAAGCAAACCACTAGATCCTAAGGGCAGAAAAACAGCTGCTGGGTGTATAAGCACTGGCTTTTCACTGCGACACACGTGCCGGCAGAGAGATGACAGAGGACGGGTGCTGGGAGAGAACCCGCCGAGCTGAGCGTGCTGCGTGCTGGCTCTGATTCCTGCCAGAGCTGGACCTAGGAACCGCCCTGTGAGCACAATCACGACAGGTGCTTTCCTCTGCGCACACGTGCATAACAAACACTGTTTCCTTTACATAAAAATTGGGGATAAGCTCTGCCAGTGGTGTGGATCTGTAATCCCAGCATTCTGAGAGGCTGAGGCAGGAGGCTCCTAAATTCAAGCCCAATCTGGGCAATTTTGAAACTTTGCGAGATCTTGTGTAGAAAAAAAAGAAAGAAAGAAAGAAAGAAAGAAAGAAAGAAAGAAAGAAAAGAAAAGAAAGAAACTGGGCCAGGGATGTAGTTCATTTTGAAGACCTGGGCTAGATCCCCAGTACCACCTCAAACAAAGAAGTAAACAATGAACTGGGGGATAGTCCCCGGGCGAGAGAGGAGCAACACTTCTCTAGTGTGTAGCTTGGAGCCTTGTCTTTAGGAAAGATTTTTTTTTAAAATTTTTTTTCTGTAGCCCAGGATGGCCTCAAACTCACAGCAATCCTCCTGCCTCAGACTCCGGAGTGCTGGGGTTACAGGGGTGCGGCACCACGCCCAGCTTATGTGGTGGAGGGAACTGAACCCAGGGCCTTGCACTCGCTAGATGAGCGCTCTAAGCGCTGAGCTACGCCTCCAGCCCTTCAATGGCTAAACGTAAAGGAAGGCAAACAGCTAGAATGAAGTAAAACAACACACAGGAGGGTTTCCTTCCTCCTACAATAGGTACTGATGGGAAATCAGGACGGGTAGGGATCTGGAGTCTGCTTTCTCTACATTTAATTTTTCCACAGTTTTTGTAAGATTTTTCTGGGTAGTAGTAGTAAGGACTGAACCTGGAACCTGGGGCCTTTGCAGTGAGCTCTGTCCCCAGCCCATTTATTTTATTTTGAGACAGCCTCTTGCCAAGTTACTAAATTGCCCAAGCTGGGCTGGAACCTGCAATCCTCCCACTTCAGCCACCCAGAGTTTTAGGACTACAGGTGTACACAACCATGTCCTGCTAAGATTGTTATCTTGGCCTCTGAATAATAAGTGGAAGTTAACCGGATGTTTCTTGGAAAAAATAAACAGGTACTTACAGGACTTTGTTCCCAATAATAACTATGTCAACCCCTTGGCCAGGTGTTTTCTGAATCAGAGCTAAGGTTCACTCATTTTCTTTTGTTAGTCAGGAGCCTGTTTTCCTGAGGAAAGGGCCACCGGAGAGAGCCACACGCACACACCACAGATGAGAACGGCCCACAGGAAGAGTGGGGCTGGGTCCCAAGGAGCCGGGGGCACCAGACAAGCAGGCAGGGGTTTAACACGCAAAAGGAACTTTCTTTTTTCAACTGGGAAAAAGCAATAGAGCCAGAAGGAAAGGGCAAGCAATCGAGAGGAAAACATGATGAAAGTTCTAGCGAAAGATAACTGCGCAACAGAAAAACCAGGCGCTTTTCATGGGAGGACGTGCAGCCCCGCACCGCGCTGGTCCCGCACCGCAACACCTAACAACTCTGCACAATCAAGCTTTCGCTTGAGACAGGGTTTTGCTCTGTAGTCCAGGTTGGCCTCAAACTCACGCAATCCTCCTGCCTCTGCCTCCCAGGTGCTGAGATTTCCATCATGTGTCTCCATGCCCAACTATGTAAAGCTTATCTTGCTAGAAATCAAAACTGGGCAGGTTAAAATGAAGCTGAGATCACGTCTATGCACAGGCAAACATTTCTCAATGACCAGGTTTCGTCAGTGCAGCCTGTGGGAGAACGACGGCACTGTGCAGGACGCTGGGCCTGTCCCACCTGCACTTTGGTGGCTGTACTGGGGACTGAACGCCTGGCCATCACACTGAGCTATATCCCCAGCACCCTGCCTTTTTTTTTTTTTTTTAACAGCACTGGGGATTGAGTCCAAGGCTCTCACACCTAGCTGCACTGCCAGCCTTCCGTCTTTCTCTTCCTTTTTAATTTTCAGACGGAGTCTTACTATGTAGCTGAGGTGACTGGGCTGGACTCAAATTTTTGAACATCCTGCCTCAGCCTCCCAGAGCGCTGAGATGTCCAGGCATGCGCCGGCATACCTGGCTGAGTCCTTAAGATACATAAACGAAAGTTGCGTGTGGAGAGATGAAGTGAGACGAGACAAAAGTTCATTTTGATAAAAAGCATAAAACTAATATGCTTCCTATACTGATCCATGTGGTTCAAGTCTAACTGCAAGTTATTAGGCAATTAATTAGGAGGCTGGTGTAAGCAGTAACTGCTTGAGTGACCCGCTGAGGTCATTTGTCAGCTGCACCCAATCTCAGGTGCGGAGGGCGTGGGCGGGCATGGCACCACCGAGTCCCGCGGGGTCTTCTGTGTCCCCTCCTGGCCAGCGGGGCAGAGAAAACATGGGGAAGTGTCAGCATGGGGCAGACTTGCTGCAGGGCAAGCATTCCCTGTGAGGGCTTTGATTACGTACATAAAAAAGAGAGGCTTACGACCATGTGGGTAAGGACAGGTGACAGATATGTCAGGCAGGTTCAACTTGCAGGCACCCAAAGTGGTCACCCTAGGGAGAGGAGGTAAGTCATCCCCTGAAGAAGCGACAGGGACCTGGGGTGACTTTGAACACACGGCTTGATGGAATAGTAGATCAGGAGGCGGCTATTTTGGGCACAGGAAATTAAAAGTACATTATTTATTTTTATATATGTATTTTTAAGACTGGGTCTCTCTCTGTCATGCTGACTAGCCTTGAACTGATTATGTACTCTAAGCTAGCCTCGAGTTCACAGCAATCCTCCTGTCTCCACCTCCTGAGTGCTAGGATTACAGACGTGTGCCACCATGTCAAACCGTTGTGGTGCCGGGGAACTGAACCCAGGACCTGGTGGATGCTAGGCAAGCGATCTAACTGATGACCTTTATTCCCAACCCCAAAATATTTTTCCTATATAAGGTTTGCTTATCCACACTGATGGAGGCTGAGGCACAGAGATCACATGCTTGAGTCCTGTCTCAAAATAAAAGTTTTTAAAGGGAGGAAAAAAAGATTTTCTCAGATGTTGTGAAGTTGTCAGGATCCAACCGGAGTCACCTGGGCCAAGCTTTACTGAGCCAAAGCTGCAGCAGCAGGACAGAGGGGTCTCAGGGCCTCTGCCCTGGGGAAGGGCCGCGCATCCTCACGTGAACAGCACGCTTGCGACGACGTCTGCCCTGCAGCTGCCCAGCCATCTGAGCATGTGCCACTGTGCCACTGAGCCCTGCGGCTAAGGACTGCTGTCATAAGAGCCGTACGGACCCCTCGTCACAGGCCTCCCCAGCCTCCTCCTCCCTGGGTACAAGCACTGTTTCCTACACCCCACATCAACACTACTCCCAGTAAACTTACCATCTCTGGACAATCTGTGCAGGTTTTTTTTTTTTTTTTTTTTTTTTTGGTGGTACCAGGGGCCAAGCCCAGGACTGAACTAATCAGTCTCCACCCCAAGGCCCCCAATTTTTTATTTTGAGGCAATCTTGACAAATTGCAAAGTTGGTAAATTGCTTGAATTTTGATTCTCCTGCCTCTTCCTCCCAGACTGCGGTTTCCAGGCCTGCACCACAAGATCTGGCCTCTCTCTTTGTTCTTTAGGTGGGTAAATCCCAAGTTTTCAGAATGAAAGTGACCGATGTTTCCATGTTTGGTAAAACCAAAGCATAAAATCTATCTTTTAAATCTTAACTAAATCTGGTTCATGCAAATGGATTTACACACACACACACACACACACACACACACACACACACACTCTCTATCTGAAACTCAGGGGTTCACACAGCATGGCCCATACCGTGGGGAAGTCCAGGGGGTGGCCCACAGCCAAGAATGCCAGCAATACTCAGAATCCGAGCCAGAGAACTACCAGAGACACTTGGCACCCCACACACTCGCCAGTCACCATCACCGCAGGTCAACCACGGGGGTACAACACATTAGCTGATAGCTTCTGACTTGAAACAACTTTTTGTCTTGACCAAAAAACTTACAGTGCAATTTAGAAGACAGGACTAAGGAAGGCGACGAAACTGGGCCCGGGGTTCACAGCCTCCGCCCAGAAACACCAGGTCTTCCCTAATTGATTTTAAAGATAAACAAATTCTGTATAGGGAACTAATGCCCCTAGAGGAAGACAGAGGAACAGCACCAGGAAAGCTGGGGCATCCTGGGCGAGGAAATCCCTGGCTGCCTAGCGCCCCCAGTGGGCCACCTGGGCATTAGAAGTCAGTCTGTCTCCACAGACAGCTCCTTTTATTGCAAAGTACTCTTTTGGCTCAGAGGAAAAGCAAAAATGGGGAAAAGGACAAGCTTTTTATTGCCTTGCTCACAAAAAATTACAATGAATACCTATCCTAACAATGATCTCACAAAGAGACTATCACAATCTGTGAGTAAAGGTTTGAGTACAGGAAGTTTTAGGGACTGAAGTTTCCCTGAGAAAGACCATCTTTTAAAGCCCAGCCACCCCGGGATTTGTGGAGGACGGGCTCTGTGTCCTCCCTCAGACCCGAACATCACAAATATGCCCCTGATTCCTTATGCTGAGAACCGATGCACGTCCTCACCTCCCAGCTACTATACTGGTGCTAGCAGGGGATAGTGACCACAGAGCCGCCCGGATGTACTGAGCACTGAAATCTATTTCTTTCTTCTTTTTGCAGTACTGAGAATTGACCCTGGGGTGTTCACACTGAGCTACATTCCCAGCCCAATTCTTTCTTTCTTTCTTTTGAGACAGGGTCTCGCTCTGTAGTCTAGGCTTGGTCCTGAACTCACTATGGAACCAGGCTGGCCTCGAACTCATGGCAATCACCTGCCTCAGCCTCCCAAGTGGCTGGGCTTGAACTTGCAATACTCCTCCCTCAGCCTCCCAGGGGACTGAAATTGCACACTGGGCCACCAGACCTTACCTTACTCTTGTTATTATTTTTAAAAATCTTCCCCTTGAGGTTGGCTGGATCTGTGAGACCCAGAGACACAGACAGCGGACACTCAGAAGGCCACTTCCTGAGTTGCTCTCAGCAGAGCCAAATCCCGTGACGCCCAGGTCGGCACAAACACCCAGGGTGCTGTCCCCAGGAAGCTCTGTGTTCACAGGCTAAAGAGAAGCCAGCAAGGTGCTCGTGGGGCCGCCCAGTGGTACAGAACATGTCCAGCATGGGCAAAGCTCTAGTTACACCAGTACCACAGGAATCAATAAATGAATAAACCTGTAACTGTCCTGCCTCAGCCTCCGAGAGTGCTGAGATTACAGATCTGCACTACTGGGCCTGGCTTAGAAACTTTTTTTCAAACAGAAAATGAGACCCATCATTCTTAATAGGAGAAAACAAAACAGTAACTTACAATAACTTCTCTAAAGAATTCCTGGTCATTGATTGTCTGGTCTTCTGTACATCCAGACTGATTCAAGTAATGGTAGTTTTCTGGCACAGATAAATAAAATTCTTCTGCAGAAAGACAGAGAAAACCACACCATCAACACTCAACCAGCCAGGATTAAGACAAACCTTAGAAGAGCTCACTGTGATTTCAGCTGACTTACTTGTTTATAATTTCTGACACTAGGGGATTGTACTTTGCTCTTTTAAAAGCTAGCGTGCGCATAATCCTGACAGTTCCCTACTAAGATAATGAAGTTCCCTTGTCATCACTGTTTAGGGGGAAAAAAAATTTACACTATGTAGGAGCTCAGAGAATTTTAATGAAAAAGAAACTGGGAAGGACCCTGTTTTACTACTGTATTTCTTCTTTCCTTTCTGGGGAGTGGGGGCAAGGCCTAGCTCTGTAGTCTAGAATACTCCTGAACTCACTATGTAGCCCAGGCTGGTCTTGCATTCATGGCAATCCACCTGCCTCAGCCTCCCGAGTGCTGGGATTGCAGGTGTTCGCCACCTCATCTGGCTTATGTGGTGCCAAGGAACTGAACCCAGGGTCTTGTGCTTGGCAGGCGAGCTTTCTAACCCCTGAGCTATGCCCCTGGCCTATAGTATATATTTTTCATAAATATCTTTAAAATGAAAAATGTACCAACACTCCAAGATGAACAAATCCAAAACATCCTCATTAATCATGATTTCCTCGTATGATTTAGCCTGCAAATAAAGACAGCATTTCCTTGCAACTGGTGAGATGGCACCGATGCCAGAGCAAAGGTGCATACCGTGCACACGCCAGTAATCTCAGTATTCAGGAGGCCGAGGCAGGAGGATTGTAAGCGGGGGTCCAGACTGGGAAATCTAGCAAGAACGCTGTCTCCAGAATCCAACAGACCAACCGGGCAAGGCAGACACTCACGGAGGCGCCGCCATGCACACGCACTCACCTTTCTGTCCGGGGTCCAGCCCCGCCAGCAGTGCGTAGAATATGTGATAGTTCCGCTCCCCGGGGTTCTGCCGCACCACCCGGTTCTGCAGAGACACGCGGAGCGGGTATTCAGAGGGCCTCCTCTGCGTCCCCGTCCAAGCGCCCAGCTCAGAACATCATTACGGGGAAGAAGAAAATCACATTTACTTACTTTTTCTAATAAATCTTCACGTGGAAAGCAATGGCAAGTCAAGGAGCAAACAAGGCCGGGAAGAGTTGGGGGGAGGGGGGGGGCTTTCGCTCTCTATGCCTGGCAGCCTTGCTGATGGTGGCTCACCACGCCTCTGATGGGAAAAACCCCAGTGCCCAAGGACGGGCAGACAGACCCACGATTATCTCATCCACATCCGGTTCCAAACATGACATGGGGCTCCCTGCTGGGGACCGACTATCCGGCCAGACATGCACTGGGCTATGGATGATTCACGATCTTTACGGTGTGGGGTGGGCATGTCCCCGAAGGTTTGCAGGCTGGAACCTTTCCGAGGTGGGAGCTGGCGGGAACTGGCTGAGTCCTGGGCTCTGCCACCAGAAGGGACTGACGCTGAGTTTATGGGTTCTGTCTCAAAATACCAGCAAGCAGGCCTGGGGGTGTAACCCAGTGTGAAGGCCTCGGGCTCAGTTCTGGAACCCACCAACCCACAAAACGAAAAAGGTGTTTTCAGACTATCAGCACGACATCAGTTTTAAAAACAAATGATTCTTTATCTCGTAAGATAATGAGCAGGCTGCGTACGGTAAGGCCATGGTGAGGCAAAACCACAGAAAGAAATGTTTCCTGCTCTTTTGGGTCCTCTGGTAAGAGGGACAGTGTCTGCCAGCAGAGGCGACCCTCACGCGGGAAAGGGCCTTATGAACAGGATACAATCGACAATCCTCCCGCCCTGGATGTTCCCCTTCTGGCAGATGTTCAGCTGCACGAACTTCCCGAAGCGGCTGGAGTTGCTGTTGTACACGGTCTTTGCGTTGCCCAGGGCTTCCATGATGGGGCTGCGGCGGGGCAGGGACAGGGCATGAGCCGCGCAGATCTCCACACTGCACAACCATTTCGCTCAGGCGTTAAAATGGACAACCATGAGAACCATCTGCAACCAAGGAACGCGGGGCGACACCGGCGGTCCCACAAGCCAGACCCTCCAAACACTTCCTGTGTGTCCATTGTGGGTCAGAGAGCAACCCACCGCTCGCCGCGCTTGACGGGGAGGGGACCGTGGTGGCTCGGTGCTGCTCCCACTAGCTGTGGAGGCATATGCCACCGGGGACGCACGGCAGTGTCCTCAGGTGGATGGTGTGCGGGCACAGGCCTGTCAGCCCAGCACTCTGGGAAGCTGAGGCAGGAAGACCGCAAGTTTGAGGCCAGCTAGGGTGACTCAGGGACGCCTTGTGTCAAAATGAAAAGAAGGGGGCTGGAGGAAGGGCACAGTGGTTAAGGCGCTTGCCTGGCAAGTGCAAGGGCCTGAGTTCGATTCCCCTGCACCACATAAAGGTGGGCATAGTGACACATGCCTGTAGTCCCGGCCCTCGGGAGGCTGAGGCAGGTGGACTGTCCTGAGTCCAACGCCAGTCTGGATCATACCAGTGAGTCCAGGACAAGCCTGGGCCACTGAGGGAGACTTTGTACAAAAAAGAAAAAAAAAAAAAGAACTGGGGAAATGGCTCAGTGCAAAGGCCCTGGGTTCAATTCTGGGTACCACCAAATAAAGAAGGAAAAAGGAAGGAAGAAAAGACGACAGAAAGACTTCACTCAAATTCTAGATGCTGACAAGTGTCCGGCTCTGGAAATACCCCCATCTGCCACGTGTCCAGCGGCAACAGGTGATGCCTTTGCCGACTACAGTGTCCAGTTGGCCTAGACCAGGGACCAACAACCCTGTTATGTACAGGACCGGATCGCAGATATTTTAGGCTTTGCAGACCAGGAGGGCCTTGCAAGGACTGTGGGGTCCCTGCTGTCACCACTCAGCTCAGCCACTGGACCTGGGAACAGCCAGAAGAAGCAAGACAAATGCTGTGGCAGCGGGTCGCAGGGAGGGAGCGGGCAGGAGTGGAGACAACCTGGAGGTGGGGACGGATGGCTGCACCACAGGGGGCTATACTTAACGCTAAGAGTTGCAGGTTCAGGACGTCAGGTCCCTGCTGGCTATAAACCCCCACAGGGCAGAGATCAGACACCAGGACACAGTGTGGCTCATTAGAAGGACACGTTCAGATGGGTGACACACAGCCTCTCCCCAAGTATCGCCCACTTCCTGTTGCAGGGGGGCTGAAAAGAGCGCTGCTGCTGCGTTCACCCCGCGGCAGGACAGGGGCTTCCTTCCCCCGCCAGCCATCCTCTGGTACTGGGGGGCTGGAGTGGGTGTTCCAGCTGAAAACGAGGCTGCCGGAAGCCTTGTGAGCATTGCTCTCCCTCTAGGGCTCCCTCTGACCCACTCCTTCGGAAGCACAGAAGCCGGCAGGAACCCCTGGGAGGGAGGAGGCTGTGGGTTGCGAGCTGCCCGCGCAGGGCGGTCCAGGCGCCCTAGCCAGGGGCTGTCCAGCTGTGCAAAGGCACACACCGGCTGGAGCAACAGCACAGCAGTTACGGAGTTGGCGAGGCCCTGAGTTCAGTTCCCCAGCACACACGGGTCAGGCGTGGCACGGCACATAAGCACACACCTGCATTCCCGGCCCTTGGGAGGCTGAGGCAGGAGGGTTGCTGTGAGTTCCAGGCCAACCTGGGCTCCGCAGTGAGTTCGGGACCAGCCTGGACTACAGAGCGAGACCCTGTCTCAAAACAAACAACAACAAAGAAGACTTTCCGTCTTTCCCTTTCCTTCCTTCCCGTGGCGCTGGGGATCAGGCTCCGTACCTGCACACATTGCTGCACCCCAGCCTATTTTCATCTTTGATTTTCATGCAGGGTCTCGCGTGATCGCTATCAGGCGAGCTTCAACTTGCTATCCTCCCGCCTCTGCTTCCCACAGTACTGGGGCTACAGGCCTGCACCACCAGGCCCGGCTCCAGACGGCTTCTTGACGAACCAAGAAAAAGAGTCCAAGAACAAGAGAACCTGGAACAACTCTTCAGGTGTTTCACACCAGGACAGTGGACCCCAATAAGCCGTTAGAAACAACCACGATAGGTACCTGCTTTCCAGAATCGCTTGCTCCACACAGGAAGCCTTCTCCTCCAGGGACAGCTCCGACGACTGCTGGCTGACGGCCGACAGGAACTGCAGGATCAGCTTGGTGCTCTCGGTCTTGCCGGCCCCGCTCTCACCGCTAAAAGACACACACCAGCGTTTGCGCTCATGAACCCACACGCCCGCAGCCCCAGCGGTCTCCGCGGCTGCCAGGAGTGGGCCTGCGTGGAGGCGGCCACGGGGCACAGCTGGGAGGGGGCTCTTGTCCCTTCTCTCTGCTCCCAGGCTGTCCTTGGTGACTGCACAAATTAGCCAGGTATGGTGGCACGTCAAATCCCAGCTCTTAGGAGGCTGAGGCAGGAAGATTACTGTGAGCTGGGGGCCAGGCAATGGCTATATAGTGAATTCAGGGTCAGACTACAGAATGAGATCTTGCCTAAAAAATAAAATAAAAATTTAAAAATTGGCTGGCAGGGATGGAGGAACAGCCTAACAAGCACATGGCCCTGACCTGATTCCCCCACACCACATAAGCCAACCGTGGGGACACACTCCTGTAATTCCAGAACTCATGAGGCTGAGGCAGGATTGTTGCGTGTTCAAGGCCAGCCTGGGCTACAGAGTGAGTTCAGGACCAGCCTGGACAGCAGAGCAACACTCTGTTTTCAAAAAAAGGGGGGGGGGGTGCTGGGGGTGTAATGTAGCTCAGGGTGAAGGTGCTGGGTTCAATTCCCAGTAACACACAACCCCCAAACAAAATACATACAACTGAACTGTCACCTTCCTTGACTTGTGGGCCTGGAGACCCCGTGACACCTCTGGATGCTGCCTAACGGGGTCAGTGGGTGTGCAATCCCAGGGAGCTGTGTAGCCCCAGGGGAGAAGGTAACACCAGAAAGTCAGAAGACGGTAGCAACGGGCCAAGGAGGTGAGGTGGCCAGAGAAACAGGACAGAATGCGAGAGGCCAGTGCGCCATGGAGCGCAGCAAGGGCTGAGGCGTGGGACTGAAGGCGCCCATGGACGGAACATCCTGGGGATCTTTTAATGACAATGCCAGTGCTCCCTGCCAGTGTTCCCACGAAGTAGACAGGTCAGAGAGCCCGTGGGACACCAGAGCCACATGCAGGAGGGTCCCAATGTGCTGGTGGCAGGATTCCTGGTAGGATCATGCAGTGCCGAGCTCCAGCCTGCGGCCAGCTGCTGCTCCTCCCACCCGCCCTCAACCCCCGCTGGGTCCTGAAACCCCAGGGCCTTCACATGGAGCCAGCTGAGTCATTATTATTATTATTACTATTATTATTATTTTGAGACATGGGTCTCATTAAGTTTCCTAGACAGGACTCAAACTTACGATTTTCCTGCCTCAGCCTCCCAGAGGGCTGGGACTACAGGCCTGAGCCACCAGGCCAGCTGATGGCTTCTGGAGCATGGCCAGCTCCATTCCCTTCCACGCTGTCTGGCGCTGTAGGCCTAGGGCCAAGCGTTTGCGGAAGTGGTGTTTCCACAACCTCAACACACATACGTGGGCCCTCTGCTCAATACTGTGCTGGGATCTGACAACCAGCCATTTCCCTTCCCGTGAGTCACCCGATTTCCTCAAAATAGAAACTAGACCCTCTTCCCTACCGGCTCCAAGATCCTGGAAACACCTATGCTGCTGACAGGACAACACCCAAACGGCCCCGCAGGCCAAGCACGGCCCTTAGGGTCCTACCAGGGAGCCAGGGTCTTTGGCATCAGTGACCCAAGTTTAAACCCTGTGTTGGCTGCTAGAAGTTGGTGTCTCTCCAGCTAGTCACTCAGTCCCAAGCCGCAGCTTCCCCCCGGGAGATGCCTGCGGGCTCCCGTGAGGACTGCACACAGGCCGTGCTCTCTGTCCCCGCCCAGCCTTGCAGGGCCTCCCCAACTGCTGCGTTCCACACCACGATGCAGTGCTAGGCCTGCGGTCTGTCAACCCCCAACACGAGTTCTGCTCAGCATTTCAAAGCTACCATTTCTAGATACAGCTCTGAAAACTGACAAACATCCAATTACCATCCAGCACAAAGAAGATATAGCTGAGAAAAAATTTCTCCATTTTGAAAACCCACAAAGCACACCGAGACCAGCCAGTCTGAATGACTGGAATGATTTGTCCTTGTACTGACAGCTGCAGAATGCCAGCATTCCAGCAGACGTCCCAGTGGCAAGTGGCCAGCTGCAGAGACAAATTGTTCTCTCGGGCCCCCGCCCGCAGACACACAAAAGGCCAGAGGCCAGAGTTCTGGACCGAGCTCGCACACCAGCCCTGGTTGACCAGCCCAGCCCAAGGTGGACCTACTCACGCAAAATGCCACCGTAACCCAACCTGAAGCTGTCAGAGAACTGAACCCAAACGGGACAGTTCTTCCTGAGAATAGGACACTCCTGTTCCTCTGAGACAAACAGGACCTGACAGTAAGCCACTAGCCCCTCTCTTCCCGCTGGGTCCTTGGTCCCACCTCATCACACCCTGGGCCATGCTACTGGCCAACTGAGACTCTAACCGTGTTATTTGGGAAGGATGCTGCCTTGGCTCATCAATTGTGAAGCAAGCCCAAATGGATAGACATGAGACGGTGCTGTAATTTTCTACCTTCTGATGTCACCTTTCGGTGTCATCAAAGTTCTCACCCAGGCAAGCACCACAGCAAGCTAATCCCGCCTGCTCTACACAATGTATGAAGAACTCAAGTCAATGGCTGGTGGACCAGATTGGCCAAAGTCAAATTCTGACCCCATTAGATTAAAAAAAAACCAAACAAACAAATTTTCCAGTGAGTTTTAAATTTATGTATGTTTGCATCTTTACATATTCACATGTAAAATGATAATAGCATGACTTCTACCTAAATGTGTGCCAAAAGGTAAAATGAAATGGGAGCTTACGAGTCATTTTCTTAAAAATAAGGAAGAGGCACGTGTGAACTGGAGGTCTAGAGAGCTGGCAGTGCCACCACAGTTTGGTCGAGCGACAAGCACTCACAAGGCAGCAGGAAATGAGGGCATAAGGTCCTCTCCAGTTCCAAACAGGCGTTCGTGCTGACTTGCTCATTGTTGTGGGAGGCCTGGGACTCCGTACTTTCTGATTTTAAAAACCCGGGCAGGAGAGGATTTGGAGTAGTAATACACAAAGTGTCCAGCAGAGGACAGACAGTGCCCTAGGGACTCAATGTTCTCAGCTCCCACAGCCCCCAACCCTTACCAAAAAAATCCATTAAAACCAAAACCCATTTTAGTGAGAAATTTATCCCTAAACTCTGTGACCTGTTAACTTATTAGATAAATACGGCTACACTTTTTAATTTGTTGTTACATAACTTTGGAACCTGCTTCCCACCCTCTACAGACTTTGTTTGCATCAACCCCCTCCTGTCTCATCACGCGCACGCATGCACATATACACACATGCACGATGCCATGATCTCACCTGATCGCCCGTGTTCATCATCCCTAACTGTCCTGTCTAGCAAGCCATATACTAGCCATGCTCGCATTTCTCCTACCAAATAACTATGCAAAATCATCAAGGGCAAATATTTCGGGCTCTAAGCGTAGACAATAACTGCGGCTTGTCAATCAGATTAAGTTCTTCTGCCGGTTCTTTGCAATTACATTCACTATGCTAAACTGGCGACCTTCATTCTAACTTTGAAACTTCTATGAAATCACCTAAAAAAACCGACAGGTTAAGAGCTTCTACTGAGTCATGGTTCAAGTATCGGATTGGCCAGGTAATGGTTCTTCTTATATGAAGCAATTAATAAGCTGGGCCTGGTGGCACAGACCTGCAGTCCCAGTGCTTTGGGGGGCTGAGGCAGGAGGACTGCAAGTTCAATGCCAGCAGGGTCAACTCGTGACTGACTTGGTGAGAACCTACCTCAAAACAAAAGACAAAAACTGGACTAGGATGTAGCTGAGTGTGAAGGCCCTTGGGTTCAATCCCAGTTTTGGAAAAAAAAAAACCAACAACAACAGCGAGCAGATTAGCATAATCCTTATTAACTGAAATCACCCGCTGCAGAGACAGAGCAGGCCGTGTGCTGCAGGAGGGGATGGGAGAGGAGGAGTTTCAGTCCTCAGCACACATGTAATTCTCATGTTAAAAAGGAACTAACTGCCACCCCGGGTGACAGGGGAAGTGGCCAGGAGGAACACTCTCCTGAAGTCGTTTCCTGGGTGGCACCTCCGATGGTGCTTCGGAGCCCCCAAATCAGAGGCATATGATAGGGTCACCACGCCTCATCCTGCACAGCTCCACACAGGGCTCACCACCACAGTCCGCCCAAGCCCGTCCGCCAAGGTTGCTAAGCCACTTTTGATCACATTCCACTGGGCACTGTGTGGCCCTTCCTCACTCGACCTTGGTCAAGCTGCGTGGCCCCTCGCTGCCTCCACCAGGTCCAGGGCGGCTACCTGGGGGCGTGGAGGGGGAGAACCGGTTCCCAGGGTGAGGGTGGGCCCGGTGGGGTGGGTCTGGCTGTCTGTGGGGTTGTGTGGCTAACTCCTACAACAGGCGTGTCCCCGCGCGCAGTGGGCAGACACCTGTGGAGGGCTGGGCACTCTGGCAAACACGGCGTGAGGGCGCCTCGTCCTGGATCATCGCCATGGCAGCTTCTGATACCAATAACTAACAAGCCCTCAGGGGATGTCACCAGAATGGGAGTGGGTCCCAACCTGAATTTTATCACCCACCCTGTATTAGGGAATGAACCCAGGGCATCGCGCATGCCAGGCAAGAGCTCTACTCCTGTGTTATACCCCTTTCCAAGAATTTTTTTAAAAATATATTCTACTGCCTTAAAAAATACTGGAGATTGAACTCAGGATGGTCACACTCAGCTACATCTTCAGCCAATTTTCATACTTTTATTTTGAGATGGAGGTCTCACTAAGCTGTTCAGGCTGGGCTTGAAGTTGAGATCCTCCTGCCTCAGCCTCCTACAGCACTGGAATTAGAGGCCTGCGCCACCAAGACCAGCTTCTACTGTATTTAGAGACAATGCCTAGTGATAGAGGTCTTTTACTGTGGGACTCCTAGTATCCAATTTTTTATAATGAATTAGATTTAGCAAAAATGAATATGCCAAGTCCCCTGAACACTGAAAAGTGAGCGAACATGTATAAAGTGAGCCTCTTTCCTGTGACTCATTTTGATAGAGATAGTTTGAGAGCATCTGATTATTCAGAATTCTTTGTTCTGGGAGATTTATCTACTTTTATCATATGCGAGGGGGAAAAGGAGGCTCAATTCAGCGGGCCAGTTACTCTGACTAGCATTCTACAATACACACATTTTATTGTTTGTTTACTGATTCTGCAGCTCTGGGGACGGAGTCCAGAGCCTCTGCACGAAGCTAGCTATTCTCCCAGAACCCCCAGTCCCCTCACCCCTCCTTTTTTGAGACAGGGTTCTCAGTGAATTGCAAGGCTGCTGGAACCTGGTGATCTTCCTGCCCCTGCCTCCTGCGGTGCTGGATTACACGCAAGCGCCACACCTGGCTACCACATTTTAAATGTGAATTTTGCTAAACAGTCCCTCAAACAGAAGGTCTGCGGGTCACACTGAAGCCCGCCAAAGAAGGCTTCAGGCAAGCTGGGGGTGCGGGGAGAACAAGAGTGAATGGGCGAGGGTGAGTGGAGGAGTGCGCCCGGGTGGGCCCCCGCTCCCCGTCGGCCCGCCCTTACCTGATGAGGACGCACTGGTTGTCCCCCCGCTTCCACAGGCAGCGGTAGCACTCGTTGGCCACGGCGAAGATGTGCGGTGGGAGCTCGCCCAGCAGGCGCCGGCGGTACCGCTCCACGGCGGCGCGCTCGTACAAGCCGGCCACGGGCCGGTAGGGGTTCACGGAGGCCAGGATGGAGCCGATGTAGGTCTGC
This sequence comes from Ctenodactylus gundi, assembly GCA_004027205.1. Taxonomy (NCBI): domain Eukaryota; kingdom Metazoa; phylum Chordata; class Mammalia; order Rodentia; family Ctenodactylidae; genus Ctenodactylus; species Ctenodactylus gundi. The sequence goes on along the minus strand of PVKB01003620.1, from coordinate 132,371 downwards.
AAGCACAGGGCGGCGGGCTCACTTCTGCGCAGGGGCACGGAGGGCGCGCAGGGGACCCGGAACCCGCACGCGCCTCGCCATGCTGCCCCCCACCTCTGCCTACAATCCCTCGCGTTCCCCACGGAGGAATAGGGCCGCCTGTCAGCTCAACTAGCAGGAGGGTGAGCCGGGCACAGCCCAGACCCCTGGGGGCATAGGGGAGAGAGAGGGAGGGGCGCGTGAGGGTCCCTGCCCTAAACCTTTCCAGGCACAAGACCTCGGCCACATTCTTCATTATTTAATAGCCCGTAAAAACCGGGCGCAACGCCTACAGGTGGCGCTGGGCTGCAAGTTCGAACCCAGCCCGGGGAATTTAGGGGCTCAGTAAGACCCTATCTCAAAAATCGAAAAACATAAAAATGGGTCTTCAGTCTCCAGTACCACCCACCCACACACCGCCACCAACACCCACACCCACCCACACACACAGAGTCCAGGACATATAGAGCCAGGCATGGTGGCAGCACCTGAGAGGCTGGTGCCCTTCAAGGTTGGCTCAGAGTATATAGTGAAATCCTGTTTCCAAAATAAAACGAGAGAGACAGAGAGAGAGAGAGGTGGAGGGAGGAAGAGAGGGGGGAAAAAAGGAAATCTGGATTTCTGCTCAGGCACAAAGGGCGCTCAGGAAGCCGTGAGGAGGCACCAGGGAAAGAGGCCTCAGGAACCGAACCTGCAGCCACCTTGGCCTGCGACTCCCAGGACGGGATGGCCCACATCTGCTTTCTAATCTAGCTGCTCTGCGGGGCTTTGTTGGAACACCCGGGGCGAACACACCCGAGAGCTCCACCCTGCCGGTCCTCACAGCCATCCTAGGAAGCCGCATTATAACTGTATTCATTTTTCAGATGAGGAAACTGGGCCACAGGGAGGTGATTTTGCCAACAAAGAACCAGATAGATGGTGGTAGAGATGAGACTGGAAACCATGCAACTTAATTCCAGAACATTCTCTTACCACAGTCATGAAAGCATACCATCTCAACTGAGAAAGGTGGGAAAGAGAGAGAGAGAGAGAAGCAAAACTAGACAAAATCCAAACATCCACAGACATCTGTACCACATTACAGCAATTTGTAATAATTTACAGTCACAGCAACTGCCAGGAACATCAAGCAAAGTATTGTAAGTTCAGTGTAACTTCTCAAATGTCAGAAAATGTTATATATTTTGGAAATAATTTCAACCAAAAAAGATTAAAAACACATATGACATTACCAGGACAATGCCGCTCATAGGTTTATTTACTTATTTTTGAGACAGGGTCTCACTGTGTAGTTCAGGTTAGTCTTGAAGTCACTATGCAGCCCAGCCTGGCCTTTCATTCTCAACAATCCTCCTGCCCGGGCCTCCCAAGCGCTGGAATTACAGGGTCAGCCATCACACCCAGCGCATGTGGTGCTTGGGACTCGAACTCGGCGCCTTGTACTGGTTAGGCAAGTGCTCTAACCGCTGAGCTACACCCCCAGCCCCACTTATAGGCTCATAACAAAAAGAAATGAAAGCAGAGTCTCAAATACAAATGTGCAGTTGTGTTCCCCGCAGCACCAGTCACAACAGGCAAAGGCGGAACGCCCCAGGCGCGCATCCTCAGCGCAGGCAGACACCATGGGGCACGTCCACCCATCTCGTGGAATAGTACTCAGCTACGAAAACGAGTGACGTTCAGACACATGCTGCAATGTGCACGGGCTCTGAAAACACACAAAATCAAGGAAGCCAAGTTGGTGACCCACAGGCAGAGACTGGAGATTGCCACGGATGGGTGGGGCCGCTCAGGAGTGCAGGGCTCCCACCGGGGGTGAGGGGCAGATTTTGGCACAAAGGGGAGGTCACACAACTGGGAATGTATGAAATGACTGGACTGAACACTGCAAAAGAATAACTTTTATGTTGAGTGAATTTCATCTCAATGAGGGAACAAAGGAACTTCTGCTCATGAGTCAATGTTCGGGTCTTTGGCAACAGTGAGTCTGGAAAGCCTGGGTCGCCCCATGGGACATGGCGGAAGATGGGAGCTGCTCTCTTCTAGGATGGCACCCTCCCCTGAAGGAGAGTGTCACCAGCTCACCTAAGCCACAGCCATAGCCAGTTAGCTCCCTGCGGGGGCGGGGCTGGGGCGAGTGACTTTTTATTCTGTCTTAAATACCATGTTTCTATCCTTTCGGCATTGTTCTTATTCTACTGGATATCGAGTGCTCGTTTTATGGAGACGTGTGTTACTGCTTTGCCACCCCGACAGCACCGAAGATGACCAGCACTGCTATCCTCCAGACAGCCTGGCAGGCCCCGGCGGGCAAGTGACGCAGAGGTCTGACCCCTGCTCATCTTCCCCTTGGCTCAAGGACGAACACAAGAGGCACAGTGAAGGCACGAGATGCACTGTTACTCCTAACTTGATTAGTTAGTATCAGGACCCACACCTGCCATTATGCACCTTGAAGAAAAGAGTAATACAGAAAAATACACCCAGCTAGGTTGATGGTGCAGGCCTGTAATTCTGTATGCAATTCTACCACTCTGGGAGGCTGAGGCAGGAGGATCATGAGTTTGAGCCGAGCTTGGGCAATTTAGTGAGATCCTGTCTCAAAATCAAAAAATAAAGATCAAAAAGGATTGTGGTCTTTCCCATTCTTGGTCAGGACTTCCAACTATCACATTCCCTCAAGTTACCGATTTTATTAGTATGCACTGTTTTTTTTTTTTTTAAAGACAGGTTCTCGCTCTGCAGTTCAGGCTGGTCCTGAACTCACTGTGTAGCAGAGGCTGGCATTGAATTCATGGCAATCCTCCTGCCTCAGCCTCCCAAGTACTGGGGTTACAAGCATGCACCACCATGCCCAGCGTATAGGGTGCTGGGGAGCTGAACCCTGAGTGCTGAGCGATGCCCCAGCTCCACACGTACCGCATCTTGGGCATCTTCCTTCCCACCCCGCCCCCCATCCTCCGTCCCTCACCATAAAATCCACCTGCGCCTCCTACCATCACTCTTGGTTTGCTCTCGGACATGGTCATTTGGGTTTCTCAGAGTAAGGAAACCGTGTGGTAGCTAACCTCGTCCAACGATCGTGTTCTAAGCAAAAACAACAAAACATTGTGTGCCTGTCACCCCTCTTCACTGAACAAAGAAGTGGCACTCGGGCACAGCCCAATGGAAAAATCGCCTGGCAGGCACCAGGCCCTGCAAAAACTGAAATCATATAAAACAAAATACTCCCTGCACCAGACGTCCACTTCGTGTCAATGGTGAAAAGGCTCTTAGGACATGACTGTCACGCTGCACTCTCACCTTGTCACAGCCCATACTGCATCACTGCTTAAAAGACAGCTGCTTATGGGCTGGGGCCAGCAACGCACACCTGTACTCCTGGTACTCTGGTAAGCTGAGGCAGAAGGATTTTATGTTTGAGCCTAGCTTGAGGAACCTCGCAAGACCTTCCCTCAAAAACAAAAGTATGAATCAGGTTGGGGGTGTAGCTCCATGTGAAGGTCACGGGTTCCATCCCCAGAACAATACTTTGCAGTGTCCAGAAACTTCTTCCTTGCCACAGGCTTTTAATGACAAGTTTTCATGTTTCTGAAGCAACTTCAGCCGACACCTCCCAATCCTACAGCCAAGAAAGCTGTGGAAAGGCTGTCCCAGCACTCTGCCGCTGGAACCCAGCCCCAGGACAGGAGGGACAGGCAGTGGAGCAGAGCTGCTGCAGCAGTGAGGGTGGGGACAGGAGCCCAGGGTCGGACCAGCGCCACGCTATGGGGCAGCGGCATGTACCTTCGCCACCCGCCCACACACAGAACTCTGCCCAGGCCCTATGTATGTGGTACTGGGGATCAAACCCTTGGCCTTCCCACTGAGCTGTAGCCCCAGCCCATTTTTGTTATTGATTTTGAGATAGGATCTAAGTCTATTAATTGCCCAGGCTGGGCTCAAACTTAATGATCCTCCTGCCTCAGGCTCCCAGGGGGATAGGATTACAGGTCTGCTCCACTGAGCCTGGCACCAAACTTGAAATTATGTCTAAATCTATCCACTTTCCCTCTATCTGTGACACCCACCCTGGTCAGGGTGTCCCTTGCTTTGACCAAATTTCTCCCACCTCCCTTCTCTAGGACTCCCACAAGGCCGTACTCCCTCCACCCAACCCCCCCAAAAATGAAAACAGCCCAGGCCATAATCCATTAGAGACAGACCCGCATTCTGGCTGGAAAGTGGAAGGTCTTCATATACAGCATGGTCCCTAAGATTGCATTTCCTAGTGACATCACAGATGTTAATATCGGCATATCCTGTGATGTTCAAGCAAGAGCAGCTTTGCCTAAGGATGGATTTCTCAGAATGCTAGCACCAGGCCCGAGGGTGCAGGCCCGTAGACACATCACTTTAGGAGGCTAAGGCAGGAAGATTGTAAATTTAAGCTCAGCCTGGTTGACTTAGCCACTTGGCAAGACTGTCTCAAAAATCAAAATGAGCTGTGCCTTGCTTGGGGTGCAGATCTGTAATCCCAGCATTCTGGGGAGCTGAGGCGGGAGGACTGTAAACTCAAGCCTAGCATGGGACACTTGGGGAGACGGTCTTAAAATCAAAAAGTAAAACTGAGCTGGGGAGGTGGCTGAGTGTGAAAGCCCTGGGTTCGATCCCCAGGACGCCCCAACACACACAAGAAAAACACTAACCCACTCCAAAGTGATGCCTGAGCGTATCTGCACAGGGGGCTTCGGGCCACAGAAGGGTTCAGTTACTGAGTGTTTATCATCTGTGTTCCAGCCTGTGCCAAGTGACATTCCAAATCTGCGGACACAGGGCAGCAACCTAAGCTGACAGCCACGGCAGCTGTTCCGCACAGTCACTCCACAGAAAGACAAGTCACAGCACGGGGCGTCTCAGGTCTGTTGGCCAGGACACCCTGTTCCTCCCCCCACCTTAAACATCTTGCCACGCCCCTCCCTGTGCACACATGATCTTATCCCTGGAACACGGGCTGCGCGTTGGTTGATGAGGTCCCTGAACAGGCAGGACAGCTGAGCCACTAACAGAAGTAAAAACGGCGCCAGGACCTGAAGAGCCTGGTGGGAAGCAGCAGGAGGTGTGGACACAGTGCCCACGGGAGGCCGCTCTCATCTCCAGCTGCACGAGAAGGCGTCCTGACGGCTCCCACAGCCGAGCAGACGCAAGCAGCCCCGAGCTGGGGCGGGCTGCACCCAGGTCCCGGCCGCCACAGGAATGAACACCCAGCTCATCTGAAAAGCTGGCCACAAACAGACAGGACATCCTATTTTGAAACTATCTTTATTCCTAGTGGGAAAAGTCCCACATATATCACCCCCCCCAAAAAAAAAAAAAAACCCATGTTTTCCTTGCCATTTTACTAATTTGGAACAGCTGCCATACAAAAATGCTGTGAGGCGTTCACTGCGCTGGTTCAGTTTTTCTCTCTCACGTGATACTAAGATGGGGCCCAAGGCCTTCACCCTGAGCGATATAGCTCAGCCCATGTCTGATTTTTGATTTTGAGACAAGGTCTCAATGAGCCGTTACGCTGCCCGGGCTGGGCTCAAATTTGCTATCCTCTAGCTCCGGCCTCTCAGAGTGCTGGGGTCACAGGCCTGTACCACCTGGCCGAATTCCTTCAGTTTAAAGATCTAACAATTCAAGTATTGCAAAAGGCATCGTGATACCCAATACCTACTTTCTCATCAAAAACCCACAGACACAACTTGACTTTACTGTGTATATGTGTAGCAAAAATGTTATGCTGCTGCTTACAGTTACTTTTTATTTATTTATTTTGAGACAAGATCTCGCTCTGCAGTCCAGGCCGGTCCTGAACTCACTACGGAGCCCAGTCTGGCCCCAAACTCACGGTAATTCTCCTGCCTCAGCCTCCTGAGTGCTGGGATTACAGGTGTGCACCACCATGTCCAGCTTTATGTGGTGCTGGGGAATCCAACTCAGAGCCCTGAGCCCGCAGGGCAAGCGTTCTAACCCCAGAGCCTTCCTCCAGCCCCATAGTTAATTTTTGGATGAAGTATAGACAAGAGGACTTGCAGCAATCAGACATAGTCGGTTTGTAAACATGAGGCGTCCGTCGCCTGGTGAGACCGCGAGTGAGTGAATTCCAGCGCGGCTTGGACATCTCGTGAGAGCGGAAGTCCTCGCCCCCGCTCTCCATCCTGCCCGTGCTGCGCAATCCCAGCACTCTGGGAAGCTGAGACAGGAAGATCCCAAGTTTGAGCCCAGCGTGGGAAACAGGATAACTTAGTGAGATCCTGTCTCAAAGTCAAAACTAAGAAACAGGCTGGAGACGTCCCTCAGGCATCACGGAGTCGGGCAGTAATTGTCACGTGATGCCTACGTGAAAGGGCCACGGGGCCCGCAGGTATTATTACTGCTCATGGAACGGAAACCACGACTGCTTTTCACCACGGGCTCCTGGAAAGCAAAAGGGGACAGAGAAGGCTGAAACGCACAAGGGAAATAGGCCCGAGTTGGCGCCAGGAAACCGGAGGCAGCGTGAAGCTGGCCCGCCGCGCGCCCACCCGGAGTTCCTCGCCTTCTCTCTCCCCGTCTCAGCCCGAGGGCAGCGGCTTCCCTCCTACACTCAAGCTTGAGTGCGGTACTCGCACATATCGCGGCGTCATCGCAGTCCCCTCCCCGCCCCGCTTCCCCAACCCCCGAACTGGGCCGCTAGCGGAAGACCGCCTCCCAAGGCCGGGGGTGGCCCACCAGCCACGCGGTAGGCCGCGGCAGGTAGCTCCGCCTCCTGCCAATCAGCAGCGGCACGCACACCTACAGGAGCTGGCGGGAGGCGGGGCTTCGCTGCCCGCTCACCTGCAGGGGCGGCTCACGTGGCCCAGCAGCCTGGGCCTCCCGGGGCCACGGAAAATGGTACCGGTCCACAGCTCCGGGGCTGCGGCGCTGCGGCGCTGCCTTACAAGGCCATAGCTCTCGCCTTCTTCCCGCAGCGCCGCATGTTCACAACCGTCACCAGGGCCGGTCCAGGCGCATCGTCTGGCAACCCTGCGCACAGTTGGGCGGCTGTTTCGCGAGGCCCGGCTGCACGCTCGGACTCTCCTTATTCCACCCCGTGCTCCCCACACCGGCGGAGGGGTCGCTGTCACTACCCGCGGGGTTTCCTGGTCACCTCTGCCCACAGCTGACACACCTTGCAGCCAGGATGAGTTATCCCAAAACTCGCATTTAAAGTCATCTATCGGCTTCACCGGCTGGGGCACGCCTGCAATCCCAACACCCTGGGAAGCTGAGGCAAGAGCATCCCAAGGTCGAGCCCAGCCGGGGGTGGGGGCGGGGGGGGTGACTTCAAGGACCCTGCCTCAACCTCAAATTTACAAAAGGGCTCGGGATGTAGCTCTGTGCAAAGGCCCGGGGCTCAGTGCCTACTACCTCCCCCTACACACTGTCCCTACCGAGCTCCTTAATTCACACACAGTCCGTCCTCACTTGCTCTCAACCAGTGTCCGAACTAAGTCTCTGCAATTTCCTGCGCTGGATGAAGACGGGCCCCTCCCTTACCCCGTCCCTCCTCCTCAACCAAACCCTGCTACAATTGCTCCAACCTCCTGCAACCAACATCCGGCCGCAAAGCATTTTGTGACCCACTCTTTGGGGGGAGGTGGGTATTGGGACTCGAGCCTGGTGCCTTCACACTGAGCTAAACTTTCATCCTGGTTTTAAACTTATTTTCAAGAGAGGGTCTCATCAGCTTGCTAAGTTGCCCAGGCCAGGCCTGACCTGGTGGCCCCCTTCCTCAGCCCCTCAGAGAGCTGGCTCGGATAGCCGCTGCGCCCTCCGGGCTGCCCTACGTGGAGGCTCAGCCTGTGGGCACTCAGCGCCGCCTTTTGTCCCCTCCCTGTCACCCTGAGCTGTCATCAGCCCTCGCCAATCAACGCCTCCCCTCACATAATCTCTCAACTGACAGCCACTGTGCACAAGAGTCAGCGTGTGCCCTGGAGGCCGGGTCAGGGCCCCGGTGATGACCCCTCACTGTGGACGCCCTGGGGGCCTGCTCTGGATGTCAACCCCCTTCCCCCCCCCAGAGTTCGGCGTCTTTCTGCTCCTGTGGCCTGTGCCCATTACCTGCAGCACAGCGAAACTTTGCTTGGTCCAATCACACATTGGAAAATATTTCGAGAGAATTTCTTAACATACTCAGTGCTCAGGGTTGGGGGCCTAGCTCACTGGTTAAAGCATTTGCCTAGTATGTGCAAAGGCCGTAGGTTTGATCCCCCATCACTACATAAAAATTAGCTGGGTGTGGTGGCGCACACCTGTAATCTCAGCACTCAGGAGGCTGAGGCAGGAAGATTGCCATGAGTCAAGTTACATAATGATTTCAGGACCAGCCTGGACAGAGCAATACCCCATCTCAAGAAACGTACAAAAAGTGTTTGTGTTTAAAAGAAGACAAGGTCACAACAGATACTTCATAGAGTCCAGCTGCCCACGGTGGCCATCTTGGCATTTGCAGTCCAAGGAAGTGAACATCTCTCCTATGAAAGAGACCTGCAGGGGAAAAGGCAGGGAGAGCTGCGGAAGCCAAGCCTCCCACTGCCACCCCACCCCGGGCAGACGTGGGTGCGGCCTCTCCAGAGCACAGGTTCCTCCCACTGCCACTCCCCACGTACTGATGTGGGCGTAACCTCTGCCAATCACAGGCTCCATCCACTGCCAACCCCCATGCTGATGTGGGCGTGGCATCCGGAGCGCATAGGTCCTGAACACTACCACACCCCCGTGCTGATCTGGGCGCAGCCTCACCAGAGGATAGGCTCCTCCCACTTCCACACCCCTGTGCTAGTGTGGACATGGCCTCCAGAGCGCAGGTTTCTCCCACTGCCACTCCCCCGTACTCATGTAGGCGTGACCTCTCCAGAGCATAGGTTCCTCCCACTGCCACTCCTCCGTGATGTGGGCGTGGCTTCCCCGGAGCATAGGCTCCTCCAACTGCTACTCCCCTATGCTAATATAGGCGTGGCCTCCCCAGAGCACAGGTTCCGCCCACTGACACCCGATGCTGACGTGGGCGTGGCCTCTCCAGAGCAGAGGTTTGGTCCGATTAAAAAAATATATATAATCACATGTGGTTATAATTATCTTTTGGCAAGCATGTCTCAATTTCATGCGGGGAAAAAGCTGAAATAACCAGCTACCCCGTGGACCCCACTGTGTCCACTGTGCTGTGCCGGGAGGCCTCGCTAGCCAGGACTGTGCTGACTGTGGCCGTCCTGAACCTGCGAAGGGCACACTGCCGGCTTGACGCTGATTTTCTTTCTTTGCAGTACTGGAGACTGGCCACTGGGCCTTCGCACTGACTCCACCCTCGGCCCCTTTTCATTGCTTATCTGAAACAAGGTCTCGCCACATTTCGAAGGTGCACAGGATGGACTTGGACTCGGCAACCCTCCCGCCTCAGGCGCCCAGAATGCTGGGATCACAGGCCTGCGCATCCTGACAATGATTCTGGCAAGAGTCGGAAACAACCCAGAAAGGTCTCTGGGAAGACGAAACGCCAGGAAATGAAACACAGATTTCAGTTTGCAGGTCCATAAAACAGCAAACCGTGTCCAGCGCACGCAGTCCGGGCGCTGTGCAGGACATCTTGGCCTTGCACTGGCCGTGCCTCTCACGCTGGGCTTGCAACAGCCGCTTCCGCGCAGGTCAGGAACAGCGTCACCGCATGCTCAGACTGGGGCTGGAACACGGCCGTCCACAGGAGTTTTCTGCAAACAGCTACAAGTACACCCGCTGTGGGCGTCTTCTGTGCCTGCTGCAGTGCCTATCTTAAGCCGCAGCATGGCTTTTCCGCTTCTGATCTCCATGCTGTACGCCCAGCAGGAGCCAAGGAGCAAACAAGGGGCTGCGGGTGGAGCCGCGAGCACCACCCCGACTGCGGGGCGCTAGCGGGGTGCAGTCCCCTGCCACTGTCAGCAGCGGGGAGAAGTTCCTCCATGCCCCTGGCCCGGAGCTTTGCCTGCCCCATCCAGGGGGAAGGGGCCTAGAGCTGCCCACCCTGGAGCTGGCAGGCCCTGCCCCGGAAGTGGCCCGCAGTCCGTGAGCAGGAACCCCAGCTGCCCTCCTCGGCACTGTTACAGGCCCAGCCCAAAACCTGGGGTGGCCCAGGCTCCAGAGGGTAGAGGAGGACTGGCACCAACCCCGGCTGCGGGATCTGCCAGGACTGCTGGCGGTGACAGCATTACCTCCCAAGTTCTGCCTCCAGTCACGTCACAGCAGCCTCAGTTTCTGTTGTGGTTGGGATGTGGAGAGCCCCCCCAAACCTCGTGCACCGGAAGGTCACTGTGCAGTGTTGGGAGGGGGAAGGGCAGGTGCTTAGGGCTTGGCCTGCAGGGGCACGTGCTGGTTCCACCTTCCTTCCAGGACTGTCTCTTTTGGGCCACGTCATGGGGCTCTGTCTCCGTCTGTCTCCAGCGCTAGCCCTGGGCGTGGCCCCAACCCTGCCCTGTGAGTCCACCATTTTCCAACTGCCCAACCACGAATGGACTGAGACCTTCTGAAACCGTGAGCTAAATAAACTTTTCCTCCCTTACTTGGGGATGTCAGGTGTCGAGTCACAGAAACAAGGAGGTAGGTGGGGCAGTGCCCCGGAATTCGGAATCTGGTGGCACAGCATCATGATGAACAAACAAAGGTCTAAAAAGGCCTTTGGAACCTGGAGGCGGGCTCTTCTAGCTGACTCTTACTGAAAACGTGCCATAAGAAGTTGAGTCTTTCCTATAGAGATAGAAAAGCGTGGCCAGAGACGCTGGCGAGACAGTGCACCCGGCAGGAATGTCCCCATCGCTGAGAACGGGCTCTCTGTCATTCGTGTGGCATCTATGTGACAACTGCTTAATGCACAACCACTGGCACCCAGCAGGGTCCTCAGCTGGAGGAAGACAAGCTAAGTCCTTGCAATGCCCAGCATGGGACAGCGCTGGAGTTCCATAACATGCACAGGCCACCCACCGCACGGCAGGATCGGGCGCTGCGTGGCAGGCACTCCATGGCCATGCCCCTTAGCTCACTGGTCCTCGGGTGAGGAGACTTTTTTTTTCTGCTACTGTCAACTGAGCCCAAGGCCGTGACACTAGCTACATCCCCAGCCCATTCTTTTAAATTACTGATTTTGAGACAGGGTCCCACTAAGATGCTAGAATGCCCACCCTGGGCTCTCACTTGCAATCCTCCTGCCTCAGCCTCCCAGAGTAAGTCCCTGAGTTACCCAGGCAGGGACCAAAACCTGCAATCCTCCTGCCTCAGTCTCCCAGCGTGTTGGAATTACAGGCTGCATCACCACATGTGTAGAAGCTGGAGAAATAGCACTGTGGTTAGAACACCTGCCGAGCAAGCATAGGCCCTGCGTTGGATTCCCCAGCAGCAGGTTATCCAGGCGTGGCAGTGCATGCTCATTATCCCAGCACTCAGGAGGCTGAGGCAGGAGGATTGCTGTATGCATTTCAGAGGCCAGCACAGGGTCCGTAGTGAGTTGGGCTCAACGGACTAGAGAGTGAGACCCTATAACAACAAAAAATATGGATTTGAACTTGACAAGAAAAACATGTATGAACTGTTGTCTGAGTTCACTGTAAATAGCTGCAAACAGACTCGGGGAACAGGAAGGAAATACGGAGGTGAGTCAGTGACAACAGGTGGATGATGGGCCCTAGCCCTGTCTGCGTTTTGATTTAGAGACGCGACCTCGTTGGCTGCCAACCTGCCCACGCTGGACTCAAACTTGCGATCCTCCTGGCGTCAGCATCCCAAAGTGCTGTGACGGCAGGCCTGGCCTCCCTAACCAACACCAGGATGAGGAGGTCTGCTGAGTCAAGCTTTTTTTTTTTTTTAAATATTACATATTTGAGACAGGGTCTCGCTCTGTAGACCAGGCTGGTCCCAAACGCACTATGGAGCCCAGGCTGGCTGCAACTGCGCAGCAACCCTCCTGCCTCCGCCTCCCAACGGCTGGGATTGAGGGCTGCACCACCACACCCAGCTAATTTTATGTGGCGTTGGGGAACCAAAGCCGGGTCCTGGTGGACTGTAGGCAAGTGCTCTGACTGCCCAGCCAGGCTCCCAGCCCGGAACCAAGGTTCCACTCTGGGCAACAGGGCTCTCCTTGGCTGAAGTGGAGGCGCTTGAGGGCAGCAGATGCTCTTGAGGTTAGGGGACTCCCGCCAGCCCGAGACCACTCTCGTCAGGGACTGCGGGCGGGACTTACGTAGATCTGGTTTCTCTTGAATCGCTGGAATAAGTTGTGCATGATGGCGCCCGCGTGGAGCTCTGACAGGGAAGCCATGTCATCCACGCCCTCCTCGTTCATGGGATGCATGGCCGTCACCTTCTGCTGCGTGATGGTGCTCTGCTTGTACGTGAACACCTGAGGGGCAGAAGGGATTCGGTGGTCAGATCCGCAGCAGGGATCAAGGAGACCACCTCAGGATGACGCCAGTGTGAAGACGCTGGCTGACACATGACCCGGCATACCTGTGCCTGCAGCAGCAGCACCTCAGTAGCTGGCACCTACAAGCAGCCAAGATGGCCACCAGCAGATGAGGGGACAGAGAACATGGTGCTCGCGCTGTGGAGCACTACTCTGCCCTAAAGGATATGCCTGAGTCATCTGTAGGACAAGGGACATAACAGGAGGCCATTATGCTTAGCAAAATAAATCACAAGGTTGCCTATCACATGACTTCTCTACTATGAGAAACCCGAAATGTAAGTAAGTAAAAGAACAAAACAAAGGAAATACGGTAGGAAGCTGGGAAGGAGAACGTGTAGACAGGGGTAGTGGATATGGGGAGACGGGAGGGAGGGAAGGGGAAGAAGAAACAAACCCAATTAGGACACACAATGGGCCCGCAGGGTGACTTCTGAGAGTTCCTTCCAGGTGTCCCTAAACTTGCGGGTGCGAGGACTGACCGTGCCTCAGAGCCTCGGAAATTACAAATTTAGGGTTTAGTTTTTGCCTGTTTCTCCAACTAACATAAATCAGCAGTAGCTGTCAAGCTGTCTGGGGTTTTGGAAAGTAACTCAGCATCTCTACATGATTTTTTATCATGGGTCACACAGTAATTTCAAAGCCTCACAGGAAAGTTCTTAATTTAAGTATTATAGAATTGAAGTATTTGCTTAAGTAGTGTATAATTCTTATTCATCACATAAATATTCCACATACCCACTCAGGGACTGGAACACGGCACACCTGAGTTTAGGACACACCCTGGGCCAACACTCCTCTCAGGCTAGGCAGACAGCCGTCATCGATCTTTCAGGCAAAACAGATCCATTCGGATTCAGAGGAAAGCCACCCCCCTGGTTTGAGACAGCCTACATATTCTTTATTATTGGGAGACTGGCTCCTCTAATCCCAGCACTCTGGAAGGCTGAGGCAGGAGGATCAAAGTTTAATGAGTTCACTCAGGTGAATCAGTAATGCTCTGTGTCAAACTTAAAACTAAAAATGGGCTGGTGAGGTAGCTCAGTGTGCCGATCCTTGGCTCTGTCCCAGGACCACCCACACCCACAGCCAAGAGCATTACACACGACCCGTGCCGCGGACATACAGTGAAGGATGCGGAGGAGGACTATGCTAAGCCTGCCCCGCTGAAGGGCTTCCTGGACATCTTTCCTTACGGCTGACTCAGTTAACAGGACGAACCCAACCAGAGCATATGAAGCTCCGCCAGCTGACAGTTTGGCAGCCCGGCACACAAACACAGCCACTGGGCCATGGACTCGTCCACGCTGCCTTGCCTGTCAGTCGTGTGGAACTCGACTGCGCTACGCGGCTTCTCTACCTCCCGGCTGCCCTGCTGGCTGGGAGATCTGCGCCACTGGCGGTGCTATCATCTTGAGAGTTGCACAGGAGGGTACTGGGGCAGCGCAGATGGGAGCCGTGTGACGCCCACACAGCGGCACAGGTACGTGTTGGCATATGGCTGGGTTGGGTCAGCCTCAGGATCAGAGGCTGGGCCCGGCAAGCCCTTTCCTTTTTTCCTGGCACGTCTCGGGCACTGGGGGCAGGCCAGACACTCCCACTCAGGGCTGGGAAGCAAAACAACTAACACCTAAGTGAATACAGCATCACAGGAGTTGACGTGTAGAACAAGAACTCCACGTACTACACGGGCGGCCGCAGGGCGCTCCAGAAGAGAAAACACAACCTTTCATGTTGAGTCGGGGATGTGAAGGAAAGGTCAAGAAACAGACCGGGCCATGGGCAGCCCTGGCCTCGCAGTAACACACAAACCCAGAATCCCTTCGCCCCGTCCAGGACACCAGCCCCAGCACGCTCCAGTGGGCCTGGGCACGGGGGTCTCCACGGACAGTGACTGTGAGATGGGGCAGAGCCCCCCTGGCTGGCAGAGGAGGGACAGAAGGCCCTGTGCCACCTGCTGGAGGTCTCCCTGGCATTGTGTTCACAGCAGCAGAAAGCCAGCAGCCATCAGCTGCACCCCCAGCCCTGCACACAACCTTTTTTATTTATTTATTTATTTATTTGAGAACTGGTCTGGCTAAGTCACTTCATCTCCCAGGCTGAGCTGAAACTTGAGATCCTTCTGCCTCAGCCTCCCAGAGCACTGGGATTACAGGCCAGTGCAACTGGGCCTGGCAAGCCTTTTTCTTTTATCTTGATATGTCCTAGGCACTGGAGATAGAGCTGACACTCTCATTCAGGGGTGAGAAGTAAAAAAAACAAGTCCGTGAGTAAACACAGGACCCCAGAGGGTGTTGCGCATCTGTAAAGACCTAAGTGAGGGTGAGGAGGGAACAGCTGTGCCCACAGGAGCTCTCCCTGCCAGGCACTTGGGGACAACAGGCTGATCCCTGGCCTCGCTCCCACGGAGGGAGGGACAGCTGCATAGCCCCCACACTCTGCTGTTTTCATGCCATGCTGCAGGAATCTGAATTAATCTGGAAAGATTCAAAGAGTGAATGAATTAGATTCAAAATATCATTGAAGAGTTTTCTGAAGACAGCCTCCAAAGCTCACAGAAGCCAGAGTAGAGGGTTGAGATCACAGGCCCTTGCCACCTGGCCCGGCTAAAACCAGCTTCTTTGTCCTCCTCTACAACTGTCTCCAAGTTTCTGTCTCTGCCTCTAGCATTCCTGCGGCCCAAATGCAATGTTTCTCAACTTGGAGTCCAGGATTTTTCTCTTTTTTAAGTTTTATTTTTAATGACATTTAAAAATATTACTAGTTTCAATGTCACTTTTTCTTGGCACTCATACATTTAGCAATGAGTGCTATTTCAAAGAAGAGACTTTCTCCGCTGGTGTCTCCAGCACAGGATCCAGTAAGAACTTTTTTCCAACAAAGAAGTTCCTCAGGCATGAGCCACACAGCTCCAGTGGCCTTTGGCCCTTCGGGGGCCTCAATGGCTGAGCCACCTTCCGTGACACTGCCACTGCCCTCTCTAATCCTCAGCCCCATCATCTGTAAAACAGGACAGTGGAAGTCCACGGCTGGATATGCGAATTCAAGAGGCCCCGCCCCGTGTATGGAAAAGGATGAGCCATCTCATGTCCCCTTACACCTGTTACTGTCACCAGCAAGGCGACAGTTCACCCAGACTGAAACACCTTCTTGGTGGCTTCTAAGATCAAGTGTCCGTTCCCTCACAGGGTTTGTTCCAGGGCATCCCGTGAGGGACCTGCTGCTTCTGCCATGCTGATTCTAGCCCTTTTACAATGATTTAAGAGTTCTTCTGAGCTGGGCCTGGCCGTGCACCCTGTAATCCCAGCACTCTGGGAGGCAGAGGCAGGAGGACGGCAAGTTCAAGTCTGACTTGGGCAACATAGCAAGATCGTGTCTCAAAGAAACAAACAAAGCTGGGGATGTAGCCCAGGGGTCTGCTATGGTGGAGGCCTGCCGCTGCCCAAAAATGGAGCTACAATCTACAACGAGGACCTTGCTGTTGTCACCCATAATTTATAACTCCAAAGGCTGAGCTGGAAATCACCATTTTTCATCCACCCCCGGCCTTGAAATTGCCTTAAACTGAATAATTGCACAGGAATTCTTCAGCTGCTCTTTCATAAAACAAAAAAAGTTTTGAGCAAACAAGCATATATCTCAGAATACTAGCTAATATGTTCGTGTGTCTGCATTTTTTTTTTTTTTTTTGAGACAGGTTCTTACTATGTAGGCCAGATTGGCATGGAACTCACAGCAACCCTCCTACCTCAGACTCCTAAGGGCTGAGAATTTAGGTGTGCATCACCATTCCTGGCTAACTTTTATGTGGTGTTGGGGGATTGAACCCAAAGCCTTGTGCATGCTGGAAAACAACTCTAATCACTTAACAACATCCTGGTCAATCTCTTGAGTTTTAAAACAGTGTCAAAATCAATTTTGTGACTCCTAACTGTAAAACACTGTGTTTTCTCCAGGGCCACTCACATCAGACAAATACATTGTTGGCACGTAATGATCAAGTGAGAACACGCAAGGGTTTTTTTTCATTCATAAAAAAAACAAAAACAAAAACAATAAAACAGGATTTGAGTGATTCCAGGTTCCAAAGTAAAACCCAAGGTAATTTTTGGCTGCTTCTTTGGTTAAAAAATATATATACAGAAGCAAGAGGTCATCCTGGCTCAAACCGCTGGTATAAACACTAGAAGAAAACATAGCATCCAGAAGATAATCAGAAGGTCAGCAACAAAGCCCAACAGTTTGGAACACGGAAGAACCATGTCCCCACACTTCCCCTGTGAGCCAGCCCCAACCCCCTGGAAAGAAAAACTGCAGAAACATCAGGAAAAATTACCTGAACTACTGGAAGGAGGAGGACAGGGCAGGAGGCCCGAGGGAGAGGAGATGGGGCAAGGTCACGAATAAGGAAGGTTAAGGGTCTCTTTTAAAAACAAACCTTTTAAACAGCATAGGAAACGACTAATACCATGCACGGAGACCATTTTTCTACTATACGTCACACGCACAAAATTAGAAAACGAGAAAGAACGCTATATATCAAGGGAGACTAGTGTGCACACACCCACAGCGGGAAACCTGTCCTAAGCAACCGAGTTAGACAGGGTGGGGTCCAGCTGGGACCTCCTACAGAGCTGTAGGGACTACAAGGATCAGCATGGCTGAGCTTCCGGCCTCCACCGGGATCTGCCGGAAGGGGAGGAGCTTAGGCTCCTTTTTGAGCATGTCCATTTCAACCTCAAGTCTCTTCATATTTCCGTTCTGTCGTGTTGGTGCATCTGCTCACAGGACAGGGACAAGGTGTGCTCCGTCACTCACTGTAAGTGGCGAGCTCCCAGCGTGCAGCTCCGCTCCTGTGGCTGCACATGCCCTGAACTCCCGCCCGATGCCGAATCTGCACCTAGCCCCTTCGCCCGCCTTCCTCTGCTGCCCTGAGCACGGACGACTGCCCCCACCAAGGTCGGCGGCCTCCCACTCACAAGGGAAGATGACCAAGAAGCGGTTAACAAAAAGACACTGTGTCCTACCGCGCCCTCCCTGGGAGACGTTGGGATCCATTAGGGAGAAATGAACGCATACAAAATGGTCATCTTTAAAAATTAAAACATTCTCTGCTCTCTTAAGACTCCTGAGAGTTATATCCGCCTCTGTTGAAGACGCGTAAATCAACTCATGGCTGTGGCAATGACTTTGGAAAACAACTTAGCGGTTTCCCCAAAAGGTTAGACAGAACCACCACGGGATCCAGTGACCTCACTCCGGGGTACCCAACACAGCTGACAACGCACAGCCACCGCAGA
Organism: Ctenodactylus gundi; assembly: GCA_004027205.1. Lineage (NCBI taxonomy): Eukaryota > Metazoa > Chordata > Mammalia > Rodentia > Ctenodactylidae > Ctenodactylus > Ctenodactylus gundi. The sequence continues at coordinate 114,581 of PVKB01003620.1, read as the reverse complement.
GGCTGGAAAGTGGACATAACCCGGACGCCCATCCACAGGAGGATGGATACACTGTGGCATATTATCAGCCCTGAAGAGTGCTGTACAGAGGAAGGGTATGGCACGAAGGCCCTTGAGGATGTCACGCAGCGGACAGTGGGCAGACACAATGCACCATGTGTTATGACTCCCTGTGTGTGAAGTGTCGAAAGTCAGCAAATCCATGAAGACAGAAAAGACCACACTGGATGCCACCGGCCAGGGAGGGGGGCCGGGGACTGACTGCAAATGGGTATGGGGTTTTCTTTTTGGGTGATGAAAATGGTTTAGGTTTAAATGTGAGAGTGGTGACAGCACGACTCCATGAGCAGACAAAAAGCCCCGCCACGCTGCTCACACAGAGAGGAACCACTGTGCTGTGGGTATTCTCTCTCAGTACAGCTAACAGCTTCCAAAAGCACAAGGTAGGCAGCTGGCCTGGAGGGGGCCACACACGCGGCCCAGCGAGCATGGCACCGTGGCCTGGGTGAGAAAGAACAACGTCAGACCCAGTGGCACAGACCTGTCACCCCAGCACTCTGGGAGGCTGAGGCAGGACAATCACAAGTTGAAGACCAGCCTGGGTAATTTAGTGACTTAGTAAGAGCCTGTCTCAAAATGGGAAAAATAAAAAGCTGGGAATGTAACTCAGTATGGAGGTTCTGAGCTCAGGAAAGAGAAAGAGGGAGGAGAGGAAGGAAGGAAGGGCGGGCGGGCAATACAGCTCAGCGTGAAGGGGCTTGGCACACTGTGGATCTGTCATATATAAGAAACAGGAGTTGGCAGAGTGTGACAGTCTCCAGCCAGGTTTCCTACTAATAGCCTGTAACACAGAAATTTGGGGAGGAAAAAAATAAGGTAAGCAGAAGAGCTTGAGCATACATGCCCTATGAAATGCTTTTACACCTCGCCAGCAAAGGGGAGCCTTTCTGTTCTTAGAGACACTCATCCCACACCAGTACTCGTACTGTCAGGAACACAACGCCCCAGGAACACTAACCTGGCACCCTGTGAAGCTGAAATCAAGGACCCGGGGCAAGTGCATCACCAGGGTGGGCATTGGAACTGCCCACAGGGCATGACTGAAGGCCACTGGCTCATTATTAAAGGAATAGTTTGTACTAATAAGCCTAAAACCAGTATATAAGAAAGAGCGGTTCAATGCAGACATTTCAAATGCTTAGAAGAGGCACTAGAGCCGGGCTTGGTGGTGCAGGCCTATAAACCGCAGCCCTTTGGGAGGGATCCAGGAGGATCACAAGTTTGAGCCCAGACTGGGCAACTTAGCAATTTGGTGAAGACCTGTCTGTAAATCAAAAGCTGAAAAATGGGCTGGAGATATAGCTCAGTGTCAAGGCCCTGGGCTTGATCCTCAGTACTGAGAAGCAAAGAAGTGGGGCTGGAGATGTCCTCAGGGGTACAGAACTTGCCTCGTATGGGCAAGGCCCTGGCTGGGCTCATATCCTACAGAAACACAGATGCACCCACTTATTTCTGAGGCAACATACTTACATAAGCCTGAAGACAAATTCAGGGGAAAAATGAAAGCCGAGATATCACTCGCATTTTTTAAATGACTTCACTTTCAGGCTGTGAAGACCTTTTTCCTTTAGGCGTGCACAGCGGAGACAGGAAGGATAATTACTTGTGAGATGAGCTGAGCCTACTGAAACTGGACACAGTGTTTCTGTAGAGAGGGTCAGACAAATCACTGATGAACAATTCCATGAAGTGGCCTCCACTCTACTGGAAAGTTTCTGAGTTTTACAAAAATGGTTTCATCTTAGAATACTGACACCAGGATGTGGTTCTGAGAACTCGATCCCTTTGAATCTCGCACGGGAAGGCAGCGAACAGCAAAGTGAGAGATTAGCTTTCATCAGAAAACTTAAGTTTTGCCATGTTCCCCCCAGGACAAGACAGTGATGTTTCCACAAGCTCCACAGACCATCAAATGCAGCAGGTTTTGGGGCCAAGACACTAACTCAGGCTCTCCTCCAACAAAGCCAAACTCAACTGTGACCTTCTACACCAGCTTTTCTCGCATGCAGTTTTTCATTAATAAGCCTTTACTCCAGTGCACCTCACACCAAGGCTGAGGGGGCTCCCTGTCCTCCCCTCATTTTGCCCGCCTCCAGAAGGCACTGGACACGCCAGCGACATCCCCACACCCAGGCACACCCAAGGGAGTTCTTGCCGTGATGGACACAGGACCTGATAAGCACACAAAGAGGACTCGCCAGGGAAGGCATGACACTGATGTTGGAGACAGGACATGTGGGAGCAACTGGGAGGGTGATGGGCAGAGCAGCAGGTGGCAAGTATATTTTTGACTTCACAGTATTGAGTGAATCCTTAGAGAAGAAAATCTTAGAAATACCTTTGCACACACAAGCCCACTTGGCATAGCGTGGCCTAGACCAGGGCTGGTGCTTGCAGCCAGCCATGGCAGCTGTCACACTAGGTGTGGTTCATCATCTAATCATGAACTGCTTACCAAATACTGCAGGATAATTACTTTGGTTTTGAGTTTTTTTGTTTTTGTTTTGTTTTGGTAATGGTACTACTACAGACTGAACTCAGCACCTTTGTACTACGCTACATCTCTAGCCCATTTTTAGCTTTGATTTTGAGACACAACATTGCTGAATTGCCCAGGCTGGGTGCAGATTTGCAGTCCTTCTGCTTCAGCCTCCCAGAATGCTGGGATTCTAGACCTGGTCACAAAGCTGGGCCAGAGCTGCCCTTACAGTAACAAAAGCTCCTGGGCGCCTGATGTGGCCCTGTTACTATGGAAACGTGCCCACATGTTACTGCATTTGAGGCAATGGCCATTCCCGAACTGTGCCAAGGTGGCAGAAACACCTCTCTCCCTCAGCCCAGCGGCTGCGGCAAGCCTCCAATACACGCTGCTGCCGAGGCAAGCCCCTGCTCCTAGGTGACATCCATCACGCTATCAGGACACTGACAGTGCATGTCCTTGGAAACGCTGCCTCGCACCCAAGTTCCACTTGTCCTGCCGGCTTCCTGAACCCCAACGACACCTGTCTGTTCAGTCCCTGCCTTGCCTGGCACCAGCTGAAACTGCACCTGGCCAGGCAGGTATGGCCCTGCCCCACACTTCACAGCATCCCCAGGTCCCCACTTACAGTGTGCACCCACATGGTTCTCACCTTTGAAGTTTCTAGGGCGGTGACCTACTCTGGTATTTCCGTAACTCTTACATGCATGTAAACATCTATGTACCCACACGTGTACACATCTACGTATGTGCAGAGACATGGGATTACGGCGACTCCTGTCCGTACAAGCAGCGATGCCTTTGTTGCATCAGCCAGGAGCTGTTCTTCCTGTGATTCTGTACATGAGAAGCCACAGAGCTTATATAACTTGCCCAAAGTTACAGGTCAATATGTGGCCAGCAGGGACAGGAGCCTACTGGCCACCTACAGGAGCACGCCACCGTATGAACTCACAGGTGCTACCATAGTTTACTAAAATATCCTCTTTCAAAATGTACTTTCTTTCTTTGCGTTTATCAGGTCCTGAACTTAATTAGCGCTCTTCTTTCTTCTTTTTGCCTTTTGTGGTGGTACTGGCTCAGGGCCTGTACACTGAGCTATGTCCCCAATCCATTTTTATTTTAGATTTTGAGGCAGGGACCTGCTGTCAATGCTGTGTCAGGCTGGGTTTGAACTTGCAACACTCTGCCTTACTCTCCTAAAGTGTGGGGATGACAGACCGGAGCCACCTGCCCAGTTCTTTGTCTACAGCTCTGATGCCGTTCACTCTTGCCAGTCTGCTGCCAAAGATCAAGTTAAAGTGAAACTGTACTTCAAAACTGCTGTACTTTTGCAGCACATCAAACACCCAACGATGAGCCAAGACAGACTTTTTGTTTTAAGAGGAATGAAGCTGGCATGGGAAATGGCAGGTTAGCCATTAACCAGAAGCTTCCAGATCTTCTAATGCTCATTAAGGACATCAAAACTGGTCTGCACAAGCTAACTCTGGAAGGTTAAGGAGGGATGCTGAGATTAATAATTATATGATTACATACGAACCTCAAACGCTTCATTTTAATCAACTACGACAGGAACAAAGACTGACACACAAAGGGGGGGAAGGAGAGCAAGGCAACTTTGTCTGAAGCCACGCAAGGAGCCAGCTGTCACGGACACAGACACCGCCCCGCCTTCCCCCCATGGCTCTTCCACCCACCAACCTGGCACTCTCCACCTACTCTCTAATCCCACCGCTCCAGGAACCCTGAGCCGCTCCCCATATCACAACACTGCAACATAATTTTCCTCCAAACAATGTTTATCCACCTCTTTCTTCTTTCATTGAATAATTTTTAAATTTTATTGTGGTGTAGGGATCCAGCCCAGGGCCTTTAGAGTAAGTGACTTGCCAAGCCTGTTTTCATTTTTTATTTTCAGACTAGGTCTACCTAAGTTACCCAGGCTGGACTTGAACTTGTGATCCACCAGGCTGGCTCACTGAATAATGAATTCTTCAGCCAGCCTGGAGTTGATCAGTTGCACTCTTTGGGTTTTAAAGGACCCACAAGAAATATACGTACATTTTACTCTTAGGCCCTTGTCACATATTACCACAGACCTTGACCTTCTGTATACTTCCGTTTCGCTGTGTGAGCTCCTTAGTGACGGAAGTAGAGCCGGCTCAGAGATTCTTGAAAATTAAAGATCATTATCAGTGACTTTGAGATTTATTCCCCTTCCCTTCTCCACCGATCTAAGTGACTATCCTCTTTCTTCTACAGTCGCAGAGAAGGCCAAATATGTGGGTATGAAAATAACCACAGATTAAAAATGGAAATATTTAAAAATGAAACAAGAAACCAGACTCACCATAACTTTTGGCGAGCTAAATTCATCTCGCAGAACTACATGTCCACTTGTTTTTCAAAATGCACAGGTGGCCTTTGAGCTTATTAGAATATGAAACGGAGATGACAGAATCCTGGTACCTGATCTACGCTCAGCCACAGGCCCCAGGCTTCACCGCGCTTACTAGGTTTTGTTCTTAAAACTACAGAAACTCAAGGCTATAATCCCAGCCCTTGGGAGGCTGAGAGGACTGCTGTGAGCTGGAGGCCAGCCTGGGCCGCACAATGAGTTCAGGACTAGCCTGGCCCACAGAGCAAGAACCTGCCTGGAAAAAAAAAAAGTTTCTGCTCACATTTTTTTTGTACTACCTTTAAAAAAGGAAAGCCAGACATCCACGTCCTTTGCAAATCAAACTGATTTGATTTGTCTTAGCAAAACCCATATATGATGTCTTAACTTGATGTTAAAATGACAAAACTCTTTAAGAGAAGGAGCACACTGTCCCCTAGACAGGCCTGGGGGCACCTGCGATTTCCTTTTAGACAGGTCACAGATGTCTACTGCTGGGTGACATAATATACCCCCAACCTTTACCTAGACACACCTCCAACAGTCAGGCGGAGGGTGGAAGACAACAGAGCTACTCACAAAGCTTCCTTTCTGCAACTTAAAAGGCTGTACCACTGTTCTTAGATCATGTTCTTCCTGTTTCAGGTGTGTGAAAAGTGTGTTTAAAAAGCAACGTGAGGAGCCAAGGCCTGATGGGCAGGCCTGATGTCCCAGCACTCTGGAAGGCTGAGGCAGGAGGATCCCAAGTCTGAGCCCAGTCTGGACAACTTAAGGGCTTGGCAAGTTCTTCTCTCAAAAAAAAAAAAAAAAAAAAAAAAAAAAAAAGGCTAGGGATATAGCTCAGTGAGAAGCCTCTGGGCTCCATCCCCAGCAACACGGAAAAGAAAAAAAAAGGGGGGGGGGGGGAGGTACACGATGGCAGTAGTTATCAATGCCCTCACCTAACAAAATAAGAGTGGAGCCAAGGCCGCACTGGTCTCTGAGAATTTCTAGATGTGGAGCCCAAGGCCAGGGGACCGTGGGTTACAGCCCGCAGGCGCTGGCCGGCCTCGGCACACTCTACCCAAGGGCTAACTGCTGACTGCTTCCAAAATGCAATGACCCTGAGCAGAAAGGCGAGGCGCGGGCGAGCTGGTGGTGACATTCCTGCATTGTTGGGACTAAACAGGATCCAGATGGTTTCTTTCGTGCTACGCTTTGTGCAACACTGGAACCCACTCTGAGGTTGTTCCGAGGTGGCAGTCACATCTGGGTGTTAGACTGAGAGCTGTGAAGTGAAGCTTTTGTCTGGGCCCAGCAAAAAGGTTCATCCTGGCTCGCCCAGTCTAGTGCTGTTAAAAAAAAAAAAAATTTCTAGATGTTGGTCAGTGTGAACCCCAACCCGCCCCCCCCCGCCCCGCCCCTACCGACTTCCAAAGTCGGACGGATTATCTTGGGTCTCTGCTGTCAGAGTAGCTAAAAGAGGGTGCGGAGAGGCTGGTGGCCACTAAGAGTTCGACAGTTGTGGCCAGGTCTCCGAATGACAAGCCTGCAGGCCCAACGGGGGTTAGGTAGTCCGTCTGTCAGCACCATACACGCCTTCCCTTCCCTTCCCTTCACACCAGCCCTGAGAGCCCGACCATAGCCATTTCAGAATCAAACATAAGACACCAAAGTTATTTTCAAGGTAGGCATTGTGGTGCACACCTGAAATCTCAGTACTTGGGAGGCTGAGGCAGGAGGATGGCCTTGAGTTCAAGGCCAGCCTGGACTACAGGCTGAGACTGTCTCAAAAAAAAAAAAAAAAGAGTCACCCTTAAATAGTAAAATACTGGGATGGTCCTCAGACAGGTCTCAGATGCCCCACATGGACATGGTGGGTATCCAGTGATTACCACTGACAGAAAAAGAAAAAAGAACACCATGAAAAGGAGGTTTCATGCAGCTCAGGGGGTCCCAAAGTGAAGAGATGCCAGCTATTTTTTTTTTTTTTTTTAAAGAAAGCCAAAGCCTTGATATGTTCCAGGCCAGCCTCCAACTCCCTACAGAGCCCAGGCTGATCTTGAACTGGAGCTCTTCCTGCCTCAGTCTGCCAGGGGCTGGGATTATAGGCATAAGCCACCACGTCCAGTTTTCACAAATAGTTTCTCCTGCTCTTTGGGAAGCACAATTAAGCAAAGACTCAATGGGATTTTTCACAACAAAAATTAAGATAAAATGTTGCTCTGAATTCTTAAAAAAAAATCAGGTAGCCATTCCAATATCATGTAGGGTTTGTGTTTCCTGTAAAGTCTCTGGGAAACACTGGTGGCCATGACTGTCACAGCGTGGCATGTGGAGGTGCTCCTACAGACTGAAAGGCCAGGCTCCACCCAGCAACCCAAAGGGAGGGTGTCCAGACTGGACGCTCAGCAACACAGCAGGCCCAGGTGACTCTGTTACTGATGCTGCTGAGGGCAATGGTCCCGCAGGCTTCTGACACCACAGGCTGGCTTAGTTGAAGCCATTCTCCCAATGACAGAGTCGTGAAGCCCACCTCCTGTCAGATCAGCAGTGGCATCAGAGCCCAACAGGAGGGTGCTGACGAGGGGCGGGCGAACACAGCCGGGGCTTGGGGACCTCCGGCTTAGGCGGTGAGTCTTAGGAGGCAGCTCCTGGCTCGCCTGCAGCTACACCAAGGGCGTCCCTGAAAATTATAGCCATTAATGTTTATTCCAACAAATTTAGGAATAGTATGATTACTGCTCAGGAGGATTAAAATAAAAGCAACTACAAACAAATTACATAATTATTTGAAAAGTAGTTTCACCTTTCACGCTGGTAACTGAACAACCCCTTCCACCCAGGGTCTGCATATGACAGGCACGTGATCTGTTACTGCCTACGTGGTCACGAGAGGGATGTCACACACGTCTTCTTGGTCATGTAATGGCTTTTCTGCAGCAACTGAATATAAATTCAAGATACCTTCTAGACACAATCCTAACAGTAACAGATTCCCATGAAGCCGGTTATTAGTGTATGTCTATTAATTATAAAGCCTTTGCCTCTGCCACCAGAATAAAGTAAGTATCCATAAAAGCAAAGAATAAGCTGGGCCTGGTGGTGCAGACCTGTCACCCCAGCACCCTGAGAGGCTGAGGCCGAGGGTCACAAGTTCAAGCCTACCTCAGCAACTTACTAAGACCCTGTCTCAAAAATTAAAACTAAAAAATGGGCTGGAACTATACAGTGTGAAACCCTGGATTCAAACCTCTAGTACCACAAAAAAGAAAAAGGAAAGAAAAGCACAGGCCGGCAAAGAAATGCAAGGTCGAAGGAAGCAAGCGCACTCGTAGGTGGCTACAGGGTTTTGTGGAAAGACAGAAACCCACCGTAGCACATGAATGTGATTCCAGATAGTTCACACTCTGACATTCTTTTCTGAATCTGCTGAAACCAAATCTGAGTTATATGATTCCCACATCAGCATCTGTCCAAAAGGCAGTATTAACAAGTTTGGAGAAACACCAAATGGTGTTAAATTCAAAGGATACTTGTTCACAAAATATTTGAACTAGTCAACTTAGGGAAAAAAAGCACCATAATTTATTTTGTTCTTTCCCAACTTGGCTTGAAATCTTTTCAACATTTCGAAGCAGCTACAGTATTTGTCAACCCATACAAAAGAAATTAGGACAGCAGGCTGAAGACATCTGCTTTGACCCAAAAACAAAAACCGTGTTGCTCTGTCTTTAGAAGCAGTATAACATGCGTGCAGAAAGCCCAGATGGCTTAGGTTTTCTCTACACAAAGTCACCAAGGAGGCTGACATTCAAGCTAGCTATGTGGCAAGGCTGAGCCTAGTGACAGTCACAGAACCAAAATCTCTTGAAGACAATGAATAATGCTTTCAGGCAAGGAAAAAAAAAAAAATTAGCCTACACTAATCGCTCCCAGAATTAATCAGTCTACACTAATAGCCCCCCAGAATTCATCTACTCTGCCTCACCACCAATAAAAGGAAAAAAAATCTTCACAGAGCACCTGAAACTCATTCAGCGACTTATTTGTACCGGCTTCCCAGGTGACATGCAACAAGCCAGCCTCAGCCGCTCACATATTCAACAGGAATTGGGTGTGAGGTGCTGGGGAAGGAGCGCAGGGGCTTCACACTGAGCTACACCCCTCGCCCATTTTAAGAAAATGTCTATTTCTTAGCCAGGACCTTGCTAACACCACTAAGCCGCCCTGGCCGGGCTTGCATCTGTGGCCTCCTACCCCTGCCTTCCAGAGTGCCGGGACTCCTGGTCTGTGCTTTTGCTTAATAAGAATTTTTGAAAGAAAAATAAATTCTTGGCCTAAGTGTCTTAGGCAGCAATCTATAAATGACAGCTGAAGAGTTTAAGACCGGAAACGGACACGGGCGAAGCAAACGTGGCAGCCACGGTCCTGTACAGATGAGCTCAGCCGAAGGCTGATGCTGATGTCTGCGGGGGGCTGGGGAAGCTCGGGTGGGGACCGGGTATGTTGCTGGGCTAATCCTTCCAGGTAAAACAAGCAGGTTTCACTAACCCAGCTGAGTACAAAAACGTTCTTTCCACCCTGAGATCCATTTCACACTTCTGAACTTGACTGTCTCAGGGAACGAAGGAACAAGCAGCTGCTGCTCTGTGAAGAAACTCCACAAGCTTCTGAGAAACAGTGGCTATTAAACTCAGAGTAGTGGCCTCAGGAGTGTCACCACTGTGACCAAGCGTGGGCCGATCCTGGGAGGCCAGCTTCCCAGAAAGGACAGATGGCCGAACTGCCCCCTGGTTGCTTCGACAGAGGTGGTCATCACAGACAGACACTGAGACCTGACACTGGATCACAGGTTGTCACGGAGATCAAAGCGACACCAGCACATGCAGGCAGCCGAGCCTGTGGTGCAGCCTGTCCGTGTGCGGCTCAGGGGATGTAACACACACAGGGCCTCAATTCTGATGTAGACGGAGCGCCTTCGAGACCCTTGAGGCGTCCGAGGCCTGGATTCTGTTGTGCTCTGGGCCATCCAGGAAAGGCAAAGCCAACAACGCCCACTTTAAAAAAGCATGGAATCACTCTGTACAATCTGAGAATGTTCGGTATTAGTGGCCATGGAGCCGAAGAAATCAGAAACAATCTGCTGCTATCAGTCCAGATAAATGATTAATGGATGGGCGGGCAGGCAGGCACTGACCCCACTCATCCACCCAATAAAAGTCTGGAACTAGGCCTTGTGGTACAGGCTTGTAACCCTAGCACTCTGGGAGGCTGAGGCAGGGGGGTCATCAGAAGTCCCAGACCAGCTTGGGCACTTCAGTGACTTACTGAGAGCCTGCCTTAAATACAAAATAAAAAGGGGCTGGGGGTGTAGCTGAAGGTGAAGAAGGCCCTGGGTTCCATCTCTATTACCCCCACACACGTCCAGCCGGTATATAACTTCCAGGCTCAGAGCCAAACAAACTGCAGATTCTGGGTTACCTGCCGACTTAGTGGCTTTCTGGATACTGGGCCACAGCACCCACACCCACAGCCTAAGGACAGACAGGTTTGTATCAGCTCCCAGCTCCCAGGGGCTCAGTCCATTCACGAGGGGCAGGCAACGGTGGAGCCCACGGAGAGGTCTGGTCAGAGGGAAAATGGTCACAGCGCAAGGGGAAGGGAGCCAAGAGCTCAGAAGCAGAACCCAGAACAAGAGCTCATGCCGTTCCAGGCCACACACCTGTAAGGCTACCAGGCCCCTGCAATCCACCCCTCCCGACCAGGACACACCTCCTCCACACACGAGGCTGGGGGCGTCACAGATCCAAACCGCAGCATGTGATCTCTGCTGCTATCCCTACCCAACTGTGGACACCGGCTTAGCCGTGGGGTGTCTCAACAATATTTTCAGTTTTATCCTAAATGCATTCATGGGTCACAAGAGTTTTTTGCGCATTAAGTACAGAAAATCAGCTCTCCATTTTGCCTCTGGCTCTCAGACATCCACTGAGTCTCTGAAGCACTCTGGGGGTTCCTGTGGTGACCCCACACCAGCTGAGGGCTGAGCAGGCCGGTGCTTTCTGTCCACGCTCTGGGGCCATGCTTCCCCCAGGCAGAGCACAGCCCACGAGACCCCATGAGCCGAGGTCACACGCAAGGCACCCCTGTCCTCCTGGCTGTCGTCTCTCATGTGATCCTCTGCTCTGAGTCTGGTCACATGGAAAATGACATAGCCAAATTCAGTGATCTGGAAATCCTCTCCTCTCGCAAATTCCCTGAGTTTAACAAATGCTTGATAAATAAACACTTCAGTTAAAATGAGCTGTGAAAACGTCCTGTGAATTTCTTCCAGGAATTCCTCAAAAGTCGGGCAGTGGCTGAGGCCTAAAGGGACTGGCACACCTGGGTAGGAGAGAAGGAAGGGCTGGGAATGCCGTGGGAATGGGGCCACCCTGGGCCTCGGCCAGCACTGGGCACTGCTCAAAGAGCCTCAGAACTTCACTATATAAAACATACATTATCAGGCATCATATCATTTCTTTCTTTAAAAGCCATACCTTCTCTCTATAAAAACTACTTACTACACTCACCAGACATGCAGGCCTATAATTCCAGAACTCTGGGAGGCTGAGGCAGGAGGGTCTCGGCAATTTAGGAAGATCCTATTTCAGAATAAAAAATAAGTAACAAAAAAGGCTGAGGGGTTGGGGCCTAGCATGCATAATGCCCTGAGTTCAATTCCCCAGTATCATTTTTAAAAATTAGCTGGGCACAGAGGCACATGCCTGTAAACTGAGCACGTGGGAGGCTGAGGTAGGAGGAGTCAAAATTGCTTGCAGTGGTCCCTGTGTCCCTGTGAGGTGAAGGTAGCAACACAGCCTGCCAGGGAGAGGGGTGGGAGGGACCCAGCCTGGCAACCTTCAGGTCCAAAATCTACAGCACTGCTGCTCTCCCAGCCTGCCGACAGGCCAGCTGGCCATTCTCCAAGCTGTCAGCCCACCTGCTGCCAGGCTACTGGGCCACCCGGCCCGTGAGGTGCTCAGCCCCACTGCTCCGATGTGACACCTTTCTACTACCCAGGCTCCTTCCGGGTAGATCCCGGGTTCTGGCTCCTCCCAGGAGCCCTGCTGGGAGAATGAGGTGCCTGTCTGCACACACAGTGCTCTAACTAGAAACAGTGCCCAAAGAACATCAGAACTGAAAAGCACAAGAATTATCTTACTGTTGTGAACTCTAAGTTTGCATATCAAACCATCACCCTTGTTTTAAAAACTATCAGAAGATGTGACCCATATGAAGCCTACGAGCCACTCTCTCTGCCTCTCTCCACCCGCTGTTATTCTGCAATCAACAGGGATGAAGAACTAGCCGGTACCACAAGGATGAGCCCTGGGAGCGTGACACCAAAGAAGAGCAGCCGGAAGAGGACGGACTGTAAGGTCCCGCTCAAAGACGCATCCAGAACTGTGGACAGTGTTTGCCTGGGACTGGAGGGCAGCCGGGGGTTGGGGATGACAATTCAGAGGTACACAATGTCTTTTTTTTTTTTTTTTTTTTTTTGAGACAGTCAACTCTGTAGTCCAGTATAATCCTAAACTCACCATATAACCCAGGCTGGCCCAGAACTCAACAGCAACCCTCCTGCCACAGTCTCCCGAGTGCTGGGATAACAGGTGTGCCCACCACACTCAGCTTACATGATGCTGGGGAACTGGACCCAGGGTCTTAAGTTTGCGGGGCAAGCACTCCTATCACTGAGCTATGCCCCCAGCCCCATGCCCTTTTTGAGTAATAAAAATGTCCCAAAATTTATCATAATGACATTGCAAGACTCTGTCAACAGAGTACAGCCACAGAATTGCATGCTTTAAGTGGGTGAATTGTTTGGAATATAAATTACATTCCAACAAAGCTCTAAAAATATTAAAGAAAAAGCATTCCTTTTTATTTTATACATAGATCAAATGTATCAAAGTTATTAGCCAATCAAATCTCTAGTGTTGAAATGTGGCATTAGTCACATGTGCTCGCGGCCACGCCCTTCCCCCAAGTCCTTTCCGCTATGGTATTTAGGTCACTGCAGATAAGGCCCCACAAGGGGAGCAGCCAGAGTGGGTGCTCACTAGCGCCACCTCTGGTAAACAGCTGTGAGTGTCACGACCTACCTTTCAAGGACTCAAGTCCTTCCCGTGGAGAAAAATAGCGCACAAAGAATGTTTCAAAGGAATCTTAATTAAAATATGTTTTCTATCAGAAAAAAATGTTTAAGTAGAAAGACTGCAGTCTGGTCCTGCCTGGTACTGCCCCCACACCGGGGAGGAAGTCGGTTAATGCCAAGGGACTGGAGCATCGCAGAGGCAGGCTGGCAGCGGTCCTATGCGTCGTGGCCTCTTTTGAGTCCTGTGTTGCAAGAGCTTCCTGCAACCGGGGACAGCGCATGTTCTTACCCACTGTCACTAGGGTAACTGTCTCCAGATCCGTCAGTTAACATCTGTCATTAGCTCTGCTGGGGGAAGGCTCCGAGAACCTGACTGGCAGGCAGAAGGCTGAATCCGCCAGAGGACCGGGCAACCGAGGAGGCTGCAATTCCTGCCACGGACACCAGGAGGAACTACTCTCTCACCCTCCCTGAGGGCCTCAGGAATGCTATTTATTATTCAATCAAAAGCACTGGAAGAATCACTGGCAACACCCGGAGAAAAGCGGCCAGATTCCAGGCTGCCTGGTCCCTGCTTTGGAACTCCTGGAACAGGCACGTACTGGACTCACAATGGGCACAGAGGCTCCTGTGGGACTCGTGTGCTACCGCGTACTCACCTCGAAAACCTGGGATTTTCTCCACAAAAACTCACTGGAATAATTCAAATCACCATACCTGCCACAGTACATATAGATCTATAGCTCGTCTTAAAAGTTCATGAAAACGTACTGACATAGTTATTAAAAAAGCAAATCTCCACTCCCCTTTTCAAAGGGTCTGCGGGTGGCTGGATGCAGCCGGGTACCTGGGCACAGCACACTGGCTCGGGAATGTCACCCAACCCTCTCTAGTTAATGCCACTGTGCAGCCAGGGTGGGTGCCCCCAGAAGGACCCCAGCAGCACAAACATCACAGGAGCAACAACTGGCGAAAAGCCTCTGAGGTCAAGGTGGGCAAACATTTGAGGCCAAGGGTCGGAAGGGCGATCCTTGAGGCCCCGCGACTCTTCGGCTGAGAAGCAACCACACAGACAGACTCGGGGTGGCAGGCCAGGGAGGGGACAGAGCCACCTCCGACGGAACTTTATACAGTGACTGTGGTGTGGGGCTCTGACTCAGCACCTCCTTTCTGAGCTACAGTCCCAGCCCATATTTTAGTTTTGATTTTGAGGCAGGGTCTCCCTAAACTGCTAAGTTACTAAGGCTGAGCTGGAACTTAAATCCTCCTGCCTCAGCCTCCTACAGTGCTGGGATTCCAGGCCTGTGCCAATGGGCCTGGCTTCTAATGGAACTTGTATTAAACTGGAATTTCATATTGTGTTCTTGCATCATGTGATCTTGACTTTTCAAAGAGAAATACTGAAAAACATAAAAGCCCTTCTGAGTTTGTAGGGCTTCCAAGGACAGGGAACAGGCACAGGCTGTGGGCCCGGCTCGGCCGCACACAGGGCCACCACAGCAACACGGCTGTGCTCAGGGATGCTGCCTTCTGGACACATGTCACTTCAATACAAGCTGCGGCCCCCACAACAAGCTACACGTGACTCTTCTTAAAACTCAGGTTCGATTTGTATTCAGTTTAACACAGAGAGCCGAGATGAGCCACACTGAGCCCGTGGAGCTTTTCCAACGCCCCCGAAGTAACTTCGAGGTCGACCTCTTAGGTGCCCACTGCCTCTTACCATGGCAGCACAATCAGACAATTTGAAACCAAAACTATGAACACAACCTGCACTTTTTAGATTTCCTTTGTGGCACTGAGGGCTGGACTCAGGGCCTTTGTACTGAACAACAGTCCTAGCACTTCCTTTTACTTTTGTGGTCTTACTAAACTGCTAAGTTGCCCAGACTGGGCTTGAACTTAGGGCCCTCCTGACTCAGCCTCCCAGAGTACTGGGATTCAAGGTCTGTGCCACAGGACCTGGCTCGCTGCCATTCTAAGTCACACAGAAGACCGGATGGGGGCACGCACAGGCAAAAGCTTCCTCCTCTGGCCACGGTGGCTGCTGCTAGCAATGGACCCACTGCTCTGACCTGGCATCTTATTCAGCCCCGGTGTGGTCTTTCTCAAGGAGGGCACGGGCCTATGGGAGGAGCGGAGCCAGCCTTTGTCCGTCCGTGCTGCCAGGACAAATGGCCCGTGTGGCCTTTCAACAAGAGGAATGTTGAAAGCAATAAGGTCCAACATGACCAAGATGGTGCAGAGACAGCGCCTGGTGAGCAGCGCTTCCTGGGGCCATGGGGCCTTCTCGTGCTGTCCTCCTGGGGTGGGAGCACGCGGAGCTTGCGTGGGCCCCCCACGGCACAGACCCTGCTCGTGAGGGGGGCGACGTGAGGCCCCCACGGCTGCCATGAGGCCTCATGGGTGCCAAATGGGGAGGACACAGACATAGGGAACGGAGCTCATCTCCCAGCCCACCCACCACTCATGGGCAGCGGTCCAGGCCCGGACCCCCAAGGCCTGGCCTTCTGTCCCACTCCTCTTCCCTCTCACAGACAGAGGTAAAGTTCTCCTCAGACACATAAACATCAACTGGCCCGTAAGGTGAAAGAATAAAGCTTCCTGGCAGGTACCCTCCTCCAGGAGGGCAGCCTCTCCATGCAGGAAACAGCCCCACGGAGGGAGACAGCACCAGGAAGCCAGAAAGTGAGGGGCTCTCCCAGCTTGGGGTAACCCAGACAGATCAGTACCTTCTTGTCAGTGCTGACGCCAGGGCCATACCATTACGAGTGAGACCAGAGAACCCACTTTTAACAAGGACCCTGGAGATTGTGAAGGCACCGGACACAGAGCCACACCTGTAAAACTGCTGCATTTGTGTTTGGGACAGGCCCCACATCCCGCCCTAACACAGCTTCGAACTGGAAAGGGCGAAGGAGAGGGACTGGACGCCCTGCAGGCAGAGCCCCTGTGGCAGGACCGTGGACAGGGGAAGGGCTAGGCACAGCAGGATAAACTGGAGGACAGACGCGGGGAAGAGGAGAGAGGCGCCACATTTGCGGACACGAATGGCACAGAGGACAGTCCAGCCAGCCAGTCGTAATAACATCTCTATCATAATAAAATAAAATTTAAAAAAAACCTTACCATGCCCCAGTTGGCATTTGGTGGTCCCTTGATTCTGACCTACAACTGGCAGAGCCTTCCAAAGCCACTGACCAGTACCAGTCCACATCCAGGAGCTGCAGACCCCTGAAAGCCAGGGCGAGTCTAGGATGGAGGCTGCTGGTTATGTGACTTCTTCACTCTCTACATTTCTTTTCTCTTTGTCTTGTGATCATACATGACACCATGGTTTGAGGATTAGGATCTAGAGCCAACCAGCTGATTACTCGCGGTATTCATGGGCTAACCATGCTAAGCTTCCAAGAAGGGCGATTTTCACTAGCTAAAAAGCACTCGTGGCAGCCAATGGCACCAGACATCAGCCCCTCTCTCTGCGCCCAGCCACAAGCCTGCGGGGCCGGACAGTCACTGGCTGGGGAAAGAACCACAGGCTCCCCCAGGGCCAGGAGGGCTGAGCCTCAGATGGCAGGGCCAGCCAAAGCTGAGGGACCAGGCAGGGGAGACGCGGGGAGAGCCAGCTGGAGTCCCAGGAGCACATGGACCCGGCGCTGGGAAGCAGCAGAGTTCAGGGCACTCAGGGAAGAAGGGGTGAAGGGCAGCGCGGGGAAGCACTCGGGAGGGAACCACTGACGGGCAGATCCAAAGGAAGCCGGGAGCCACGGAGGCCAGAGCCCCGGGCAGGGGCCGCTGCTCTGCGTGTGCACGCCACTCAGCACCGGGCCACTGCTGCTGGCAGACAGTCCCTCCTCACCCATGAGGCGGCCAGCAAGGAGCACAGGCTGGATCAAGGGGTGGGGCTGGGCAGGCGAAGCCACGTTCTGGGAACAAGAGACATGAGCTGGGCTCCAAATTCACTTCAGCTGGATTCACTCAGCGCAGCAGCAAGCTGACTCCAGAGCCGGGAAGTCAGGAAGCTGCAAATGCGGCAACCCTGGCCCAGCAGCAGCGCCCCACCCCCTACTAACTAGGTGTATGGAGGGCGTCTGCCACCGGGAGCTTTCCTGTTCCAGTAGGTCTCCTGGTGTCTCCAGGATAGCAACCTCAGGTTTTGAAATGCCTCAATTTGGGAAAAGATTATGAACCCAACTCAGCATGCATCTATTCCCCTGAAGAAAAATGCAATCTGTCTTTCCGGATTCTGTCAAATGCAGTAACTCCCTAGGAAAGGCAGGGCTGATCCCAGGGCCCATAGCGGCTGATACACTCTCTGGGAGAAGTGACACGACTCTTCTGCGTGTGACTCTTCTTCCTGTCACTTTTGGTCCTTTAAGACATAACGTTTTGCCTGTACCCACAGCAGCCGGGACACTGAAACAGGAGGATCATTTCAACCCAGAAGCCTAACACCTGTTTATGAAGTTCTTAGCTTGGCCCAGTGGCACAGGCCTGCAATCCCAGCACTGTGGGAGGCTGAGGCAGGAGTACCTGAGCCCAGGCTGGGCAAATTAGGAAGGCCCTCTCTCAAGAACAAAAATAAAAATAGGCTGGGGACGTAGCTAGTGTGAAGACCCTGAGCCTGACCTCCAGCACTACCCACCACCTGAAGAGACAAATTTTCTAAGTTCTGCAGCACCATTCTAACGACTTCCTGGGGCTCCTCGGTGATCACAGAAGGGGCATCCCTGGTCCACCTGGAAGTTCCCTCTGGGCCACTCTCTATTCCCAGGTGGTAGGGCACACACAGCGTGGCTTAGTGTCCATGAGAGACATAGCAAGGAAGATAAAATACATACGCAGCACACTACCAAGGGGCTGGCAGAAGAGCACAGCAGGTCAGCTACCTGCCTAGCAAGCACAAGGCCCTGGATTTGATTCCCCAGCACCATATAAGTCAGATGTGGTGGTGCATGCCTGTAACCCTAGTAATCAGGAGGCTAAGGTAGGAGGATTACTTTGAGTTTGAGGCCAGCCTGGGCTACATAGTGAATTCAGGACCAACCTGGACTGCAAAGAAGACCCTATCTCAAAAAAGCAAACAAACAAACAAAACTATGGAGGCCTGGTTCCCTAGGAGAAAGGGGTCCAAAGGGGCCCCTAGGAAGTCTGCTTCCATCTGTCCCCTGCTGAGTGAAGAGAGGACTACTGTACCCCACCCAGCAGGAGCCAGGCTCCCCAAGGCAAGGGCACAGGGCCAGATGCCAGGGGCCATAGCCTCATCTTGGTGATAGCAAGTGGCTCTTCTACGCAGAGCTTTGTGGATCTGTAAATAAATATGCACGCACCTTTCTGGAGTTAAGTACACTAACAAACAAGCAGACCCCCTTTCCCCCCAATCCCAAAGTGGAAATTAGCAAAAACATTTGACTTTGCATCTCTGAGCCGCAGATGCCAAACCAAATTCTTGGAAGAGGTCTCGAGTTGGAACCACGTGTTTTTCAGAGCATAGATACAGGCGTTAGCTCAAAACCAAACTGGGTGAGCTGTACACTACCTGGTCTTGAAAGCCACAAAGAAAGTCCCAGCGGCATTCATGTCCATGGAGCACAGACCTCTAGCTCTAGAAAGTGCCACAGGCTGGTGTTTAATGTCCACCTCCCAGATGGTTACGTCCTGGACACGATAGCCAACGGGAGAAAAGCGCAAACCACTCAAGAGCCGCCCAGCTCAGGGCTGCGCATTCAGCCCGGCTACACAGGTCCAGAAACATGGAGTCCTGCTACACTTGCAGCAGAAGGTGATAAACACATGCAGTTTTTAGAAAACTGTCACCTGTCACCCCCATGTCCTTTTGCTTGCCCCTCCTTTCATTCCCTTGTGGCACTGGGGATCAATCCCAGGGCCTTCACAGTGAGCTATACCCCAAACCCATTTTTTTTTTTTTTTTCATTTTTGATTTTGAGACCAGGCCTTGCTAAGTCACTAAGTTTCCCAGACTGGAATCAAAACTGTGATCCCCCTGCCTCAGTGCCCCAGACTGCACCATCAGGCTGGGCTGTCCCTTGCTTTGATGATGGCTGCACACTCTCCTATGGAGAAGGGCCCTTCCCCACCCACAGGGTGGCCAGGGCTGAGGGGTTAGCTGGACCCTCAGATTCCCCACTAGGAACCCCGCTGGGTGTGAGGGATCCTTCTACACATTGTTTATTCCTTGAGAAAAGATACAAACCAGAATTTCTAATGTGCTACATGTTTTTCTTAAAAAGCAGCACAAAAAAAGGAGCCCAAAAAGAAAGTGGTTTAGAAATAAAAGTGCTCACCAAGTTCACATGGTTTGGGAAATTTCTGGAACAGAGAGTGGGGGTGACTGCTAAATAACATGCATGTAATTCATCGCAGAACCACACATTTAGAAAGGATTCAAGTGGGAACCTTCAAGTCCCGTATGAACATTTACCACAATAAACACATCAGTGACAAAATAGCCTAAGGAACACTAACCTCCAATCCACAAAGGGAAAACCCCTACATACTAATTCATTTTTCTTCAACTCAGGTGTAGGCTATTTGTAGAAGAGACTAACCTCAGCAAATCTTTTAGACATCCGAAAGAAAAACGAAAAGCCCAAAGTGAATGTTACAGCTGTGATACTCACACCAATGTAGTACCATCCAAATCACAACTGTCAGAGGACACCCGAAGCCAGGCTTCTGCACAACGAGGTGATCAACGCAAGCAGCCTGGGCTCGGCTAATCTTTACCACAGGGCGTCTGGGAATCTTATCTTTAAATCACAAACAGATTGATGATAGGCTAAGGGCAAAATTACAGGCTGGACCACCACGCCAGCTGCTGATGCTCCTCATGTGGGGTCTGCTCAGTCCCGGGGGCCAGTTATTGGGAGTGGGCACTAGTAACACAGGGCACGTCTGAAACCTGAGGGGCCACCATGGGCCCAAATCCCAGTCACCTCAATCTTCTTTATTCTTGGGAAGAAGGATAAGTAGGCCATGCTATTTTCCATCATGTACACAGGAAAGTTAAAAAAAAAAAAAAAAAGCCAGACCTGGTAGCACAGGCCTATTACCCTCGTACTCAAGGAGGTTAAGGCAGGAGGATCACAATTTTAAATCCAGCCAGGGTACTTCAGCAATTTGGCAAGACCTTGTCTTGAAATAAACATTTAAAAACAGCTTAGGATACGGCTCAGTGCAAAGGCTCTGGACTAGATTCCCAGTACCAGCAAATATATAAACGCAAGGGAACTGTGTGCTGCTTAACCGGTGGGAAAGCACCAGCCTCTGCATGGCCAGCCTTTGGCAATGCGAGTCACAGCACCCTAATAACACCATCATGGCTTCCTACACGTTGTCCCCAAACTCTTCTTCCTCCTCGTCACAAGTGGAGTGTCTCCAAGCAGGCCTCCTCTTCTCCTTAAAGTCTCCTTAAAGTCAGTAGCCAGCAGCTCTTCCCAGGGCCAGAGCTGCCCTTGGGGACCCCATCGGCCTTTCAGCGGCTGCTCATCCCCCATCCCCGCCACGCAGGAGTGGGGACTGAGGCCACACTCCCGCTGCTGCGTCTCTTCCCTAGCAGCTGCTTCTGCCCAACAGCTGGACGGCAGCTTCTTGGCAGCGGAGAAGTGTGACATTCTAGGACAAAATTAACCAGGAAGTGCTCAGGATCAGCCGCTTCCCCTCCATAGCCAGACCCATCCAAATGCTGCCCACCTGGAGTCGTAGCCAAATCCTGCTTTAATCAACAATGTCTCTTTCCTTCTTTTTTTCCTTCAGTGGTGCTACTGGAGACCTGACCTGGGGCCTTTGCACTGAGCTATATCCCCACTATCCCAGCCCATCCACTGTTTCATTTTGTTTCATTTTTGATTTTGAGAGAGTCTCACCACGTTGTTAAATTGCCCAGCTTGAATTTCTAATTCCCTGTCTCAGTTAGCCAGGATGCTGGGATTACAGACCTGCACCATGCTCACCTCGATCTTTAATTTCTGACGATTTGCAGGGTCTCCTCTGAAATCAGAACACACCCTGGGCTGTCCTCTCCCTCCACCCCTCCCCTCCCCACGCCTCAGCCCCATCCTTTCCCAGCATTCCGGAGGCCTGGGGGAGGTGGGGGTATCAAAGGGATCAGAAAGCTGCCTGCATTTCCACAGTGTTCACCAGACACAAAAAGCGCTACCCGTGGGGCAAAGCAGATGGCCGGGAGAGAGCTCGGGGAGGGTGGCCCACTATCAGTGTCACAAAATTGGGCCCACAGCACACCAACTCCAAAAACCAATGCCAGAGGCTAAGACTGAAACTGGCACAGCTAGGTTCACAGGGGAGACAGAGTCAAGCGAGCAGCACCGCGCGTCCCCACAGCACAGCCAGGCCTGAGCTCCTGGGGGCGGGGTCCCAGAGGAACCCAGCAGCCTCATGGATTCATTAAAATGAGAAAAGTAACTTTCTAAACCAAATCTAACTATATCTGTTGCAAATAAAAAGAGGAAGGAACGCAGAGGGATGAAGTCCTCGCAGATTTCAAGGGGCAGGAGGACGAATGCCACAGGACTCCATGCATAGCACGTATCTCACATAATCCCAACAGGAACAAGAAACAAACGCCGCCGCAGGAGAAGCGGCAGCAAGTCCAGAGGCCCTGCGCAGCAACGGGCCGACTTCACCGCTGACATGCACACTGCAGAGGCAGCCGCGCTGCGAAGACGGCCTTGAGTGAGCTTTGCCACGATTCTTTTTTTGAACAATGAAAATAAAATTTTAGTTGGGCACAGTGGCGCAGGCCTGTAATCCCAGCGCTGCAAGGAGGCTGAGGCAGAAGGATCACGAGATTGAGCCCAACCTGGGTAACTGCATCTCAGTAAATAAGTACATGAAAAGGACTGGAGATACATAGACCACTGTAAAGATCCTGGGCTTCATTCTCAGTACCACAAAAAAATAATAATTTTAAAATTGTTTAAAAATCAAAGGAAAGCAGCTATATAAGTGAATACTAAGAATCCACTAAAATCGATTCTGTAATGCAACTTTCGGGAACACAGTGACATGAAGTGAAGTGACTGGTTTCCTTTCCACATCATGGGGAAGGAACACACAGGGCCCGGAAGGAGCTAACCCTCACGTGGGGAAGGAGAAGGGGGCCAGGCAGAGTGCCGGGCGGGAAGCCTCGACCAGGCCCGCCTGAGGTCCCAGTGTTCAGGCAGCTCCTTGCCCTTATACAGGCAAAACTCACATACTGGTCCTTTGTTCTCAGATCCTAGGGCACTAGCTGAGGCTCTGATGGGAACGTAACCAGACCTGGCGCAGCAGCACTGCCTGACTCCCCACGGCCAACCTGCGACATCGGCCCCTTAACCCAAGGTCAAGGCCACAGCTGCAGAGCTCAAGTATACCTGCTATCTTCCCCTAAAAGGCCATTAAGTGCTCTCAGGTGAGAAACAAACAAGAGAACTACAAAACAGCCAGTTACCCTACCTGCTTCAGGGCCAAAGAACGTGACAGGTTTCACCAACAGCCCACAGCCCTGCTAAAAAGGCTTTTCCTTTTCTCCTAAGCTCAAAGGATCCATTCTCCAGCCTCAGCCTTCAGAATTGATGGGACTACAGGCACAAGCACCACACCCAGCTTTCCCCCAGGAAGCCAACGTCTGCCTCAAACTACAGAAATCTGCCCTAGGGAGCAGCTGTTCTCAATATACGCTGTAAATTAAACGAATAAACTTTGTGCTGGTTAGAAGACCGGCTTATTATGTCTTAAATGTTAGTATGTGTCTCTGAGATGGTGGCTCACTTTTAATAGTATTTACTCATCAGTCATTGTTCCTTGAGGGACAGGAGTCAGGCGCAACTGGGTTCCCACTCCGCCCACTCACTCACAAGGGGACAGACAGGCTCACAGGTCACCTGGCTTCTTCAGTCAGGACACCGCTGCCCAAGTACTCATGGGTACACAAGTTCCGCGTT
This sequence comes from Ctenodactylus gundi, assembly GCA_004027205.1. NCBI lineage: Eukaryota > Metazoa > Chordata > Mammalia > Rodentia > Ctenodactylidae > Ctenodactylus > Ctenodactylus gundi. The sequence continues at coordinate 91,557 of PVKB01003620.1, read as the reverse complement.
GTGTGTGTGCGTATTTTTTATTTTGACACACGCTCTCAGGCTGGGCTCAAACTTGTGCTCCCCGTCTCTGCTTGTAGACTTGCTGGTACCCGGCTCACACACTGCCGACTGAACTCCACTGGGAAGACAGAGGGGGGGAGTCTTTGCCGAGGCGATCAGGTCCCAGACAGGGAGCCCTCATCAGTGGGATCACAGTCTTTATAATGAAACCTCAGAGAGCTGCCTCCTCCTATACACCTTGCAAGAACACGACAGCCACGTACGGGCCAGGTACCAGGGACAAGGGCACTCACTGGATCAGAATCAACAGGTACTATGATATTTCACTTTCCAGCCTCCAGAAAGTAGAGAGAAAAACATCTCTGTTGCTGCTAAGACATCCTGTGTATGATAATCATCCTTAAAAGCCTGAAACAAAGTAAGGCCACGAAAGCTCAAGGATGTGAAGGGCGGACGGCTGGAGCGCAGAAGTGCAGTGCTGCCTACCGCGCCCAGGATCGGCTTCTATCCCCAGCTCCACAGATGATCGAATAAAATAGAAAACAGGAGAAAGTGGTAAGGAAATCAACCGGCAGGTGTCCGCCCATTTGGGCATTTTCTCACATACGTTACCTGTACCTGACACTTCAGACTGAGAAAAGGCAAAGGAAGGTAGGAAAGACAGCCAGGAAGAAAACAGGTGAGCCCTGTGTTCCTGTGTCCCAGGCTGGCAGAGACCCTGGCTGTGTCCTCTGTAGGCTGCATCCCAGCGACCACACCCTCCAGTGGGCATTCCACCTGCCCCCACTGGGGGGAGGCTGATCCTCGGGAGAAAACTCGAGGCACAGGTGTGCCAGGGAGTTGCGTGTGAGAAGAATGTGGGGCGGGGCCTCACCTGGCCATAGTCTGTCCTGAAGACCACGACACCTTCTGCACAGGAATCTACAGTGCTTGGAAAATGTTGTCCATTTTCTCTCAGCCAGACCCGTGCTCCCTATAAACAAAAGAAACGAAACTTAACCATGCGTTGGCACCAATTAGGATTCATAAACATCTTAAAAACAAAATGTTTTGGAGGTCAAATGTCTTTCCCAAACAAAGGAATCCTCGACACGCAGCGTCCACAGCTTTCATACCCACAAGTAACACGCCACAGAGAAAGCAAGGCCAGCACTAGCTTCTGCATTCCCGGAGCACCAATGAGCTCACTGGATTACCTCACCTGCCCCTAACAACGCCCAGGAGGCAGGCACTCCCACCTCACAGGTGGAAGAACCGAGGCCCACAGGGAGAGCAACCTGCCCAAGACTGAGTGATGACCTGAGTCCAGAAAGTTCGCTCCAGAACTACAAGTTAACCCGTTCAAGCCATGCCTCCCCGACTCTGAGACCCCTTTAGGACCTGGGGCTCCCACCTCGCCAGCTCAAAGCCATACACCCTTGCCCACTTGGAGGACATCACATGACTCCTCTGGAGTCCTGTGTGCACTCAAATCCACATGCCAACACTTACCTCCAAAAGAGGGCCTATGTGTGCGTTGAATGTCAGGACTGTGTGTGCCCAGTGCCATCCACTACGATTCCACCACGGATCCCCCACACTGCTGGGAGCGCGGCCAGGAAGCCTGCATCTCCCAAACCATACTGTATTACCTCTGGGCATATTTTTTGGCATTGGTTCCATGTTCGCTTTTTATCTGCCACTGGATACATGCCTGGGAACCGGGTAGGTGCCACAGCAAGCCTCTCCAATTCCTATTGCCCTGCTCTCTTGCTCTGTGGCACAGGCTGGTCCTGAACTCACTGTAAAGCTCAGGCTGGCCTCAAATTCACAGCAGTCTTCCTGCATCAGACTCCAAGTGCTGGGATTACAGGTGTGTGCCACCTTGCCCATTTATGTGATACCGGGGAATCGAACCCAGGGCCTTGCGCTCGCTAGGGAAGCACTCTAACTGCTGTGCTATTCCTCCAGCTCTGCTCATGTTCTCTCCACACATCACAGCAATGATTCTATCTGTCCCCTTGAGATAAAGAAAACAGGCATTCATAAATCCATTAACAATTAACACACGACAACACAGAGGTCACTTTAAGTGGGCAGTTTCACACAGAACTACTACTGGCTGTCTCTCATCCTTCTATAAAGGAAAGTTTAAAAAGTTTGACTCGTTAAGAGTTCTTCCCTCCACGCCAATGGCGACCTTGTTTAGAAATCTACCAGCAGGGACCTAAAACATCCGCGGTCACCATTTTACACAGAACTTTTAGTAAGTCAACCTTGAGTTGGACAGAAGCATTTGGGGCCAGCGGGCAAGACCCTGGCTCCAGAAGGAGGGGACCATGTGCTGGGGGGGGGGGGGGGGGTCGGGTCGCTGCACAGATTCTTGGAAGATCTGGCTGGCTTGAAATGGAGCAGGCCCAGGGGTGCAGCCCTGTAAACCCAGGACAGCAGGAAGCTGAGGCGGGAGGTCGGCAAGCTCAATCCAGCCCGAAGTGGGAGGCAGGGGAAGGGTGAGTGAGCAGGAAAGACTCTGTCTCAGATTAAAGCACAGGCTGGAAATGTCGCTCAGTGTGAAGGCCCTGGGCTCGATGCCCAGCTCACCAGTACCCTCCCCTCACACACAAATGGGACAGACCCCACTCCCAATGACTGACTCCCCCACATCCAAGTCTCTGGGGAGCCCCATGACTCTCCAGGTTACTGAGATTCCAAGCCCTTCACCAGGACATCATCTCTCCGCACCCCAAAGAGGCCCCAGAGCCCTCACTATTGGGGTGGAAAGGAGGGGTCCTGCGAAATCCTGAGGGCTGCCTGCTTCAGGCTTGCTGCCAGCACCAGCAGGGCCCAGCTCCCAGCAGCCTGTCACTGAGCCGCAGCAGGGCGCGGTAAGAGTGGAACCCTAAGCTGCCGCCCAGGCCAATTCTGTTATTTGCCAACAGCTGCTCCCAGATGAACACTAACTTCCGACACCCACGAGGCCTGTCTCTCAGATGCCACTCCACACCCTAACGGTGCCCTCTGTGACACTCTAGGAAAGGTTGTCACGTGCCCAATGCCAGACCGATCCAACTTCCAATTCACGCATCAGGGATGGCACCAGTCAGAAGCTCTGAAATAATTTCCAAACACACTCACACATGATGCGGCCGGGCGTTTCCAAAGCCATCGAAGGTGGCTGTGCCTCCAGAGTCCGGAGCCGGCAGCTCACAGGGCCACTCCCGCCTCTGTGACAGGTGTCACAGGAGGACCTGCATCCCCAAGGACTTCATCTGCCTGTTTCCTAATTTATTAAAACTGTTCATTTAGGCACAACATCACCAAATACAAACTTGTCCTCAGAAGTGTGCAGTTTTTCCTATGTGTGGTGACTTTTTCCATCTGGGCAGGAGCTACATCCTCAGCCCTTGTATTTTTTTCATCTTTATTTTGAGACAGTTTCCCTGAGTCACTAAGTTGCTGGGTCTAGACTTGAACTTGTGATTCTCCTGCCTCAGCCTCCCCAATATGTCAGGATCACAGGCCTGTCCAGCACGCCTGGCAATGCTGTGCCTCCTGAGGAACTCTGTATGCTGAATTTACTGCCTGCGTAATTTTTCTCTTAGCATTATCAGTTTTACTTCAAATATTTTGACAAATTAATCCTGAGCAAATAAATCTTTATGCTATAATTTAGATTTTTAGAAGCCCTGCAGCCTTCGGGACCCTCTGTTAATCGGCACCAGAATTAAACCTCCCGCTCCCCAGGCCCCACAGGACACCCTTTTCCTCTAGCACACAGTGCCTGACCTTCCTCAGAGCCTTGGGAGGCCTGCCAGCCCGCGGCCCTGTGGACACCTGACCGAACACTGCTGGCTGCTGGGTCCAACAGTCTTTCCAACAGGGGAGGAGCTGCTGGTTCCCAATCTAGAGCCCCTCTCCTGCTCCCCCAGCCCCAAGCAGTCGCCCTCTGCAGGAGGAGGGGAAATGGAAGTGAAATGCCTTGTGTGTCTGCTTTTGTGGTACTGGGAATCGAGCCCAGGCCTTCACACGGCCACCAGCTCAATTTTTATTTTTGATTTTGACACAGGGTCTCACTAAGTCACTATACTGCCCAGGCGGGGCTTGAACTTGCAATCCTCTGGCCTCTGCCTGCCAAACTGCTGGAGGACAGGCCGGTGCCACCCAAGCATAAACTTGCATGTTCTATAGAATCAGGATTGCAAAGCAAAAATACGCAAGCAGAGGTGGCAGTCGGTGGCTCTGGGCGGTGCCTGTGAGAGGCAGGTCCTCCCACTGCGGTTCCCTGAACAGAAGGCCAACGCCCAGGATAAAGGGCACACACAGAGGCCCACAGGGCAGGCTCACCTTCCACGTCCCTGGGTAAGGAAGCTCCGCCCGCTGCTTGCACCCCTTCTGGCCTGCCGGGGCTGACTACCTGCACCTGGTCACTTGCTAAACAGCACAGGCAACTCTCCACACGGAGAAGCTCACAACGGGAGCTGCCCTTACAAGCAAGCGGAATGTGTGCAATCCTAACATACACATTTTATTAAAACCTGGACAAGTTTCGGCCTTCATCTCCAGAGCAGATACATGCACCTTACGTTTACAGCTCAGGCGTTTCTGCACAGTCCCCGGCGATGTGTCTGCAACACAAATCACTCGCACGTGAGCTCCCCGGCCTTTCATCCTGCCAGGACAGACACGAGTACTGCAAGCAGAAGCGACAGGGACTTCCCGGCTGTACCAGACGGACTCTCGAAGGCTGGAGAGGCTGCCGGGACGGCGGGAATGTAAGTGGCATGTCCACCTCGCAAAACAGCTTGTCCTCTGAAAAACTCCTGCAACATCTGCCAACAGCTACACTCCAGGGATCGCCTTCTCACCAAAAAACAACTGGGCGTGCTGGGCATCTGGGACTGTGCCCGAGGCCTCTGCACTCGGCTGCAGCCCCTTCCTTCCCCCTTTAGGGCGGTCTTGTCAAGTTGCTAAATTGCCCAGGTTGGGCTCAGACTGGGATCTTCCTGCCTCAGGCTCTCAGAGTGCCAGGGATTACAGATCTGCACCACAGGACCCAGCCAGGATATATGTGGTTTTCATAACACGAGGGTCTCATACCTTGGCGCTATGGATACTTGACTAGACAATTGTTTTTTAGGCACAGCGGGAGGTAAGCCCCCCGGCAGGAAAGCTTCACATGTATTTACAGCCACGCGCCATTGCTCCCATCACTGACTGTGCGCTGCCTTCTCTCAGATCAGCGTCAGCACCAGATCCCCAAAGGAGCCCACACCCTACTGTGAACTGCCCATAGAGGGATCCAGGATGCACACACTTTGAGAGAGGATCTAATGCTTGATAACCTGTGACCTGCAACAGAGCCACCGAGGTGACACTGGCCCCAGTCCCCTCCCTCTTTCCCACCCCGGGAAAAACTGTCTTCCCAGAAACACATCGCTGGTACCAAAAGGGGTGGGACCGCCGATGTACAGGAAGGATGCTGTCTGCAGTGTAGCAGGACCACCGGGAGATTTCAAAATGAGACGGTCCCCCAAGAGACACAAACCCAAACTGCGCCCTACCACATGCGCTCGGATGCTAGTAATCACTCAAGATCTTGCCGTAGAAACCGAAGTGGCGCCGGGCCAGCCTGAGAAGCAGCATCGAGGTACGTATCTTCAGATTCTGCCGCCGTCACCTTCCCGATCGCATCCAGGGAGTTTTCAGGCACCATGTTGCTTTACTTTGACTTTTCTCCTTGTTCAAGAACCAAAGAACAGGCCGGGCCAGTGGTACAGATCACAAGTTCCAGCACTTGGGAGGCTGAGGCAGGAGAATCACAATTTCAAGCCCTGCCTGGGCAACTTAGCAGCAACTCAGCAAGCCTTGGTCTCCAACAGCACAAAGGGACGAAGCTCTAGCTCAGAGCCAGTCCTGTGCTCAATACCCAGTTTCAAAACCAACAAAGAACTGAAGAACACACAAGCCTCCTCCAACTAAGCCCGCGTGCCAGCTCCTTCTCAAACCACCAGAACTTCACTTTTACCTCTTCGCCGTTATGAAGCATTTAAAGATACCTTGGAAATGCGAGCTGCGCCCATCACAGAGGACACAGTGGGCTGAAGGGGGAGACACATCCAGTACCTTAGGTGCCTGGGCTTGTTCCTGTACCAAGCCCGCCTGGAAGCACGTGCTCATCTCTCCCTACATCCCGTCTCCCTGGAGCTTTCCCAGACATCTGGGAACACACTGACCCTAATTTGGAGAAAGGCAGGGGCCGCAGGTACAGCTCCGTGGGAAATGTGCACACACGTGCCAGGCCCTGGACTTAACCTCAGCACCAAGGACAAGACCAACAACCAAGGGGCCCCACTGCTAGCCCACAGGCACCGGCTCAGGTACCTCAGCTGATATGTGCTGCGGGCACAGCTCAGAGCTAAGGCCTTGGGTTCCGTGCCCAGCACTGGGCTGGGGGAAGGAGTAGGAATCGCACACAGACGCCCAGAGTGTGGCAAGCTACCAGGCAAAAGAGGAACAGGGGTATGGAGGTCACTACTGCCCTAAAGGAACCCTTCCATTTTAGGAAGCTTTTGAAAATACAGACATTGCAAAGGCGCCCAAGAAGTCACTGCCCACCCCTCCCACCTGTCTTGCGAGGAAGAGTGGGGCACACAGCACAGGATGCAGTGCTGTCACACTGCACTCGGGCCTGCTGCTGTTCCCTGACGTCCTCTCTGCCCCAGGGCTTGACACAGCACCTGGCCGGCCTGCCTGGGTCTTCCCTGGCCCAGCGAGAGCGCAGCTTCCCCAGCAGACGCAGGGCCATCTGGGTGACTCCCCAACTCGGGCCTCCCGCCGGCCATCCTGCCCAGATCCCTCCTGTCACGACGTCCCTACCCCCACCCCAAGCCCCAGTTGACAGCCTGCTCCTGCCCAAGGTCAGGGACGTGTGTGCCATAAACCTGTAATGACGAGAGCTCAGAGGGCAGCCAGGGTCCTGCTCCTGACCCTGACTGCAGGTGGCAGGTGGCAGTCCCAGCTCCTGGCTCCCGCACCCTCAGCGAAAGGCCTTCACACTTAGTAAACATCCCCAGCCTGTTCTGACAGGCTCTTGCTGAGCTGCCCAGGCTAGGTTCGAATACGCCATCCTCCTGCCTCAGCCTCCCAGAGTGCTGGCACAAGGCTCGCGCCTGGGCCTGCTCATCTTCACATGCCTGACCTTGGTGCTTCTCTCTCAGAAACAGAGCCCTTCTGTCCCTCACAGGCACGATGGAAGGAAAAACCCCACACCAGCAGAGGAATCGCACGACCCAGAACCGCCATCACCAGGGCACGGCCAGAAGCAGTCTGGCAGGGAGGCTCTCTAGCCTCTCTTCAAGTCACAGAAGGGGCCTGGGTGGGTTCGACTCAGCTGGGGGTGGGGACGCACCCTGGCCGGGCTGAATGGAGGGAGCTCAGGAGGGTGATGCCAGGGCCTTCCAGGACCAGTGGGGGGGGGGGGTCCTTTGCCTCCCTGTCTGTTATCTAACGATTCAATAAATCTCCATTCATATGATAAAACCTCCCATGAACCAAACACCAGTCTGACATCAGTTGCCCAGGCGGGCGAATGCAGTCCTGCCTCAGCCTCTAGGACTCACAGGCCTGAGTCTGCTATGTTTTGGACTAAGAACTTTAAAATCACGTCCGCGGCAGCTCTGGTCCTGGCGCAGAGCTCCTGGCATCTTTATCTGGGAGCCCGCGCAGCTGTGGGTGGTCCTTTCCCTCACTCACCGGCAAGAGCTTTGGTGGCTTGGGAGGCCCGGCTGGGGCTGGCGACAGCTCAGGAGCGCACACGTTTGTAGGTCAGCTCTTTCTGAGGACACAGGGAGTTCAAGGAGGTCCCGAGATCAGCAGGGCCTGCGGAGTTTCATTCACACTCCAGAGGCCGAGCTGGGGTGGGCTGGCAGGGACGCTCCAGAGCAGTTAGACATCGGGGTGTTGGCTGTCCCCAGATTTCCTGTGGGACATTTGGGTTTAAAACAGGCCTCTCTGGGGATCTCTTGCTCTTTTAGATCAAGTGACTGGACTGAACCCTTTTGGCTCTGTCCTAAAACAGGGTGGGGGACGTCTGGTCTGCGGGCCAGTAATAGCCAGAAAATCATTCAGTTTGGCCTGGCCAGAAGCCTCAATGAAGAGAAGCAGTGTTAGTCACCACAGGAGGGCTGAGTTAGCAAAATATTTTACCAAAGATAGCATCCTACTTTTTTTGTGGTACTAGAGATTGCTATGAGCTACATCCCTAACCCTTTTTTACTGTTTATTGGAGTCAAGTCTTGCTAAGCTGCTCAAGCTAGGCTTGAATTTGTAATCCTCCTGCCTCAGCCTCCTCAAGCACTGCGATGGCAGGCCTGTCCAGGTCACGGTGGGCTAATTTTCAAGTTGATAATGTCATACAGATCCAAACGGCCTTTGACGGAACAACGGCTCCTCACTCCTGCTCTGAATGCTGCTAGTTCTTTGCAGCTCAAGCTGGTCCCTGGGTCCCCAGGAGAACTGCCACTACAGCTAAGTGCGGGGACAACAGGCGTTTCTCTACATCCCCTGGGTCTGCTGACAAACCCCACTGGCATCTGTACAGAGAACAAGGAAGTTGGACAGTCACCGTGGCAGGGCCCGCAAGGAAGGCTCCTTGGGAGACATGTCTTCCAGCCCCATCTGGTGTGGAGCAGGATGTCACGGGATTGTATGGGTGTATAAGGGGTGGCAGGGTGGGGTCCCTAAGTCATTCCAACACAGACTATTTTCGCACAAGTGATGACTTCTGATGATGTTCAGTGTCTCTGCCTGATGAGTTTAGTAAAGACCGAAGTTCCCTTCCCTCTTACTGCTCTCAAGGCCGGCAAGCTGAGGGCCGGCAACAGGTCAGGGCCACCGAACCTGTCATGCCCCTTCAAAGCCTCATGCACTTGGAAGGTGACTGGATATAGGGGTCAACTGGATCAGCAGATTAATACTGATCATTTCACCTGCTAAGGGGCAGGGCCTTGTGGGAAGGGGCGGACCCTGGGGGCGAAGTGTGGAGGGCGGTGTTCCTGCCCAGCTCCCTTCCAGTCCAGGCTCTGGCTCTGCATCGAGGTGACCCTCCTAGGTCCATGCCATGCCCTTCTACCTCTGCCAGCCAACCCTGCAGGCAGACAGACCTCAGAAACTGTGTTCTAAATAAACCTCTTCTCCTTTAAGCTGTGGGTGCTGGGCACCGTGTCCCAGTGACTAAGGTGGAAGCCAACTCACCCTGTTGTCAGGCGCCCACTCCTGTTAGAATCACCCCACTCCCTGGGCTCGGGCACTAACCCAGCTACATGGGCAAGGCACCCCCCTTTTGCTGAGGTTCTGGGGATTAAACTCAGAGCCTGTGCACAAAGATACACCCAGCCCATTTTTACTGTTTGAGACTAGGTTTTGCTAGGCTGTCAGGTTGGCTCAGACTTGCAACCCTCCCAACCTCAGTCCCAGTGTGCCAGGATCACAGGAGTGTGCTACCATGCCAGTGGCCCCACCTGTGAGGCCCTGCCGCTGGAGACTGCGCTTCCTTCCAACAGGGACTTCAGAAGCCACACTCCCACCCTGCCAAGTTTCATTACAGGTGCACGTTGGAGGAAACTTCGAAAATAGGTTTTGCGTGGCATGTTTTTGCACTGGCCTTTCAAACTAATAATTACACAACAAGGACTTGGATTACAGGGCACCAGAGCCCCTGAGGTGAAACCCAACCGCAACGTGGATACCAAAGCTGTGCTCCGTGGGAGCTGCTCTGCATCGCGTGAACAGAAGATTCCCACGGCTTCCTGTTTCCTCCGCTGCTGGCAGCTGACGGTTTCCCCTCTTGGGCCAGCTGTTGGAATCCGTGGTCTTAAGCCCAGTGCCTTGTCTTGAAATCAAAAACTAAAAATGGGCTAGGATGCAGCTTAGAATGAAGGTCTTGGGCTTCATAGTCTAGCAAAAACAAAAAACAAAACCGCCACGCCAAACAAAACAAACTATAAATCAGGTCTGGCGGCCGCTCCTGTAAGACACAGTTACTCAGGATGCTGAAACAGGAAGATCATTTAAGTCTAGGAACTCAAGGCAAACCCAGCCAGCATACCAAGACCAGTTCGCCCTCCTCCAAAAACAAACAAAAACAGGTAAAGAAAAGAAACAGGAAGGATGGATTAATATTTTAATATTGTTAACTTCTTTAACCTAGTAAACTGCCATCACTTCAGCAAGTCATCAATACAAAAAATGTATTAGCTGAGCACATGGCACATTCCTGCAAAGCTCTGCATTTATTGGAACTCAGTCTCAAAAACCTGTAAAAAGGGCTGGCTATGTGGCCCAGGGCAAGACCCTGAGTTCAAACCCTGACACTACCACCCCTCAAAAAAGTATTAATTCATTTTTTCAAGATGTGCTGTCTCATACTCACATATACCTTGATTCAAAACAGCCAGAGTACAAATGCTTACAGCCCCGCGTGGTTACGGCAGAAGACTGCCCAGCACAGTGCCAAGCTCCAGAATCCAGAGGTGACCGTGTGAACTGAGGAAAAGACATGCAAGCCAGGCCTGGGGCACAGGCCTGTAATCCCAGCACTCTGGGAGGCTGAGGCAGCAGGACTGCACTCTTAAGCCTACCATGGATAACTTAGTGACTTAGTGGGACCCTGTCTCAAAATCAGAACTAAAACATAAGCTGGGGATATAGCTCCGTGTTTAAGTCCTGGGCTCGATCTCCAAAACCAAAAACCAAAAAAAGGCATGGATGTAATGTACTATTATGTTTGCCTTTCCTCATCTTAGGGACCATGTGTCAAAAATTCCCCGATACACAAATTACTCACCCCATTGCCTGCCCCACTGTTAATAGCCTGCATCTGGAATGTCCCACCAAATTCCCTGACGTTTGGAAGGTGATTCAATCGTGGGAGTCAATCCCCTGGACTCCTGAGCTGGTAAGAGGTGGGCGCTGGTCGGAAGGGGCGGACCCCTGGGACATGACCCGGAAGCAGATAGGCTATCTGTCTCCTTCCTCACTTTCGGGTTTCCTATCCACCACGATGCAGCTTCTTTCAGGCTAGAGCTCCATCACACCCTTTAGCCAGAAGGCACACAGACCTCGAGCTGTGAGCTAAAGTGAGTCTTTCCTCTTTTAAGTTGTGAGTGTCCGACATTGTGTCCCAGCCACGACACAGTAACTAAAAAGACAGGCACCTAGCCTGCTTCAGCTCACATGCCCCAGGGAGAGATGCACAAGAATCTGCTCTCTGCTGGAGACAGTAAGAGAATGCGACAAGGGGCTGGGGGATGGCACAGCGCTGACAGAATTGGCTTTGCATGTCCGACTCCCCAGCCCCACATAAAGCTGGGCATGGTGGCACACACCTGTAATCCCAGCACTCGGGAGGCTGAGGCAGGCGGACTGTCCTGAGTCCAAGGCCAGCCTGGGCTACTCCAGTGAGTTCAGGACCAGCCTGGGCTACCTGTCTGAAAAAAAAAAAAGAAAAGAAAAGCAACACAACGCAACAATTGAGAACAGCTCTCTCAATTCTCTATGTCTGGTACGAAAGGAGATTTTAGCAGTTCTAGGAAACTTAGCACACGTTGCCTGTGACACTTCTGACCAAAGGACGAAAACCAAACATCTGCCCACTACTGCAGTCTGAAACTCACAGCAACATCCACAGCAGTTCTGAGCCTAAACTCTTGAACTCTTAATTGCACATGTCGGCTCATTAGCCAACTTACTGGGGGTTCAGGACAAGCACAAATCAAACCAGACAACCAGCTCTACAGTGAGCGCAGAAACTATGTGCTTTCGCCGCAGAACTGGATCCGCACCCCCCACCTCCCACCCGGTCCAAGGCTTTTCACTGTGATCATGGAGGAGGAGGCTGGCCTATGGATTTAATGCCAGGGGATCAGGCAAATGTGTTTCGAATTGGAGGTTCTGTGGGCTCTGGGTTAGACACCCGCATGCCTGAGCAACAGAAACCCACTCCTGAGCCCAGACAGGGTTGAGTCTGGACACAAAATGTAAGGAAACTTGGAAATTTCCTCGCCACCCACCAGCGAGGCCAGCAGCTCCGACGGGTCAGTCAGCTTTTCAAAACAGGGGACAAGCCAGCCCTTTAGTCTATACTCCCAGCCCTCTGGGAGGCTGAGGCAGGAGGGCCTCAAGTTCACAAGTTCAGGCCCAACTGGGGCAATTCAGTGACTCTGAAAGGCTGGGGATGGGGATGCAGCTTGGTGTGAAGGCCCTGGCTTCGATCCCTAGGACCACCCAGGAAAGACAAGAGACAGGCCCATCTGCTGACCGGGTTCCAGGGACGCTCTCAGTTCCGATCAAGTTCCTGGACCTGCCGTCCCAGTCCCTTCCCTCTTCAATCCCTATCGCTTACAGCCTGCAGGGTCCTCCCAGCCTCCAGTCCGTCCTGGACTGAAGCCTTCCACCCAACACGACCCTCCTCACCACGCGGCCAGCCCCCAGGATGCCCCCTCTCGCCCTGCCAGGCCACACGCCCTTAGCGGTCAGCTCCCCGGTGCAGTCCTCCCCTCCTCTCCACTCTGTAGCGTGGGAATGAGCACTCCGGGATGGGAGGGCACCCTGGGTGTAGACCGCCTCTGCACTCACCCTCTCCTGGGGGGTGGGGGGGCTGGCACTGCAGAGGGAGGATGGCAAGGGATGAGGGGACTGGAGGAGTGGAGCGGTGAGAAAGGGAGGGAGGAGGGGAGGGGAAGGGGGGCAAGGAAAGGCAGACAGGGGGTGGGAAAGAGGGAAGAGGAAGGAAGGGGCGGGCAGAGGAGGAACCGGGAAGAGGGAAGGGATTTACAGCCCTGACCCCAGGCCTTGGGCCACAGAGGGCCCAGTCTGCCCGCAGGGCAGCCTATCAACACAGCCTTGACCTCTCAGGGGCCCAGCTTGCTGAGAAGCTCCCAGACTCAGGTTCCTGTCAGCAGAAACCAACACAGTGAATGCCCAATGCCTCTTCCCAAGGACACCCAACTGCTGTCAGGCTCTGCGCTCCCTGGTCAGGAAACAACGCTGGCTCCTCCCAGCCCCGCCCCGGGCCAGCTACATGTCACTTCCTAGAGGCAGAAGCCCTCCGGGGACTCATTCCTGTTCCTTGGGCAGCTGCCTGCTGTTCCTGCCCCTCTAGGCTGTGGAAGCATCTGCAGCTCCAACCCAGCCATCCTCACCTTCCAGCAAATCCTCCCAGCCCCCAGCCTCCGGGGTCACAACCAGAATTCCAAGGTGCACACTCATTGTGCCGGGACTCAGCTCCCGGCTGGCCGTGCTAGGGCCCAGAGGGACCCAGAAGTCAAGGGCCTGACGCCCTGAGTGGGGTCACTGTGAAAGCTCCCACTTTACAGATGGGAAAAATGATGCAGAGGCATTGAGAATGGCTAATAGGGGGCTGAACACGTTTGGTGTTTCTTCCCTTTCTAAAACTAGCATTCTTGATAAATAACTTACAGCCATAAAGTGAGGAGAGCCCAGGCAGTCCACTCTCACGACGCCACATCACCCAGTCCCTCTGTCTCTCCTGCCACTTCTCCCTCCTGAGCCCACTCACGGTGGTTCTGTAGCTCTGAGAGCCCAACAGCACCCAGGGCTCTTCTGTTTGCTCTACAGATAAAACCCAAGAGAGAGTGGACCCCAGCCTGGGCTGTTGGATGGAGCCGCCACGCCCCATCATGGGTGCCCTGCCCACACAGGCAGTGGGGAACCAAGTGAGAGCTCGAAGGACAGCTGTCCCAGAGTGACCTATGGGTGGGGACGACAATCCAGCAACCGTGGAGTCCAGTTTCACGTTCCATAACATCTATGGTAATCTGTGTGCCTGTGTAGTCCTGCAGATCAAGCCCGGGGCCTTCACACAGACCTACAACACCAGCCCATTTTTTTTTTATTTTTGATTTTCAGACAGGATCTTGCTAAGTTGCCCAGGTTGGGCTTGAACTTCTGATCCTCCTGCCTCAGCCTTCCAGAATGATGAGATTAGAAGCCTGCACCACAGGGCTCAGCTGGCAGATTTTCTAAAGATTAAGAAAAGCACCAATAGACAAGGGTGGGGTCATCCTCATTGTGACAACTGTACAAAATGGGACTTACCAAGTAGGATACTGTCACCTGTCCACGACCCATCCCTGCTAAAAGGTTCTGAGGGCAACTCCTAGCACACAGGACAGAAGCTGCCGTGGTCTCCGCGTCACTGGCAGGCTGGTGAGCACCTTCCTGGGCCCAAGCAAAGGGTGTGGAGCCACCCTCCACCCCTGCACACTGAACAGCACCCTGAACCCCAAGAGTTCTCTTAGGACCAAAGGAACTGAGTCACTTGGCTGGGGGAGTTCACAGGCAATGAACAGTCTAACAACAGTAGCACCGACATGAGCAGGGGGGTGAGACTTCCTGACGTCCCATCCCGGTAGAAAATTTGGCTCCCACACAACCTGCTCCTCTGTGGGTCCCCTGGTCTACCCACTCCCCTCTTGAGTCCCTCAGGTTGACAATGTAAGAGAAGGCCTAAAGTAATCTCATCACAGTGTCACACATGGGGGTGGTACTTCCTCTTGAAGAACCAACCCAGAGACTGACAGCTTCCATGTGGAGAAAGGTAAGCAAAAATCTTCTCTGACTTGGTTTCTTTTGAACTGTGAGTGACAGCAAGTGGCTAATTTTCATGTGATGTCGTGTGATGGTGACCAGCTTGACTGTGAACCAATCCACCTTAAGCAAATCACCTTTTTGCCTTGTTTGCCCTGAATTTCATCCTGGAAGACTGGGAACTCTGCCAATGGGGACGCAGAGGGTGGGACCCGTGAATTAGGCCATATTTTGGTGGGTCTGCCACCCATTTAGGGAGCGGGCCCCCACCTTGCAAGGCCCTGTCTGCTGATTCTCCACACCTCCGCATCCTTCCTCGGTTTGGACAGGTGTGGGAGGGGATGGGCGGGAAGGAAGGCACATCCATGCAGCTTCCTTCCTTTTCCTTCCTTTTTCAATTTTTATCTGAAAATGTATCTCTCTGTCTGTCTGTCTTTGATCAAAAGGGCAAACCAGCAATGATCTTGTAAAACAAATGAAGAACACGTCTGGATGGTCCTTAAGTTGCTCTAAGAGAAAATCTGTACATCCACGTCAGCAAAAACGCACCTAAGACAGCAATACACTCAGCACCGAACTGCAGACATCACACTGTGCGTCCCACTAAGCCACAACCAGAGGTTGAGCCACTAGTGAAGGGAGCTACCGGGAGCTTTTAAACATAAGGCCACACCCCTTGGTGGTGAACAGCATTCGGGATTTGCTGGTACAAACATGGGAAGGACACAGAAGTGTGGAAAACAGAAAACGGAAGCTTGAATGCCAGCCGTACCACACAGGAGTCCACCCCATAGATGGGCAGCCGGCGACCGCAGAGTGGCGGGTGACGGGTCTCGTCCCCACAGCAGGTCCTCCCTCTGCCTCCCCATCGGCAGAGCCCCGGGTCCTTCCGGATGGAATCCACGACCGGATTCCCTGTACCAACAAGGAGAAAGGTGACCTGCCAGGCGGGCCTGGTTCCGGGCCAAGGTGCACGCCCACTGCCACCTTCGCTCTCCTCCAGCTCCTCTGCCGCCTGGGCAGGGCCCGTGCAGTCGGCGCAGCCGGCTGCACCCGACAGCGTCCCCAGACACCCGCACGCTCACACACCTTCCACTGCGGTCACTGCTCACCGACATCTGGGGTAGACTACGAAGTACGCTCGGCAAGTCGGCTGAAAACAATGGTAACAACGCAGGGCTGTGGAAAAACCGCCTCCACGTTAATGATCACAGACCCAAACCAGCGAAAATGTGAGCATTCTCACCACACAGACCTTCATATACATGCAGCCATGTACACATCATATGCCTAACTAGTAAGGCGTAGGCGTAGATATCTATTTTTACAAGGTGTTTTATACACTTTTATTAATAAATCAGAACCAATGGGGGGATATTTCCCAACCAAGAAAGGAATGAGATGCGCCCCATGCTGAAGGGCTGAGGGGGGAAGTTCTCAAAACTGAGGGAGAGGGGAGAAGCCACCCACAGACGTGACCGGGTGCGTGACTCACCAGGGAGAGGACAAACACGGAAACCAAGACGCAGGTGACCGGGGCAGGAGAGGTGTGTGGGGAGCAGCCACGTCGGAGCTGCCACTCGGGGAGAGCCACACTGTTTCGAGGTTCCAAGAAGGCGACAGGTGCCAACACCGCCATGCGCCACAGCCTGGCAGCTGTGGTCCTGAAATGGATCCTCCACATTCTGTGCATTCCAACTCAAAATTAAGAATTTTTAAACACATCACACAGAACCCTAGAGCCAGCATAGCTCAGCCCTTCCACTGACACACATGAAACCTGAGTCTTGTCCGGGAGGCGTGCACAACCGGTAAAGGACAGATCCCGGCCTCCACCCTGGTCTTCTGCCTTACCTGCTTCCCACATTAAAAACAATAGTAATAATAAAGACTACACAGCTGAGCACAATGGTGTGCACATCTGTATCCTAGCTTATTCCAGAGCCTGAGGCAGGAGGGTCACTTAAGGCTAGGAGCTCAAGGCCAGCCTGGGCAATAAGGCAGAATCCTGTCTCAGGAAGAAAACCCCCCAGGGTGACACCTGTTACACAGTCAGGATAATATGCCATCTGTCACATGGCTGTTCTAAGGGTCCCATGACACTTGTACACTAAGGCCTACAGCCATGCCCCACACTTAGTGGACTTGCAAATATTTCGTTGAGATTCTGGTAATAACAACAAAAACTGTTTCTCCTGGTTTTTCAATATATCTGTCACTTCTCTGAGAATTTTAAATGTATTTGCCACTTTTTTCCCTCTCAACCCAATGGTGACAGTAAATCTACAAGCAAAGACACGCCGCCAGTGGGACCATGTGGACAGACCAGTGACAGAGCCTGCCTAAGGCCGGGCACACACCCAGCAAGCACCCTGGCCTGCGGTGCCCAGGACCTCCATGGGCAGGACACTGCCCTCCGTACCTGCAGTGCCCTACGGGGAGCCTCAGCCACCACACAGGGAAGGCAGGTCACAATGAGACAAGGGACAATGGCCCAGTATGACAGCCAGTCCTCCAAATGTTAGTCTTCAAAAATAAGTAAGGTTTTAAAACAGAAAGGTAAGGCACATGCCTATAATCCCAGTACTCAGGAGGCTGAGGCATGAGGACTGCCATGAGTTCGAGGCCAGGCTGGGCTACAAAGTGAGACCCTGTCTCAGAAAATATAACAATAACAAAACAGAAGGACAGAACACTGTCTCTAAGATTACGCAGTTTTTAACCCTGGATTACTCAGTAAAAGGCCACAAGACTGCACAAGGTGGAAGGGCACCCCAAATGTGCAGAAACCCCCCGACACCACAGCCTCAAAACAGCTTAACCTAGTAAAGATGCTCTGGGGGGCAGGCAAAACCCACAGAAGGGAGCGCGCGCCCTGTGCCCGTCCTCTGCTCCACAGCGGGGCGTCGCTCTCCACCGTCGGGAGAGAATGCGGCCCACCCAGGGGCACCGTGGTGCCACTTCCCGGCACTTTACAAACTGGGGCATTCCACAGGAACCCAGACCCCTGGCCTCTTTTGAGGGAAGGGCCACAGTCCTCAAACCAGTAGGCCTGGCACCATCAAATCCTGATTCACCCAGCTCTGTGAGCTCCATTCAAGCACAGTCCCCACCGGCCCCTCATGCCCACACCCTTCCTTAAATGCTGGGAGCCAGCATCATCTATCTCTTCATATGGTGCTTTCACACGCATTCTGTAAAAACACAGTATTCCACACATAAGGCCTCCATTCAGAGTACGGTTCTGAAGGGAGTCACCTCAGCGGTTTAATGGAGTTGTCAAGCAGGGCTCATAATTAAACTTGGCTCATTTCGAAAGGGGAACGGGTATGAATTTAGGGCAGCCTTGGATGCAGTATATTGAATCAGACCTTAATTGTAACCAAATGGCCGAATGAAACCCTTCTTACAAGTCTGTACTTTAGCCACCCATGTGAGTCCGTGTTCTATTTATAGCTGCCGGGGTTAAGGCTTCCAGACGCCCCTCTCTACCACCCTGCCCCCCCCCCCCCACACACACACAGGCACACACGCGCATGCACCGTACACCCCCTGGATATTGAATTTCAGCCTTCGGCAAGTCGGGCTTTTTCCGTAGTTGGGTTGGGGACGATTCCTGGTGTATAGGCACGCTTTCTGGGCCCCCGCCAGCTGAGTGCCAGAACACAAGGACATTCTGTTTACTCCCCAGGAAAAGAAAGAGAAAAAAGAACAAAAAGAAAAGAATAGAAAAAGAAATGGAAAGAAAAAAAGAAATGAATGTTGCCTGAACTTCGCCTTTAACAGAGTTCACCAAAGACAGCTGACATTTCCCACAGTGCTTTCCCTCTCAGGTGACTCTCACCAGACCCACAGGTAACTAAACAAGCCACTTTTATACCTAGCCTATGAGGATGCTAAAAACTCACCATGTACTGCCACCTTAACACAGACAGCAACACAGTCCCAAAACTCTTGCCAATGTCTTTAGTACTGATTTGTAACAGGGACAGAGGAAGTCCAGGGTCTTCACCTAGAACTACACCCCCAGTCCATTTTCATTTTTAATTTCGAGACAGGATGTCACTAAGTCACTAACCTGTTCAGACCAGCCCCAAACTTGTGATCCTCCTGCTTCAGCCTCCCAGAATGCTGGCATTCCAGGCCTGAGCCACCAGGCCTACGGAAACAGGAGCACATTGAAGTTCAAAAACAAAACTGGCAAAAACCAAGGCCCCAAATTCAATAAACAGGGCAAGATCCAGACCTACATGGAGGTGAGGTGGGGACAGGGTGGGGGAGGTGGGTGGACACCACTGGTAAGGAGACCCACAAAGCTAGGGGGCGGGACCAGCAGAAGGGCGGCTCCAGTCACATGGGCTGCTCCAGGTTCCCTTCCAGATTTTAGTCCTGAGAAGAGAAAGCACACCCACTCAGCTAGCCTAGTGGCTCCCTAGAGGCTGGGACCCAAGGATAGTGACTCTGGAGGCCGGGGGTGGGGGGGGGGGGGGGGGTCGGGGGGGAGGTCAGGAAAGCAAAGCATCACAAGCCACTGACAAACTAAGGAGACCTCGCCTAAGCCAGGGACAGCGCTCCTCCTGGCACCGGTGGGACACCAGGAAGAGCACTTTCCCGACAAGGGCACATGGGCTAGCCGCCAGCCTACTGAGCTGGTTCTGCCGACCGCACTGCTGGCTGTGCAGCCGCCCTTCCAGAACTGCCTCTCCAAGTGACTCCAACCTGGAGCCACTCTCCCCAGGTCCCCAGGAGCATCTGCCATTCATAGAACTTAATTCCCACCATGGGGGAGTCTTCTGTTAGGGCTCAGGTCTAAGATGTCCCCCATCTCATGGGCCCATGGTCAGAGATTCTGAAAGGCAAGTGGACCACAGTGCCTCATCATCCCCAATGGCTTCATCCGTGGAGGAGCCCACAGCTCAGGGCAGCTGGAGCTGGGGCATGGCTAGAAGGGTGGGTTGCGGGAGGGGAACCAGGCACAGTGGGTTGTACCGCCCTGTCCCAGCCCTGCCTCTCGCCCCTTCCGGGATGCCAAGGGGGCAGCGTCCCTCCACCATGCCCTTCTGCCTTCGAAAACTAGGAGACAAAACAGAGCTGGCTCCCTCTCGGCCACAGGCCTGGGTGTTCTGTCCCAGTGCCGGGCAAGCAGACCCATGCATCTCTGCTAAAGAGAGTGGCCAAGAAAGAGCAGGTCGCCATCCCAGCACCACTGCCTGCAGGACCAGAGCGGCCCAGGAGCACAGCCTCCACCGGCACACCTGCCCCTTATGCTGAGCCTCCGACTTCTGGCCCTCCTGTTTGTAAGTCTGATTTCTAGGCTTATGTATTTGAGGAAGTGTTAGACAAAACACACCTCTCGCAGTTACTGCAGCCACAGAAATAACCCTGAAGCTCAAGTACTGCCTGGCATGGAATCATCACACAGAATTACAACAGGTCTAGATGCTGTGGAAAGCACGGGCCCCCAAAGCCGGGCCCCAGGGCGCAGCCTCGGAAGGACCAGGCTGCCGGAACAGGTGAGCAAAGCCTGCTCCTCCCAGGTCGCGCTGGTCCCACAGGAGGCCAAGCTCTGCTCTTCCCGGTCCAGTTGAATGGTCTTCAACTGTATTGGTCTCCAGTGTCAAAGAGCTGGGGCCCACTGGTATAAAGACACCCTCAGAAGCCTGCCAGGAGAACTGGGAGAAGGAACACAGGCAGCACCTGGAAGAGACAACCCTAACGCACAGCACAGCCAGGAATCCCATCCAGCTGTGAGCCGGGACAGGGCACCGCCCTGACCGCAGGCTGCTCAGCTCCCGTGGGGGTTAACTCCCAACACACAGATGCAATGAGAGGCTGCACACGGGCAGCAAAAGCCACCAAGTGTCTCCTAAGTGCCCTCTGGTATTACTGTAGTTATTTCAAGGTTTTGTTTTTGTGGGTTTGTTCTGTTGGCAGTGCTGGGAATTGAACACAACTGAACACAGCGCCTTAGCTCTGAGCTCTATCCACAGCAGCCCCTCCCACCATTTTATCTGACAGTCTTCCTAATAAATTGCCCGGGAAGGGCTCAGACTTGCAATTCTCCTGCCTCAGCCTCCTGGAGTGCTGGATTACAAGCCCACCTTGACAGGGCCTGCCTTACCGCTGGTTCTGATGGAATATGGCTTCTAACATCTGAGGAACCTCACACAGGGCATTCGTTTACTGACTCCAGCTACTTGGGGTTCGCAGCTCCCGGACCTCAGCTGGAAGGGCAGGAGTGGGGTCTTCCTCCTGCCAGCAGCAAGGCCAAAGTCTCACAGCACTCCAAGACACACGGCTGTCTCTGGTGCCCCTGAGGCACATATCAAAAGTGGTTCCTAAGCAAACGGTAGCCTCGGGAGTGAAGAAATCACTTGCTGTACTTGAGTTTCTCATCAATCACAGGGATGAAAAAGGGCAAGTGAATGAACACTGGGGTGAGTCCCCTTCTAGCTGAACCGCTGTGTCCCGACTATGACCTCCTGGCTACAGTGAGGACATCACCACTCAGGACTACAAGCCACCTGTCAAGCACAGAATCCAGAACAAACCACCTCCCAGGCCTTCGTCCTGCTTGAGCTCTGTCTAGGACTGAACAACGACTGCAGTAAATTAGGAAATTCACCCTTCTCCACAGTTAGCAGCACCGACTCCTGGTCTAGCACACTAAACACGCCATTCGACGCCCAAGGAGTTGTCTACTTAAAGGACATTCAGAACAATAAGCAATGAACACGTGACAGCGAAGTTCACAGAGAAAGATGAGCAGACAGGCCCGTGGCACAGGCCTGAACTCCCAACACTCCGGGAGACTGAGGCAGGAGGACTGCTGGGGTCAAGGCCGGCTAGGGCTACATAGTGACTTCAGATCACCCCGACCTACCTAACAAGACCCTGCCTCAAAAACAAAAATCAAAACAAGCACAAATAAACTTGTATTGGTAGAAAGAGCATCAGTGTCTAAAGCTTATTTATAGCTTGTTTATAGAAGTAGGAGATAGAAGGCAGGGACCTTGCACTGAACTACTTCCCGGGCACTTTTTTTTTTTCATTTTTGAGACAGTATCCCTAAATTGCCAAACTGCTCAGGCTGACTTCAAACCTGCCATCCTCCCGGAGTGTTATTACAGGCCTGTGCCACTTGACACGGCCTTTATATTTTTATTACTCAACATGACTGAAGCGGGACTTTTATCCAGCTCTGGCGAGGGAACGCCCGAAGCTGTGGCAGGGCGCTGAGTGTCACCTCTACCAGACCTACGCAGCACACGCAGACCCCAACGCCGACGCGGCCTCTGCGTCTTCTGGAGGTGACTGAGACAGGCAGAAGTCAGCAGCGCGCTGGAGGGGGCTCAGGGCACTGCTGCAGCACGCCCACGGGGATGCTCCCGAAACCTAACAACGTCCCCACACCGTTCTTCAAGTACGTTCTCCAAATGAGGGATTCTCCCCCTGCCTGTCCCCCCACTGCCCCTTTCCCAAAGGCCACAGAAGGGCCGAGCTTGCTGTGGAGCTGATCCCAGACAATTCCTCCCCCTTGTTCCAGTCACCGAGGCAGAGGTGCGGCTCGGCTTCTGTCACGTGACCGCAGCCTACTCCGGATGGACAGCAAACACCTGCATAGCCACATGGGGAATGCGAGCGCCGCAGAGGCAGAGCCAGACCCAACGGGCTCGTCCAGGCTGTGTGACCTGACTTCTCTGCGTTCTCACGTGTACAAAGATGACCAAAGAGCCCCCGCAGAGGGAGAAAGCAGGAGGTTCCGTGGTAACCCTGCGCGACGTTGGGTATGATACACAGGATCTTTTTTTCTTTCACTGTGTGTGAAGTGTCCCCAAAACTGTTACTTTTTTCTAGGTATGGTGATTTTTGAGTCACTGTGGACCCTGACTTTAGTGCTTGCATAATTTTTCTCATGGTATAAGTTTTCTTTTAAATATTATGACAAACTAATCCTGAGCAAATACACTTTATCTATTATACACATGTATACTAATTTGTGTGGTGACCTCTGAGACGCTCTGCATCTTTGTGGTACTGAAGACTAAACCTTGGGAATAATGAACTACATCAATAACCCTTTCTATTTTGAAACAAAGTCTCCCTAAATTGTCCACGCTGGTCTTCAAATTGAGATCCTTCTGCCTCAGCCTCCTGAGTAGCTGGAAACACATTCCTGTGCCATCACCTCACATCCACTTTCTTTCTTTAATTCCGCTTTTCACGAGGGGACAGCACTCAGCTTCATCAAACAGGCCATAAGAAAGCACCAGAAACTCTCACCCGGCCTTTAACTCTTCCGAGGCTCCGGCTTCCTTCTGTACCTTAAGCACGCCAGCGGGGAGCTGGTGGAGGTTAAGGAGACTCGGGGGACCTCCCAGCCTGAATGAGGCTTCTGACCCCAGCGCTGCCAGTGGGTCTCTGGACTCACGCCGCTGTCTGTACCAAAGGCAGGCTGGAATCTACGTGCGATCTCAGCTGAAGCAGCTGGTCACTGTGGGTAAAAGCCAGGCTGGGAGGAGCTCCAGGTCGGCCAGGCTCCAAGGAGAATGAGCAGGCGGCACCTGACCTTGAAACCCAGAGCTCAACTGTGTTTTTGAGAGAAACCGTAAGGAATGAAAATCTTTTGGGAACAGTTCCAGGGGAGCAGCGCGTGAAGGGCCCCATCTACGCCAGGCGGCCCCTGTGGGAAGCAGCGGGGAAGTGGTTTCTCACTGAATCTTCCCAGAGAACCGTACACAGCTCCGAAGTGCTGTCAGCTGGTGGGCCGCTGCCTCGTTGGAGGCTGGGCACATGCCTCGGAACGCTGCGAGGCGCCCCAGTAGATCGTCTACACAAACGCTGTGCGCAAAGGTCGCCAGATGTAAAAATATTAAATAGGATATAAAAATGTGTTTGCTCAGGATTGTGTCCTGATATTTGAAGTGAGTGAAACTCATGCCATGAGAAAAACTAAAGCAACCACCGAGTTCAAGGTGCAGCATGTCCCAAATTTGCCTCATGCAGGCTGCGAGCCAACATCTGGCACATACACACACACGCGTGCCCCTCAGTGACTCATGCCCTCGGCTCTCTGCAGCCACGGGATCTGCACCACGGAGCAACCGGGAGCAACCAGTCCATATGGAAAATGTGCATGCTTCCTGTCACAACTCCCTGAACACCACAGGCCAACAGCTGTCAATGTGACGCTCATGTTATAAGTGATCTAGAGGATTCGTGCCCACGGGAAGATGCGGCCAGGCTACCTGCAATAGCGTGCCACTTAACATGAGGAACTTGAGCACCTCGGCACCGCAGAATTCTGGCACCCGAAGAAGCCAAAGATCCCCTCTCCTACACTAAGGACGATGACACGGGGTATCCCCCGTCACTCCCCAGCACACAGAGGGAAAATTTAACTCCTCTATTTTATACTTTTAGTATTCTCTGTGCATGGCCATTTTGGGGATACCCTCCACAGACATGTATCATACACAGAAGGGTAGGAATATGTAGGTATCCATTTGTATCTGTCTCCAGCCCTGGGAGGAACCCGCTCACCTTTCTGTCGCTCTCAACCTACACTTGGTGGGACAAAACAGAACAAGCGGATGTTTTTTATACAAAACAGGAGCAACGCAGAAAGAAAATTAGCATGTGGAGAAATTCTCTGACTTGACTTTGACCTACTCCGCTGGTGGTCCGAGCAGAACATAGGGTGTCTCCCCAGGCGTGGAACCCACCCGAGCCCAGCCTGTCATTACTAGGAGAGCAGGGGCAAGCCACGGCACAGCAGCTGGCCCAGACGCCGCCGCCGGTAGGCCGGCGGGCAGGGAGGGCTGCCAGGCAGAGGTCAGGATGGGACAGCCCGAGGCTGGCCCTTCCCAGGCTGGCCAGGTGTCCCACCCCGGGGAATTAAGAGTCTGAGGGAGTGTACCTCCCCCTAACTTGTTGATTTTGACTATGGTTTGGTTGTTTGCCTCATGCCTATATACACAGCTCTTTCTGCAAAGCTTAGGCCAGAAGCAGCAAGCCTGGGCAGTAAGCTGGGCAGTAAGCTGGGCATGGTGGCACATTCTTGGGATTCCAGGCCTCAGGAAGCTGAGACAGGAGGGCTGCCAGGAGTTCTAGGCCAGACTAGGCTACAGTGAGTTTACCTGCGTTTAAAAAAAAAAAAAGGCCAGTGGACAGGGCCCCACCAGGTAAGCAGTAGCTAGAGACAATATCCCCCTGGGTCCCACACTGAGCTCCTCCACCAGGCCTTCCTCCTAGCCAGGGACACTTCCCCAGGGCACCCCAGGCCCCATCTTCTTTTCACGCCCTGAGGAGGTTCCCAGGTCACGAGTTTGGGGGTCCAGAGAGCAGACTCCCCCGAGTCTTGTCTGCTCTACACTTTTTTTCTTTTTCTTTTTTCTTTTTTGAGACAGGGTCTCGCGCTGTAGCCCAGGCTGGCCTTGGACTCAGGACAATCCGCCTGCCTCAGCTTCCTGAGCACTGGGAGTACAGAGGCATGCCCAGTTTCATATGATGCTGGGGAATCAACTCAGGGCCTCGTGTTTAACTGTTGTGCCATTCCTCCAGCCCTGGTCCACACTTCACCAGAAGAACGCTCCCCTCACTGTCACCACTGCTGGGTCTCAATCAGCTTCCATGTTCCAGGAAGTCCTGGCGTCATCCAAGAAGTCACTTTCTCACCTAGTCCCACTGAAATACCAGTGGATATGAGGAGAGGACGGTGTCTGTTGTTCAGGGTACCAAAAGTCCTATCTACAGTCACCGCCAGGTGGGCCCGGTGTCATAGGCCTGTCATCCCAGCACTCCGGGTGGCTGAGACCATGAGATCCTAAGTCTAGGACCAGCCTGGGCAATTCAGCAACTTGGTGAGACCATGCCTCAAAAATCACCACTAGAAGTGGGCTGGGGATGTAGCTCAAGGTGCGAAGGCTCTGAGCTTGGTCCCCCATACCAGAAATAAATAATAAAGTAACCATCAGCATCCATCTGCTCCATGGGGCTGGAACAATTAGGGCTACGACACAGGCCGCACTCACAGACTGTGACCCAGCAGACTTGCCACACAAGTCTCAGATATTCAGACAAGTGGAGAAGTTCACTAATCATAGAGAGATAAGGAAGAGCTTGCGTGTGTTACATGTCACCCAATCTACCTCAAGTTACTTGAGAAATAAAACCACAAATCCAAAAATGAGCCACGTATCTAGGCATAAGCCTATAATCCCAGTACTCTGGGAGGCCGAAGCAGGAGGACTGCAAGTTTGAGCCCAGCCTGGGCAACTTAGTAACTGTGAGACTCTGATTCAAAATCAAAAAATAAAAAAGGGCTGGGCACGTAGCTTAGTACCAAACCCTGAACTCAACCCCAGTACAGGCAGGCAGGAAGGAAAGAGGCAGAGAGAGAATGAGAAAGAACCAAAAAATATGTGACAACAGCATGTGTTTATGAGTGAAACGGGACGTCCACGGTTGGGCTCCGGACAGCGACGAGACAAACACAGAGGGACATTAAGGAAGGAAGTGTTAAACTGAAAGACAGCAGACGCACCACCAGAAGTAAGAGTGTGTGGGCACCTGCAGTACTGCCCAGCGACAGAAAAGGACAAGCTGCGGACACACACCGCAACTCGCAAAGGTCCCAAAGGCCAAGTGAAAAGAGCCAAAGGTTATGCGATATCTGATTCTGTTTATGTAACTCCCTCAAATGTCAGAATTACAGAGAAGGAGCGCAGCTAAGTCATACCTGGAGGCACGGGAAGAGGAGCAGGGGTCCTGTCAGGAAACACTTCTGCACCATGACAGAGCCGTCATACAACAGCTCTGCTAGTAACTCCATGTACGTGCAAGTAAACATCAGCACGCCAGTCCAGTCAGAGTACACTCCGACAACTGCACAAATGTCAACTTTTATATTGAACTTACACTGTCATTTAAGAAGTCACCACTAGGGGCTGGAGGAATGGCTCTGTGATTAAAGCTCTTGCCTAGCAAGCACTTAGTCAAGCGCTAAGTACCAGAGTTCGATTCCCCGGCACCACATACACCGGGCGTGGTGGTGGACACCTGTAATCCCAGCACTTGAGAGGCTGAGGCCGGATTGTGGTGAGTCCAAGGCCAACCTGGGCTCCATAGTGAGTTCAGGACCAGCCTGGGCTACAGAGCACGACCCTGTCTCAAAAGAAAAAAAAAACAAAAACAAATAAAACAAGTCATCACTAGAAGGTAGGCCCCGGTAGCACAGCCTGTAATCTAGCACTCTGCAAGGCCGAGGGAGGAGGACTATAAATTCAAGTCCTGTGTAAATAATGGTTGTAAACCAACACCCCCCCCCCCACACACACACACACATACACACAGTGGGAGGATGGATCCCAGATGAAAGGCAAGACCGTCACAGATACACGATGTGATGATCAGAGTCACCCAAAGACGTGTGAAGTAATCAGGAATAGATTAAAATGTCCCATCACGCTCTAAACTGAATCTGTGACCACCAGAAGAGTAGAGAGGTGTGGCGTCTTCGACCGGCAAAGACACCACAGACTCTCTCCATCGTGGAACGTTGACTGACTCGACTACACTTATTCCGCAAAGCCCAAGCTTAAATACCCTTCCATACCCACATTAACATACAAGCAATCTAATAGGCTACACGTTAGCATACAAGCAATCTAATAGGCTAACAAACTCTCCAGACCCATCACCCCACCCCGGGACCTCCTCCTTAGAACAGTCCTGTGGTTCAACACCTGATCCAAATTTCAAGCAGAACAACACCTGACTTAAATTCCAGACAGTAAACGCTTCTTCGTGGAAAGGAACGTGGCCAAGGTCTGCAATGCTGAGGCTCTCGGGCCCTGAGGGCCCCAACAGAGAGGGTGGCACAGGAGGGCTCCAGGCAGCAAAACCGGATCCCCCAGGAGACTCCTGATGACTTCCAGTGACAGCTGTCTTACCCAGGTTGAATACTGGCACCTAGCAATCAGAGGCCAAGGGTCTCAGCCCACATCCAGCAATGCGTAGGGTGACGGCTCCAAGGGTCAAGGAGAGGGCTAAAGGAGGGGACGCTGATTCACAGCCAAAAATCTGGGTTCGTTCTTTGGTAACTGAACCAGAGACTGAATCCAGAGCCCTCCCACTAAGCTACATGCCCAGCTCAGTTTCTATTTTATATTTTGAGACACGGAGTCGCTAAGCTGCTAAATTACCCTAGCTGGGCTTGACTCTGGATCCGAGTCCTGGGGTTGCAGGCCAGAGCCACCTGGCCCGCATCATCCAAAACTGAGGGTGACAAGTCCTTACTGGCCCTTCACTCGGGGCTGTCAGAAGAACCAGCCAACGCAGGGTCCTGGCACCAGAGCCTGCGGGGCCATGGAGGCCCGGCTCAGCTTCAGCATCCTGGCTCGGCCACCGCCACGTGGGTGTGAACCTCTGCATCCCATGCCACTGTGGTGAAACGGCCAGACTCAACCTGAGCATCATTTCTTCCACCTTGATATTGCTGAGCACCCCACGGTCACATCACTAGAGGAACAAAATGTGGGTGTACGCAGAGAAGGCACCTGCCCGTAATGGTGCGCGTTGTTAGAGACCGACGACATGTGCACCGGGCGCTGTACAAGTTCAACAGTCTTGCTTCGCAGTCCCTGGAAAGACTTCCTGATGAATAAATAATAAGCTCACACTCCCCCTGCGCCGCTGGCACGAAGAAGCAGGTGCAACCACCGCAGATCCTGCAAGGATGTGGCCGGGGAGGGAAGAAAGCAGGTGGCAGGCCATACTTACAGTTCCCCGCTCCCGCCAGGGCTCCCCAGGTGCCGCCTTAAAAGAACACCGGCCAGCACTCTAGGGTGGAGGATGGGGTAAAATCAATTACAGGCCTTCGCCTGTAATCAGCCAAGAACAGAGAAGCCTAAATTTAGGAGCATAAATCAAGTACCACGCGCTCACTTCCTCCACCAAACCGCGTGTCAGGAGAAGCTGCACCCCGCCCACACCTGTCCTAAGTCCAGGTTGGGGGAAGGCCTGCTCCTCCTGCAAGCTGCGTCAGTCAACACCTCCGTGCGGCTTTACCACCAAATCCAATCATCCAGGTAAACACGTGCAAATTCTTTAACCCAACGTCCCCAGCCCAGGCAAGTTCTGTCTTCCAGGAATAATCAGAGAAGCGTGCACCCATCCAGGTGCAAGAAAGCTTGTATGCTGGTAAAAAAGCAAACGACACTCTGGCAGGCTGAGGCAGGAGGATTGCGGTGAGTCCAAGGCCAGCCTGGGCTCCATACATAGTGAGTTCAGGACTAGCCTGGGCTACAGAGTGAAACCCTGTCTCAAAAAAAAAAAAAAAAAAAAAAAAAAGTGCCATTCCGCTTTAAAAGCAGGCTTTTAATCACTGGAGACAAGACTTTTCCTCAATCCAAACGGAACCATGCGGGACATAAGCAACAAAGGGGTATTTTAAGAAAATATTTTAAAATCAGAGTAAAAATAAAAACACTGGTATGGCCCAGAGGGAACGATTGCCACAGGCATAATACCCAAACACAATTCTATGGAGGTGACTTTCTGGGCACGCACATTAAGATACAGCCTCACCTGAAAACAAATTATTAAGCCAACTAACACCAGTTTTCAGTTTTCTTTATAACACCGAAAGGCAATTAAAAATGATAACAAATACCTGGAGCCAGGCCCGGTGGTGCAGGCCGGTCATCCAGCACTGTGGGAGGCTGAGGCAGGGGATACAAAAGTTGGAGCACAACCTGAACAACTTAGCAACCTAGTTAGACCCTGTCTCAAATGAATAAAACGGGGAGGTTGGCTTCAACTCAACCAGCTATGTCCTCACGCCCGACTTCCCACTCTCTAAAAAAGGGGCTAAGGATTCAGCTTAGAGAGAAGGCCCCCAGTACCACAAAAATAAGTAAAACAATAACAAGTAGCATTTCTTTTGGGCTGAGACTGGAGCTCAGCAGTGTAGTATTTGCCTAACAAATGCAAGGTCCTGGATTCTACCCAGCACCACATCCCCCAAAATCTTTTGTTTGTTTGCTTTAAGAAATGAACATTCACAATAAGGTAGAGAGGCAGTGACACATAAAACAACTACGCTATTTTTCAATACTTTCCACCACTACTGTCACGTTCACTCGTTAGAGTGACAAGAACTCAGCTGATGGGGGCACTCCCTGCCGCCCTGCCTCGGGGAGGCCCCCGGTCTCTGAAATTACACGGGAGCCACCTAGGATCAAGAGGGGCTGTCTACTGTGTCCCTGTATATCAAACACAGGCTGTTTGGAAAGCCTCGACTACAACCATATAATTAGTGATTTTTCTGGAATAAAGGCAAGAAAAACAGATTTATGGAAAATATTATAGAGAGTATGTGTCTTTATTACTCATGTGAACATCACCAGCCTATGCCTGAAAGACTCAGACGTGAGCAACTGTGACTCAAGTCCTTCTTCGGCTTTGAGAGCGTGCTGACTCTCGGCAGTAAAGCCCACAGCTGAGACGTGTCGTCTTTTTAAGTCTGTCCTAATGAGTGTGTGCTTGTCGGGACGGATGGGAGGCGCTCTGCTGGCCACTTGGGAAGCCTGGTCTGTAACTTAAATCTTTAGAATGGTGGTGAGGCCTGTGTGGACTTTCTTGTGTCTACCCCCCAAAGCAAAAAGATCTGTCTGGACACCAGCAAGTTGCTTTGTCTTAAAGCTTTTCTCAATCAACTCTTAAAA
Organism: Ctenodactylus gundi; assembly: GCA_004027205.1. Lineage (NCBI taxonomy): Eukaryota > Metazoa > Chordata > Mammalia > Rodentia > Ctenodactylidae > Ctenodactylus > Ctenodactylus gundi. The sequence goes on along the minus strand of PVKB01003620.1, from coordinate 61,243 downwards.
AAAAAAAAAAAAAAACTACACATAGCTGGCCATGGTAGCACAGGTCAATAGTCCCAACACTCTAGGGGGCTGAGGCAGGAGGATCACAAATTTAAGCACAGCCTGGGCATCACAGTGAGTGGGTGAGACCTCATCTCAAATAAAAACTAAAAAAAAAGGGAGGGGGAGGTAGCTCAGTCTAAAGGGTTCATCCCCCAAACCTCAGACCAACAAAAACTCCGGAACTATGCCACTTGCCACACTGTGCCCCACTGTTGATGGGCTGCACTTACACATAATCGACTGCTCTCCCCAAAACAAAATGAAGTCCTTGGGACTGAGAACTCTCCACTCCCACTGCTCCACCCTGTTCCACCTTGGCCAGTACCCCTCCAACGGGTAGTCAAGGCAAGAGGCAATATCCCCACCTCCCCCGAGTACAGTCACCCTCGCCCGCTCCTTCTTTCCTCATTAAGTGTCTCATTTTTAAAAAGTTTTTACCTGGAGGCGATCTGTGGCAGGCCGGGCTCTGCTAGCTCGGTCGGGTGGCTAGGAGTCTCAGCGACCTGCAGAATCTGGGGGCTCCCGCAGCTAGCTGGCAGTCAGGTGGGCTTCGTCCCCTGCTGCAACTGGGGCCTCACATTTCTGAGACTCAGGCCTGGCAGGTGTGTATTTCCAGCTTTTAGCAAGGCAGTGAATGGCCTCCGAGAAATCACGCGACCTGCTCCCAGGTCGCCCCACCTCCCCGGGCCAGAATCAGGTAACCAGGAGACACAGCTGATCCCAGGAGGAGCACGGGAGGGCAGCATAATCTCCCACCAGAAGGCCTTAACCGACAGAAACAAGTGAGGCTGCCTTTCCTTTTAACAAGCTAAACCCTCTCCAGAAATCTCATTTCCAATGTCAGGTCAATCCTGCCAGCAGCTTGAAACTACCCCTGTAAGGAGACGGAGGTACTAGGCTTTCCTAAGGAAAAGTAAGTCAGGTAGAAGCAAATGGCGTGTTCAAAAGCGGATTAATACTTTCTCACCAGGCTGTCCCGGACTGAGCAGCGCCCCCTCAAACCCTACGCAGTTTTCAACTCAAAAATCGCCTGCTAACTACTACTATTTATGACCCTGCGTTAATGAGCCTTGAAAAGACAATCAAGGAACATCCACAGGACCGAAAAGCCTGTCACACACAGCTCCATAGCACAGGGGACAGCGCGGCTGGGCCCGAGTCACCAAGCGTTCACTTTCTAGCTGTGTGATCTGGGCCAGTTACTTAACCTCTCTGTGCCTCATCTATGGAGTAGCTCTAATCAGAGCCGAGAGTCACCCGGTTAAGTGGATTTAGTGAGTTTCTGAGTGTCAAGTGCCCGGCAACGTGCCCTGAGCAGGGGGAGTGACCGGGCAAACGTCAGCCATCTGCACAAGCTTCGTCACAGAAGACCACAGTTGAAAGTATCTCCCTGTCACAGTAAGATCTGTACTTTGGGGGGAAATGGCTCTCTGCAAGGGATGAACCCCAACTTTAAGGATCATTCAATGTACACTAGGGAATAAAACGTATTTATAAGTGAGATATGCAATGTCCCAAGGCTCAATTTACTCATTTGAAAAAGTAGAAAAGTACAGGAAATATAGGCAGCCCGTCAGCTCCCTGGGAAATTTCTGGAAAAGAAGGGGCAGGCTCGGGGAAGGGAGGCGGGGGGGGGAGGGGGGATTCAGGAGGAGCTGGAGGGCAGAAGGCCGGGGCTGGGAACCGGAAGGGTCCCCAACAGCCTCTCGCTTGGAAGGTGACTCTATTTGGGTTCGTCCACTGACTCCCTGTGCTGCTGGGAGAGGGAGCCAGCTGGAAGAGGCGGATCGCTGGGGCCTGACCCAGAAGAGGGGACCACCGGGCCACCCGGAAGGGCCCACACTAGATCCGCCCTCCTCTCTGTGCCAAGGGATGAACAGCGCTTCTCTAGTTTGGCCCTCTGCCAGACCCTTTCACCACTGCCGGGTGCTCAACGGCGGACTGAGACCTCCCGAAACTGCGAGCTACAATAAACCTGTCCTCCCTTACGTTGGGGGGCCAGTACTGTGTCCAGCACCGCTAAAGTAACTAGACAGACACTGCCAGGGAGGAAAGCGGCAGGGGCAGGGCCGGCCCAGGCACCAGCAGCCCTAACCCAGGACCACGTGGGGAGAGGAGAACAACAGGCCGGAGCCAAGGCCTGATCATCAGGCTCAGGAGCCGAACCTGACTTCGTGAGCATGAAGGGTGTGGTCAGGTGCATCCTAGGACAGCACAACCTGTGCGAAGTACAGGTCAAAATGGAGAAATCCAGGCAATACGACCCCCCAGCCCAGGGCATGGTGGAGGGCTCGCCCTTCAGGGGGAGATTTCCCGCACCATCCAGGGCCACCTGTTCTCACTTTCTAAGTACAGTGACTGCGAGCAGGCTTTCACTGACTCACCTACTACATGCCAAATGTCAGTAAGCCTGACCCTGAATTTGCCTAATAACCAAGTGAGACAGACACTGACTGTACACCCATTTACTGACCAGCCAGGAAAAGCCCAGGATGGCAGAAAACCTACCAGCATACCATCTAGGAAGGACAGGTGGACCGGGCCGGGCTGTGGCCATTAAGGAAGGGCATTTGCCACCCTGCCTAGGGACATTTCAGGGAGGGGAAATAGTGCCAACCTTAACAGACACTTCCCAGGTGCCTCATTCTTGAAAGTCCTCTGCAAACTAGTGACCTGAAGCTGAGTCTGGTGACACAGGCCTGTAATCCCAGCATTCTGAAGCAGGAGGATCGCAAGTTTGAGCCAGCTCCCACAATTTAAGCAAGCCCTTACCACAAAATCAAAAACAAAAATGTGCTGGCGAGGTAGCTCAGCACGAAGGCCCCAGGCTACCCCCTCCCCAACATCACAAGAAAAAAAAAAGTTGATCAAAAATGTTGAGACCCATTAATAATAAAGCACCCAAATCCTACTAAACCCAACAGATGAGCACACCAGGGGTTCACGTCCTCAGAGGTGGCCCCTCATCCAGCCAGGAGAGCTGGGAAGGCGAGCACAGCCCGAGGCCTCCACAGCCCCGCTGAAAACAGCCAGGCCCGGCCCACTCCAGCTTGGGCCTGATTTCGCGAGGCAGGAGAGCGCCGGTCACGTGACATGAGCAGCCAGCCCGGCTGGCAGCAACTGTCCAGCTCGCAGCTGCTCCTGAGGCTTTGCTGTCCCCAACACCAGGCACAGGAAAAACACGAGGACCTGACAACGAAGTGCTTTTGGTGTCTGCAAAAGAAGGCGAGGTTCCTTAAGTCCACGGTGAGACCAGGAAAAGGGACCTGTCGGTGCAGCTGCCACCAAACCCGTGGGACAAGGAAGTCCTCAGCTTTCCCCTTTACGCAAATGGTGTGGCATAAAGAACATGAGAGATACGGAGGAAAGTAAGAAGATGGACTTTGGGGAGAGGGGAAGGGGTGGGGGAGAAGGCAGGAAGGGGAAAGGGGGTGGTATGTAAATTTAAAACACGTATTATAAAAAATGGCTTGGCCTGGGGAGATAGGAGGGGACTACCAAAAATACCAGTCTCAGTCTCTTCTAACAAGGGAGTTATCAGTAGATTACGCACATGATTACTTCAAAAAGGGGGAAGACTAGAATTAGGAACTGTCCTTCAAGCTTAAGAAGCCATTTAAGCAGGGGCCCGTGGTGTAAGCCTGTAATTTCAGCACTCTGGGAGGCTGAGGCAGGAACACAGTAAAGTTAGAGCCCGCCTGGGGTACGTAGCAACTTGGCAGAGATCCTGTCTCAAAATTAAAAAACTGGAATACGGGCTGTAGTGCAGAGGAAAGGCCCTGGGCTTGATTCCCAGTACAAAAAAAAAAAAAAAAAAAATCTATTAGAACAATTCCAAGTAACAACCTAAACCCCGAGTCTCCCCAGGTAGCCAGAAAAGAGGAGTACCCCTGGACACCTCTCTGCTTGAGTCTGTTCCAACCCAAACTGAGCTAGGTTGGAGAGCCTCAGTCCAAACGCAATATTCTCCACGATGCATTTACCCCTCACATCGCTACGGCCTGCCTTCTACATTCGTCTCTACTGAGTGTCTTATTTGTGCATTTTACATATTTACTATAAAAATCAAAATGTTCATTTATGTGACTTCAAAAGATCTCACTCTGGAACAGCCACTCTGCCACACCTAAGCCTTGAATAGAAACCAGAAAAACCAAGTTCATCTGGAAATTACTGGCCCCTCCAGCGCTCCGGGCACCACCCCGGGCCCTGGGGACACAGACACAGTGTCCACTTCCAAACACCAACAAGCCTGCCAGGCGCTCGTGCCACTCTGCGGTGGAACCGTTTCTGCTTCTCCTTTTTTTTCTCTTTTTAATGGCTTCTGGTGGCAGACACACTGAAACAGCCAAGCCTTTAACAGCTGACCTAGAAATGCTGAAAAAACTGGCTTCCCGAAGTGAGCGCACACAATTAGCTCAGGCGAAGCCATAAAATCTAATGAGCGCCACAAGAAACCGAAACTCCACCGGGGAGCTTGGCACGCTCCCCACCTACAATCCTGGGGCCCGCGGTGAAGCCAGCAGTGTCAGCTGACTGGCACGAGCCCCCAGACCTCCCCAGGCCCCGGTGGTGAGGTGCCAGACTCCATCTGGGCAAGCGTGGGCACGAAGGCCATGCAGCTCCCCAGGAAATCAAGGAGTTAGCACGGAACACCATGCAGGCTCAGGGGACTCACGGGGGAGTGATTCTGCAGCCAGACCAGGCTGGAGATGTCTATGAACATTCTGGGGTGTCACAACCTGAGAGAGGTCACTGGCATCCAGGGCAAGTGTGTCCAACCTGTGTCTGGTGGTATATACATGTAGTTAATACATTGCATACAGTAAGTACTGAGACTTCCTTTCAAAAATATTTCATTATAATGTTATCATTATTACTGGCCCTAGGGATTGAACGCAGGGCCTTTGCCCTGGGCTACAGCCCCCATTCCCTTTTTATCATTTATTTTACACAGGACCTCACTGAATCACCCATGCCAGGCTTTAATTTAACAATCCTCCTGCCTCAGCCTCCCAGAGTGGGTGGGAGGATTACAAGCCTAGGCTTAATGCCTACCTCTAACATTTTTAAATAAAGGCAAGAAGCAGGGAGGGCAAAAATGGACACTCTGACCTAGCCAGTCGAGACCTGGGCTTGGCTCAGTAGCCCACAATGCACAGGAGATCTGCGCACCACAAAGGACAGCTCAGCCGCAGATGGCAACAGTACCCAGTTTGAGAAACCCTCGTGTCCTCTGAGAAGCAGCTGTGATGCCAAGCAGCCCCCTTCCCTTCCGGCTAGGCTAGGCGCACGGCAGCTAGCACACCACGCTAAATGCTCAGGAGCAATTTTTCAGTTGTTAGTATGAGCAGCACTGTCATCCAACAAGCAATAAGTCATCACGCGTAAATGGCTGTGGGAAGATTCAGAAAGGAACAGGACACAACTGAGATTTGATAAGCAGGCCCTGCCTGCGAGTCGGCCGTCCTTGGGAACATATCACAGCCAGGACACTGTAGTATTTTGTTCACTGGACAGCTTTACAGAAGACTGTTTGGCCATGAGACACTGGAATGAGAGAGGGTCTGTGTTAGTGTGGCCCCAACTCTCACAAGGCGCCTGGGCTGCCTTGCTGTTAAGGGGCGGAATTGGGAGGCTGGCTAGAAATTCACATTGTAACACAAGCGCATCACCAGATGATATGTAGCCTTAAGTAAATGGAAACTTCCCAGGTATACCAGAGTCCCCAAAGTCCTACGGAAAAAAAGTCTCTGGAATCTCTAGCACACTCCTTTCACGTTGGGCGAGGGTCTCACCATTTTGGGGTTAAGTTTCTTCATCTCAGAAGTGAGGAAGCAGTACAATTGGTCAATACAGGCCAACTTCTATATGATATTAATGGGGAGACAGCGCACCATCCCTGGCTCTTCACAGGAATGGAAGTAAGGCACCAGAAAGGAAAGCAGTGAAGGACAGGGAGTATGTCCCAGTCCACTATCCTGCAGTTCCCCAGACCCTGCACTAGAGGGCAGAGTTCTCCCCAGGGGAGACCATGGACCCCCGAGGTCCACAGGCCTGGCACAAGAACAGATCCTCAACCTACTGTATACAAACACTAGGAGCTCATCAGGTTTTCGGAGGAACCAGATTATCCAAACAAAAACAAAATTAAAGAACTACTGCCCTAAAGGCAGTGCCCAGTTTTCTTACAGATGAAAGCAATTAAAAAAAATTGGAACCCAGAGGTCATTTACCAGTTGCATAAACTACAAGGACCAAGAGTTTGGTGCCATCAAAATATAGAGACAAAAGGCCAGGGATTAGAAAAAATGTGAGGGTCTCACAATGACATAGATCTCCATATCTCTCTCTCTTTCTCTCTCTCTCTCTCTCATAAACTTATGTGGAGATGGATGACTAATTCCAGTCTACTTTTCCCCATAAATTGCTGAGGCACCACTGAGAAAAACTGGATATTACTATTACACTCAAATACATTCATCACTTTGGGTATTATAAATAGTTGTCTGGAGCTGAGCCCTATGACACATGCCTATAATCCTAGCACTCTGAAAGCTGAGGCAGGAGGATCCAAAGTTCGAGCCGAGCCTGGGCAATCTGGCAACTTGGCAAGACCATGGCTAAAAATTAAAAAATGGGATGGGGATGTAGCTCTGGGCACACACACACACAAAGGCACACACACACAGTAGCTGTCTTAGACTACCGCAGGGGACCATGCACTAAATCTAGAAAGCAGAAGAACCTGAAATACTATATCCAATTAAGCCAGATAACTAGCAAGTTGGCTAACAGGGCAGCAAAGTAGCACCCACCTGATTTGCTGGAAGATTCCCAGATTGCCCTGCACTCGAAAAACATCTCTAGGCTTTCAACAAAAATCCCACCAGTCTTCTCGAAGTCAACTAAGTTTCCTCGGAGCCATTTCAAACCCCAAACTTAAACAAATTTTATTAAATAAACACAACTATGAAAGGAAAAGGAGCCAAGAAACCACAGCACTCTGGATCCCTGGGAGAGAGGGGGAAAAGAAGGTTCTCAAGCCAGGTTTTCAGAAACTGTTGACCAGCCCCTGACGACCCTCCAGAGGGCATCAAGTTAATTTTTTTTTTTGGGGGGGGGGGGAACAGTGAAAATTCTTTGCCTTAAATGAATTCTGTTAAATTCAAATTCAAAATACGCCAAGGTCTGACAGCACACATACAAGATCTTCTGATCTATTGCTCTGGAACGATCCCAAACCCCCAAAGAGCACTACTCAGCGGGCGGGCAGGGAACCCACACTCCCAGGACAGGCGGGGGACCGGGTGGCTGCCGGAGCCCTTGCGGCCCCTTCTCACACTTCATTAAGTGTCCCCTCCTCTCCAAATGCCCGCGCCCGGCACAGGAAGCCGGCGCGTTTTGCAAAGGAAATGCCAGACCGGACCTTTCTTGGGGAAAGGAACTTCCCTGCCCAACTTTTTTATTTTTTGCTTTTTATTTTATTTTATTTTATTTATTGGTGGTACTGAGCTATATCCTAAGCCCTTTTTTTAATTTTTGAGACAGTCTCGCGAAGTTACTAAACTGCCCAGGACAGGCTTAAATCCGCGATCCTCCTGCCTCAGCCTCCCAGAGTGCCGGGACTCCAGGCCCGCGCCGGCCGGCCTGAGTGCACATTTTAAGACGCTTCCGGCGTGCCGGCAGCCGGCTGGCACCGCTCTGCGCCGAGCCCCGCCTGGCGCCCGCGGACTCACCTGGCTCATGGCGCCGCAGGACATCCCAGCGCCGGCCACCCACGCACCGGGCCAACTCACCTTCACCACACCCGGACCCAGGGAAGCGCCAGGCGAAACCAGCCCTGCCTCGGCGTCCCCGGTAGGGCCGGGCTACGGGCCGGGGGGCTCGGCGACGCTGGAGAAGGTTCCCTCCCGGGCCGGGGCAGGACGCGGGGCGCGGCGCGGGGAACACGCGCTGTCGCCACCGCCGCCCCGCCGCGTCCCCGGGCAGCTCGGCCCGCGCGCGCTCACCTCGGGGAAGAAGTTGTCCATTGTCCCGGCGTCGCCCGGCCGGGGTCCGGCTCCGCTGCAGGTCAGCTCGGCGGCAGGTCCCGGACACCACGCGTGTCACGGCGCGACGCCCGGCGCGAGCCCGAGGGGCCGCCCCGCCGCCATCGCCGGAGCCTTCTCGTTCGCTCACCTTTTGTTCGCCCGACCCCAGTCAGCCCCTTAACTCATGGGTCCCGGCCGCAGCCTTTGTCTCGCTCGCTCTCCCTCTTCCCCTGAGTTCCTCACTTCTGGGAGCAGCGCTCCGAACCCCAGGACAGCTGGTGGCACATTCCTCCCCGCGGCCGGCGGCGGGCGAGCGCGCCCCTCCTTCCTCCGCGCTCCGCCGGGCGCTCCGGGCGGGCAGGGGGCAGGCGGCCACAAAGCGCGCCGGAGTCACCGTCCGGGCCGAGCGCCGCCACGGGAACAGTCCGGCGCCGCGGCTCCGCCGGCTCTCGCCCGCTCCGGACTCGCAGCACCGAGCCCCGCCCACACGCCCCGCCCACACGCCCCGCCGGAGCCGGGCCCCGCCCCCAGCAGCCCCGCCCGGCCGGCGCCCGCCCCCACCTCCCACCTCGGCCCCGCCCACTCTGCGCACTAGGTGCCCGGGAGGGGCGGGGCGGGGCCGGGAGGGGCGGGGCGGGGCCGGGAGGGGCGGGGCGACGGGACCGCGCGCCGGGCTGCCTTTCTTCCCGCCGTCCCACCTGGGCGCGGACCGGGCGGTCCCAACTCTTTTGCTAATTGAGGTGAAGTGGTCGCTGAGGTGGGGGGAGGGACCTGCGCCTTTGATGTGGGCCGGATCCGGCCGCCGCTCCGCACCGATCGCCTTGTGGACCCTCCGCCGACGCGCGGCCCCAGGACCGGAAGCGGCCCGCCGCGCTGCCGCAGATCAAAGCGGAAAATCGAGGCGAATCGGAACTTGGGAAGTTGCCTTCCCGCGCTGTTTCTCTCCGGCAGCCGAGTTAAAAGGGATTTTCACGACGGCGGGGAACTGTCGTTGCGTAACCTGGAAGGGGACCTGCCCAGGAGCACTCTAACAACTGTGGCATTTTTTTTTTCTGGATCTAAAGGAAACAGATGGGTAGATGGAGCGGCAAGAGGTGAAAGCCAACCCACCTGGATCTGAGTCCGGATTCCTCTGCGGCAGATCCTCAAACCCTCTGGTGCCCGCGATGGCCTGGGCAGCGCGTTCTAGCGCAGCCTGGGGTTCCGCAAAGTGCGCCCCTGAACCCACTTACGGGTGCCCCGGAAGGTGGAGCTGGGCCCAGTGCACCGGACGGAGCTCATTAACAGGTGGGGAAAGTTAAGTGTGAGGGTTTAGAAACTTGTAGCTAATCAACAACGCCACGACTTTGGCGCCCGCGATCAATGGACTCTTTGAGCCGTTCCGTTTGGGTGTTGTCAGAATGAGTCGTGAGTCACACCTTGCCAGCTCGCAGGTGGAGACCGAAAGTGACTGCCGCTTCACCACAAATGGTTTGAGTTCTCTTTGGGGGAAACTTTAACCAGCTGCTGCTCAACCTTTAACAAAGCTTAGAGGTCCAGCCTGGGCAATTTAATGAGACTAGGCTTAGGCAGGTGTGTGAGAGAAAAAAAAAATTCCCAGAAGCTATCTTCCGTGGAAATCCTTCTCAGAAGTTCTTTGAGAGGACTGTGCTTTAAATTTTGTATCCCCATTTCGAAGTAAAGGCTTCCACCTGTAATCTCCACAGTCTGGGAGGCTGAGGCAGGAAGATTACAAGTTCCAGACAATTTGGAAACTTAGCAAGCCCCTGTCTCAAAATCTATGAGCTTGGGATGTAGTTAGGTGTGAAGTTCTTCGGTTGAACCCCCTGTACCCCACACCGTGCATCCTCATCCTGTCTCAGAGTGCAGAGACAACCTTGGAAATTCAAGCAACTTTGGCAATCAGAGCGGTTCTTTTGCGATGGTTGCCCGCGCACCCTGCTACCCTTTGGAACAAAGTCAGGATTCGCACCAACTCCTGTGCCCTGCAATTGTTCTTGTCACAAGCTTGCACAGTTAGGACTCCGAGCCATGAAAAGCTGTGTAGCAGGTTGCCGGGAAAGCGAAGGTGGAGCCAGGCTAAGAACCAACAATCCCCCACGCTAACCCAAGGGCTTGGTCAAAGCAGTCCTGCTGCTAGTTGTGTTCAGACACCAAGGCAGAACAATTACGGTCATTATGGTGTTAATCTTTGCATAACATCTCTGAGAAATCACCCCGGGAGCCGGTTGGAGCGTGTGGGTGTGGCTCTGTTCCCCACCCACCACTGAAGTGCTGGGCAACTGGGTCTTAACTGCCCAGTCCCAGAAAGGCCCATCCAACCTTGTGCCAAGAGTGGCCCACACCAGTGCAGCGTCCTCATAACTCCGGAACTAAGGGGATATGTGGGCTCTCTATAAATCTTTCCCCAGTTGTTCTATAAACCCAATATGGCATTACTGAGTCCTGTAGTGCAGGCCTGTCATCCCAGCACTGAGGCAAAGGGATTACTACCTCTAGCCCAAACTGGGCAACGTAACTTGGAAAGACCTTGTCTAAAAAAAAATAGTGGGCTGGGTATACTGTTACAGTGCAAGGGCCCTGGGTTCACACACACACAATAAGGGGTTAAATTTTTAAGTCACTCTCTTGTCCACAAGGAAGCTACGAATCAATAATTGCCCCCAAGTTGACTCACATGAAAATTGTGAGCGAGATTCAATACATGAAGTTGAATTCTACAAATCATTCCTTCCTAAGTTTACATTGGTCGGTGAAGTTGCAGCCCCAAGGCTAACTTCCCAGAATCCTCTGGGTGCAGTTGTTAAGAAAACCGCTGTGACTCCAAAGCCCTGGGGGATGGGGTGGACTGGGTGCTTAAGAATCCACATTTTCATAAGCACTTGGGTAGCCCATTCAGAGCTGGAAATGGAGACTTCAGCCTGTTTGAATCTACTATAGGTTCTGCGGGCAAGTCCCCCAAAAGGTGTGAGCAAACGCTCACAGCACGACTCCATTTGTGCTACAATCCACCAAATGCGTGTTATTTTAAGCTTTCTAAATAGGCTTCCTAACCTTACCAATTTGGGTTGCAATCAGTTGTTTTAAAAGACTGTTAAATTTACAAACACTCAGACAGGATTGGACCAGAGACCGTAAAGCATTTTAAATCAATAGATTTCTAAGAATATCCACGTGTGTCTCTTTTTACCGAGTTAAGTGTTCTCTCCCGGAGATTTGCTACCCTCTAGACAAAGCAGTTTAGGCTAAGCCGGTTAGCTCCGCCCTCTGAGAAGGGACAGACGCACCCAATTGTTGATGTCAGGTGGGTTCACTTCAAAGCGTCCTCTCCGCTGTCCGACATATTTTTCAAGGACACCAGGCTAATACGGTGTTACATTTTCAAAATAAACACTCCCAAGAGCTCAAGTCTCCTTAATAGCAAAAGTGAATCCACAGCGGGCACATGTCTGTTTCACTCCTGATTGGACTCTGTCTCCCCTGGCAGGGAGGGACAGCTGGGCACATCGAGGTTTGGGCCAACGCCCCCGCCCCCCAACGTGTCTGCTTCCTGTCAGAATGTGTTGTTTCTACTCCCGGTGAATTCAAAATGAATTCTTTTGGTGGTGGTGGTGCTGCTGATTCCTAATCTGGAGGTGTGGACAGGTGTAGGGTCTTTTCCATTACCCCTGTTTTTATTAAATATTTCGCACGTAATTGTTCAGGGGTAATGGGTTAATTGCTAGTTACAGAACGGGAAAGTTCTGCAGGGTTCGTTCACAGAAATTAGAAGTTAATAACTGACCACTCCAAACTCTTTCATGCTTAACTACACAGCATTCCAGCTTTTCCGCTCACTCGGTCACAGATGTTTAAAAATTCAAAGCTTTTTGTCTGTTTGAACACACACACACACACACACACACACACACACACACACACCAAGGGGATGTCTAAATGTTCTCTAGATATTTAGATAAGCATTCCTTTGACTTCTGACAGCGACTTAACAATTCCAAAATCCACAAGGAAGTTTTTTTTTTCCTTTGTGAAACTAAAAACAATGGGAAGGATTTCTATACAAAGAATAAAATTTTGAGGGTCAGTACCTTAAATGTTTCACAGCATAATGAAATTCATCAAAGACAGGAAAGTAAATATGGAAATAAAGTAGGGAAAGGTAATTGGAAGGATGAGCTTATTTTGGAAACCAGTAGTGCTGGGGACATAGTAATTCCCTTTATCAGAATGCATTTGATGGACAGCTACTTCTGACCAAAGCCCTGTCGCTCTGACCTTTCAAACTCCGGGAACACATTCTGAAGGGAATTGCCACACAGATATGAGTGATGTTTGCATAAATTAATCCACTTCTACGCTTGGTCCTGGCTCTCTAAGTAAAATAAATTGTGTAAAAATTTAGACAGGCTGAAAACTGCTATGATGATATGTGCTGTGGCCTGGATTTGGAATGTCCCTGAGAAGCCTCATGTTTGGAAAGTGGTTCAGTCGTGGCGTTCATTCCTTGGTTTGCTGTGTCGTGTGTCATGAAGAGGTGGAGGCTTAGATCACTGGGGCTTGAGGCCAGCTTTATCCTTTCTCTCTGCTTCCTGTCTACCGCGGGACAAACAGATTTTCTGCAGCGTGGCCTCACCAAACCCTCACCATTGCTGGTTGTCCATGAATGACCCGAGATCTCAAACTGTGAGCTAAAAAAAAAAAAAACGCTTTCCCGCTTAAATTGTCGGTGTCAGGTATTGTGTGACAGCAACAAAAAAAAGTAACAAGACTATCCATGAAGCCGCTTGACATTTTGAGAAGGTCCTCAGAGACATTGGCTCCCTGGCAGCGTCTCACCAGCGTTCCAGGGTCCAGATGGCTTCTGCTTCCCAGACAGGGTAGCAAGAGATAATAATGAGAAGATGAAAAACAGGTGTGAGTCTCCTAAGGAAGATTCCTGGGTACTGTTGCACATCAAGCAAACCCATGTTTTACTGGCAGGACTTGAGCCTGGGTTCCGAGGCATGTGTGGCCTCGGAGCCAGCAGTGAGCATGGGCCTGACAGTGTGTCTTTCCCCAGCATCAGAATGCACGGAGCAACACCCCAGTCTCCAGCCGGCTGGTCTCACCCGCCTTCTCTGGCGGACGACCCTGTATTTCACTGGGGAGCTGATGAGCTGGGCACCCCCATTTGCTTTCACTCCAGTCTGAGTCACTGCTGTCTTATGCTCAAGTCCCATGGTGTCCTCCAGACGATGAGGGTAGTAGGCCATCCATCGAGTGGCTAAAAAAGCATTAATAGGCACAGGATTCCAAGCCACAGAACTGAAAGGCAAGCCAGGAGCCAGAGAGAGGTGGGAAGAGCCCCTGCAGGAGGCCAGCTAGGACAACACACCAGGCCGGGCTTGCTTCAGGCAGGCGGCTCAGGCTGGCGGCCTCAAGCAGGGAGATCAAGTGGAGCTGATAGCTAGGCCCGGGGAGCAGGCCTCTCATCCCTGTGCTGGGGAGGCCGAGGCAGGAGGATGGCCGTTCCAGCCTGGCCAGTTTTGCTGAGGCACAGGTTCAACTCCCAGGCCGGCAAAATAGAGGGGAAAACGAGGCAGCCCTTGGGCCGGGTTTTTCTTTTGTGGCTTTGCCGAGTCTTGGGTCCACATCGGCTCTGCGGGGTTTCCAGGTGGTGATTTCTAATCACGTGATTCGTGTATCAGCTGTGCCCAAGGATTGTGCTACACAGCTGGGGATGTTGGTGTGGTGTGGCCAACATCTGGTGGTTATTTCTACGGACAAGTTACCAAGTTGTTGGCGTTGGCCCTCGGGATGGAGCCCACCTATGCTCTCTAGGTGGAGTTCCTCAGGACAGGGGGCAGCTAGGAAGGACAGAAGCTGTGAGCTTAGCCTGGGCAGTTTAGTGACCTAGCGAGACCTGGTCCCTAACGAACACTAAAAAAGGGGCTGGGATGTGGTGCAATGCAAAGGCCCTGGGTTCAACCCCCAGGATCAACTACAAACAACAACAAAAACCAAAACAACTTTGACTCCAAATGGCATTCTAGGATGCATTCTGTTTTATCCAAATACCAGGAAACACAGTGTTTATTCTGTTTCTTTCCCCACCCCCCCCACCCCCAGCTATAAACTATTACTCAAAAGAACAAAAGATGTATGTATTGTAGAGAAACTGAGTCTTCTCTTGGGATAAACTGAATTGTGTGACAAGTTTTAAATGAAACAAGAAAAAGAATTAGCATATTATTATATCTCTAGATGGAAGGGATCAGAGTGATAATAAGTTCTTCCTTGCCCTTTTCTGTATTTTTCTATAAGATCATAAAGTCACTGAGATTTTGACAAGTACTATACGCATTCCTGGCGTAAGAGCAGACCTCTGGTCACTTTTCTTCTTTTGTTTCCACTGTTTAAGAAAACGTTTGTTTCCTGTCTCTGACGTCCGGCATCAGTAGACCGAAGGGTGAGCAGTACGGAGTCTCTCCACTAAGGAAATCAATAGTCGGCTTGCAGGGGGAAAGCCAGCACAACATCGCGTTAGAAGAGCAATGGCAACTCCTGTAACAAAGCCAGGTGCAGCGCTCAGAATGGTCCAGTTAGCGGCCTCCTGCCCCAGCCTGCAGCCTGCTGAGATTACGGCCCATGCCATCAAGCCTGGCTAATCTTTAATTGTTGTATTATTGGTTATTTTCCCCATAATTAGTAGTTTAGGGGCTGGAGGAATGGCTCACTGGTTAAAGCACTTGCTGTTAAAGCGCTTGGGCTTAGGTAAGCGCTAAGTACCCAGTTCCATTCCCCAGCACCACATGTGCCGGGTGTGGTGGCACACGGCTGTCATCCCAGCACTCGGGAGGCTGAGACAGGAAGATGCATGTTCAAACCCAACCTGGGCAAGACTTGGTGAGAACCTGTTTCAAAGTCAAAAATAAAAAACATGCTGGATATATAGCTCAGTGTGAGGGTCCTGAGTCCCCCACTACCATAAAATAATAATAAGTGGTAAGGGTCAACCAGGGTGGGCATCATGGGAGGAAGAGCCCGTGGCTCAGAGCGGCGGGTCCACCACCACAGAGAAGGAGCGATGTGGGTGATTTTTGGAATGCAGAAGCAAGATCGGAAGATATAGGGCTCAGGGGGAGAGGGGGGACGCTGAGGCCTGTCCTCACGGGGTGCCCCATGCGTCTCCACGGGAGACCAGTACCTGGTGGCCAGCCATAAAACTCCCCATGACCTGAGAACCTCAGAACTGGCATTTGGATGAGGCAGGGGATCATGCAAGCAGGGAAAGTCCTCAAGAGTTTTGCGGGAATGTTAATATTGGAAACGTAATAAATTTGGTGTTGCCAGAAGCGAAGGGGGGCCAGGGGCATCATGGGAAGATGGCTAATGTAGTGTGAGTGGTGAATTAGTCATGGGGCTTTTTGAATGAAGCAACAAAAAACCAACACTGAGCAAGGCGTAAGGGGGGTGAATTCATGAATGTATGAGTCGTACATTAGACAGCTTTGAGAATCAAAGGGTGGGGCTTCCTCTTCCAGCCCCCTGGTAAATTAGAAAGCACATCTCACCGCACACACTTCACATCATAGGTACCCTTAAAACTCATATGTACCTACCCCAGCTACGATGGAGGCTGAGGCAGGAAGATCCCAAGTTTAAGGCCAGCCTCAACAAAGTAGTGAGATTCTGTCTCCCAGTAAAATAAAGTAAGTGGCAAAGCACTCACGTAGCACCCATGAGGGCCTCGGTTCAACCCCACTGCAAAAATATCAAGGTCTTCCAAATGAAGACTGAGAAACTTGCGTGGACCAACCACGGGGTTCAAGGAGATCTGTTGATTAAATATAATGTGAAACCTTGAAACAGAAAAAGGATATTTTTGGAAAAAGTAAAATCTGAATAAAGTCTAGAACTCAATTTATAATAATCTACCAACACTGTCCTCTAAGTTTTGACAATTATACCAAGATAATGTAGGATATCCATTCAGTAAAGGCGGCCTCTGGGCTGTCTTTGTAAGTTTTCTGTAAATCTCAAATTATTCTCCTCAGAAGTATGTTATAATTAATCTGCTCATAGAAGGTGAGGGTGGATTCACGCGGGCCCCAGGGAAGCTGTACAGAAACACCTGAACTGGCTAATGATTCCCCAGCAAGGAGAAGGGTGACAGGCCTGGAGTCACAGGGGGGATTCCCGCAAGAACTGGGACCCTCAGAAACAGACAGCGCTGCACATGCATGGCTCTTATGGAAGGTACTGACAAGAAAACTCGTCAGCTTAGGCCTTGACTTGGCGTGACACTTGGAATCTCCCCCACCAGAACCCACAAACGCAAGCTGCTCTTATTCTGGTGTAAATTTACACTCCCAGTTGAGTGTTGAATTATGTCCCGCTGCAAGTTCCTGTATTGAAGCCCTGATCCCCATGCTTCAGAATGTGACAGACAACCTGGTGGAAACGAGGCTGTTAGGCTAGAACTTACTATACTACAAAGAGGGTTCATACGACATCAGAACACAGGGAGAGAGACGGGGACCCGCAGCGTGGGAGGACACACCAGGAGGGAAGTGTGCTAAGCCCTTGGTGATACTGTCACAGCATGCCACGGATCCATCATGCATAAACACCAGGAATCTGTTTCTCTCAGATTTGGCTGTAGAGGTCCAGAATCAAGGTGCTGGCAGCTCTAGCACCGGGTGAGGCTCCCCTCTACTTCCAAGATGGTGGTTTGAGAACCGCTTCCTCCAGAAAGGGGAACTCAGTGTCTTCTCCAGGCAGAAGAGTGGTAGGCAGCAAAGGCCCTCCTCTGCCTGGCAAGTTCTTTGGTACCACTCTAATCCCCCTCTGGGCCCTGCGCTGCAGCCTCCATCACCTCCTGAGGGTCCCCCCACCCAGTGCTGCCACACTGGTCATTAACACATGAAATATTGAGATCGCAGTCAGGCCCTGGCAGTGCCCAGCTGCTGGGGCATTGGTGGGAGGTCTTGGGGACACCAACCTGCCACACCTCGATTGGTGATTGATTGACTGATTGATCTCTGGGCTAGCGACTGCACACATATATGCTTATCAAGAGTTACACGGCATACCCTGTCCTTCGCGTCTTGAATTTGAACTTCCAGCCTCTAGAACTACCAGAGAATAAGCAATTTGTTATTTTTATTTAAGTCACCCAGTCTCCTGTAGATGATTGTCTCAGGAAAACCCAGACAAGAACCTGCATTTTAAGCACCTGCAGGAAGTGCTTTTTTTGTTTTTGTTTTTGTTTTTTTTCAGACAGGGTCTTGCTCTGTAGACCAGGCTGGTCCTGACCTCACAACGTAGCCCAGGCTGCCCTAGAACCCACAATAATCCTCTTGCCTCGGCCTCCCCCGTGCTGGGATCACAAGCGCATGCCACCTCACCTGGTTTATGTGATGCTGGGGGATGAACCCAGGGCCTTGTCTTGCTAGGCAAGCGCTGTAACGCTGAGCCTCACCCTCAGCCTCCAGCTGAATCTTCTAGTTCAGGCTCCGCTTAGGACCCAGAGGATTCCCACAGATGCGGGTTGGCCATAGGGCAACACAGAGATACAGGAAATCCACATAATCAGGACTTGAGAAAATCTTGTCATATTAAATTAAGAAAGTAAGCTGGGCCCATGGCGGGTCCTGGGCCGCCAACACTGGCGGGGTGGAGGGCTCTCTCTCCTCTCTCTCAGCTGACGGGAAGGCGCAAAAGACTGACAGAAGGCTGGATCACACAGCGCTGACCGGCTACAAATTTCGGCTACAGGGACACAGACCCGGGGACGCGGTTCCGTTCGGCCCCAGGCTCGGTTTCTCCGCCGCCGTCTTGAGAGTTCGCGTAATCTTATCCCTGTGTTTTGCAAGAGACACGAGGGGGCCGTGGACGACTGGAGCGAGGGAGACACGCGCCGGCGCGGTGCCCACGCCGCCCTGCTCCGGTGCGGGCTCGTGCTGCTGGCCCGGAAGCCGCGCTGCCTGCGGGCCAGGGCTGCTTTGAGTGCACACGGAACTCGGGCTGCGCCCGGCTCGGAGCCTTGGTTTCTTCTACTCCTTCGTGAGGTGCAGAGGAGTGCCGGCGCGCGCACCCGGAAGTGACGTGAGAATGGTTGAGGGCGATCCACGCAGTGTTTCCACTGTTCTTATAGAAACAAAATGCATCGGAGGGAGTGTGCAATTGGACGATTTCAAATGAGTTACATACTCTGCTCGTCTCGTTTAAAATGGGCATTGTGCAGCTAGAGGAATAGCGCAGCGTTAGAGCGTTGACCTAGCAATCACAAGGCCCTGGGTTCATTTCCCCAGCACCACATAAGCTGGGCTGTTATCCCAGCTCCTCTGGAGGCTGAGGCAGCAGGCTTGTCATGAGTTCAAGGCCAGCCTGGGCTCCATTGTGAGTTCAGGATGAGCTTGGACTAGAGTGCGACCGTCTCAAAAAATAAATAAATGGGCATTGCTTATGAGAACACTTTGTTTGACAAGCCGTTTTTCTGCAATATGTCAGCTTTATCACATACATGATGTCATGAGTTGTATACATTATAATCAAAATTGTAGGGGCTGGGAGGAATAGCACGGTGGTTAGAGCTGTTGCCTACCGTGCAAGACCCTAAGTTTGATTCCACGGCACCACATAAGGTGGGTACAGTGGCACATGCCTGTATTCCCAGACTTAGGGGGCTGTTTTAGGCCAGCCTGGGCCACAGAGCGAGAACCTGATTCAAAAAATAAATAAATAAATAACAAGTGAAATTATAGTTGGTGAGGTGGCACAGTTCTGTAATCTTAGCACTTTGGGAGACTGAGGCAGGAGGATCGCAACTTTGAGCTCAGCCAGGAGCAATTTTGCAACTTAGCAAGACCCCGTCTCAAAATTTAAAATAGAACAAGTGAGTTGGGGCTGGAGCTCATTCCAGAGGACCTGGGTTTCATCCCCAGCCCCACATATACACACCACAAAAATAATTAAAATTGTATATATCGTGAAAAAATTTAAGTATTTGAAATATTCTTCTTTACAATATTTAGCAGCCCCCTCAATAAAATCGCCATTGCACGGTATAAAAATGGGTAGTAAGACCCCAGCTAACAATTGGAAATATCCATTTTTCTTAACTTGCAACGCCGTTAAAGAGAAAATAAAACAGCGCATGTCGGGCTCTGAGCGACGGTCCTCCGAGCGTTTGGACAAAGGGTCTCGCGCTTTCATCTCGCACTGCGCTCTGTAAATCACGTCTCCCGAGGGACGGCGCCTCGCCTCCGATGCCGCGGCCCAGCGTGTCACGTGCAGGGAAGCCGGAGCGGGAGTGGGGCCGGTGTTATTTCGGGAAGGGCGGAGCTGGCCGTGGCTCCGTGGAGGAATGCACTTCAGAGAAAGGCGAGCAGATGAAAGAGCGGGGAGGCCGCCGGGCCTTCATTACCTCGGCCTGGTGAGCGGCCTGCCTCCCACCCTCGGCGGGCAGCTGGCAAAACCTGAGGCCAGAGCGTGGACCAAGTCAGAGGAGGCTCTTCTTCGGGAAATGTAAAGTATGGAGCAAAGTTTTAAAAAACTGCACATAAATACAGTGGGCCGGGCCTGGTGGCGCAGTCCTGTCATCCCAGCACTCTGGGACGCTGAGGCAGGAGGATCGTACCGTCGAGCTCAGCCTGCGAGCGCAATTCAGTACCTTAGAAAGATCCAGTCTCAAAATTAAAAAAAAAAAAAAAAAAGAGCTGGGGATGTACCTCAGAATGAAGGGCCTGATTTGATTCCCAGTAACATAAAAAAAAGAAAGACTACATGACTGATATCACTGGATATGAAAGACTCTGTGGTTTTGCACCCCAAAATCAGCATAAGCAGCAGTCTGAGGGATACTTAAGAGGACTTAATTTTGATTAACTGATCAATAAAATAAAAATAAATGCAATGCATCATGCCTCTTATCCTTTTAGACCGTTTAACATGAATATTTTATGGAAACTTAAGTCAGCTAACAGATCAGAAATAAGAGTCCTACACTCCTTTGGCAAATTTTCAAAGTCTGTTTTCTTCCAGGGCACTCAGAAAATAACGTCAAAGTATCCTTGAAGGGCCACCTTGAGATTTTTTTCTTGCGGAATCTTGAGGAATTTGTGTTCTTACGTTGAAAACTGAGACTCTCAAGATAAAGAAAAAAGAAATGGATTTCACTAAATTTCTGTGATCTGCTGCTCTGAATCGCCTGTCAATGAAGATAGCCCAGTGACGCTAAAAAAGGTAATGGAGACGCGTCTGCTCTTTGAAATGTAAGTCCCAAGGAATCCAAGCCATCTGTCAGGGAAGATCACAAAGGTGTGCGACCTCCCCAAGCACTGGGCTGCATCTGGAATGCACTTAACTACCTGTATAGCATGTTGTGAGAACCAGGTGGACCCTCTTTGTGTATTATTAACCAGAAAATTAATTTATTGATCATCTATCCCATTGCCCCGCAGTGCAAGGGGACACCTTACGTGGTATTAAACACATTTATTGAGCACATACTTCATTTTGCACAATTTACCTGGATCATGCACTTGTTTTTCCACTCTACCATGAGGTGGATCCTGCTATTGTTCCATTTTACAGATGAGGACACCCAAGGGCTAGAAGTTGAACAAGTTGTCCAAACTCATGAAACCCGTGGCCTGTGAAGACAGAATTCAAATCCTGGTGCCTGATGCTTGGGCCCATTGAAACTAACCATGGAACCACACGGTCTCCTCGAGGAGACGGCCACATCACCCATGTAGCTACTGTAAAGGACACAGATTAGAAAGGATGCTTTTGCATGAATCTCTCCTTCCCCTCAAGGATGGCTTTAGGAGGACCTACTTTGAATTTTGCAAGGCAGCATACCGAAAGGGAAACAGAGCCTAGTCTAAGAAGCCCAGCGTCGCCGACTCTGCTAGGACTTCTGTACTCAAGCTGACACTGTTGGCAAGAATCAGAATGGATCGTGATTTTCTTCTGCTGCCCTCAGTCTCGAGATGCAGCTGGCTCAGGAAACACACACTGGTAGTAATTGCCCGGAGCATGTGTGGTTTTAGAATGATGGTTCAGTCAGAGGATCCGGCAGTACTTGGTACCCGAAGGCAGTGATCCGAGTCAGCCTGTGTTCCGAAGGGGAAGACCTGCCGCGCCAGCCTCAGTTTCCAGGGGTTGCTCCATGAGACTAGACACATTCTGCCGAGCTTGACCAAGTGCTCCGAAAATCCCATGAATCGGCACTGGAGATGAAGAAGATCGGAACGACGCCCATGGATCCAACCAAGGAATCTCATTTTGGAGCAGCATCGACCTCTGGAGAGCTTCCGAGCGGCAAGTCACCGTCGGGTGGGTCTGACGTTCTCCTAATACACCTTTTGACTCAGTAATTGGGTTAAAAAAAAACTTGCAGGGAGAATGTTTATCAGATTTTAAAGTAATGAAGTATCTATTGCATATAGCATGAGTAGACACTGGGACAAACCTTGGAGACTGGAACTACTATAGGACAGGTGAAATTTTAAGAACAGCATACATTTGTGACACATGCTAGTAGCATGCAGCTTGGGGGACTGGTGCGTGTACTTATTGCCTCTGGATGCTTTTATGTCCCCTTTGGCTTTCCCCCATCCCTCTGTTCCCAGATCCCCTCCCTGTCTCCACGGTTCCCCTGCCTGCTTCCTATCAGCCCTTTATCTTACTTATATTCTGGGTTTCTTCTATAAAGAACTGCAGTATTGAACCTTGCATGTCTGATTTACCTCGCTACACATAATGGCTTCGAGTTGGCTGACTTAAGCCTCCCTTTTCCTGCAGCGACCCCAGCGTATTTTTCTCTACGGCACAGTACTACTCCTCAATTTCCTTATCCATTCATCTGCTAAGGAACTACAGGCTGCATCTGAGGTTTAGCTGTTCTTAGTTGTGCTGCTATGAACAGGGTGTGTATGTGTCTTAGTTACTTTCGTGTTGCTGGGACACAGGACCTGGCATCCACAACTTAAGGGAAGAAAGGTTTATCTTAACCTCTCAGTTTCAGAAGGCCACTCATGGGCGGCCAGTAATGGTGGAAGCGCCTGGCAGAGGCCGGCTGGGGAGACGCCATGCACGACAGGGCAGAAGGGGAGCAGATGGATGAGGAGGGCTCTGCTGTCCTTCCGGGTCATGTCTCCACGACCCACCCCTTCAAGCCCAGCCCACCTCTGACACCCAGATACCTGAGGCTTCTGGGGGACACTCTGGATTCAGACTGCAACAGTAGGGATCACTGTAACATGATGTCTTTAACTCTTTAGGAAAGAGACCCAAAGAGAATATGGCTGGGTCTGATAGAATTTCTTTTTTCAGATTTTTGAGGACTCTCCATGCTGACTGTCTGAGTGGTTGGACTAGTTTACAATTCCACCAGCAATGTCGTAGAATTTTTCTTTTGTTTGCACCATCACCAGCATATATATTTTTGGAACTCTTGATGACAGCCATTCCTACTGGGCTGAGATGGAATCGATTTTTTTTAATTTGCATTTGTCTGATGGCCAAAGATGTTGAACAATTCTGTGTACTTATTGACCATTTTGACTTCTTTTGAAAGGTCTATTCACTTTAATTGTCCCCCTTTTTATGATTTGGGTTTTTATTTGGGGGAGGTCTAAAGCTTTTTAATTCTTTGCGTACTCTAGATATCAGTTGTCTGTCTGGGGCGTAGGTGGAAAACTTTTCTCCCCATTCCACAGATGTCTCTTCACTCTATTGATTCCTTTGAGGGCAGAAGTTTTTTAGTTTGATAAAATTCTGTTTGTTGATTCTCGATGTTATCATGTGATTGGTGCACAACAGGTGAAATTAATGGGTAAATTCTGTTTGTAATTTAAAAATAGATTCACATCCAGAGAGAGTTTGTATCAGTAGATTACCTAGGCAGGCTATGTAATGTGGCAGTAAGGAATGGTCGCCTGAACTCTGTGACTCCAGCCACAAAGGCTTCCTTCTCAGTCACCTTACACACCATGGTGGGGTCTCAGGGACTTTTGCTCCCCATTTCCCCCACTCAGGGCTCCAGACACATGGGCTCAGCTGATGAATGCTGTGGCCTGGCCGGTGCTTCTCCCAGTGACAGGGAAACAAGTGTTAGTGGTAAAAGCTCGCTGTCGAAACGCGTTTCATCTCACATCCTATTGGCTGTGCTGGTCACATTAGCACAGGGACCTCTGGCGACATGGGGTAGGCATGGCAGCTTAGACCTGGCTCGGCAGCTGCTCATGTGAATGTTTCACACACGAGGGCTTCAGTCAGTTGATGGCAAAAGCAACGTAAGCCGACTCGGTCACTGCGGCCTTCTTAGACATCGATCGGGGCTGAATAATCGCTCCCAAGGCCAGTCATGTGCTGGCCTGGCCCAGGGGTGCAGGCTTGTAATCCTGGCACTGTAGGAAGCTGAGGCAGGAAGATTGCAAGTTCAAGCCCAGCCTGGGCAACTTTGCAACTTGGCAAGACCCTCAAAATCAAAATCAAAAATAGAAATAAAAGACTGTGAGATCCTTGCAGCGGGTAGGAAACATGGATCCATGGTTTTCAAGTTCCCTGTCTTTTCTCCAGGACTTGGTCCCAACAGTGACCTTGTCAAAGAACACATAGGACAGTTCCGCTGGGTCTCAGCAGACATCAGGCTCAGCATCGGCCCACTAGTTGGTAAAGGTGCAGGTCAAAGGCAACAGTGTAGCTCACGTAAAAGGAGACATGGCACAGATCTAGGGGTGGGAAGAGGCCCCCTCGACCCCAAGAACGAGAGAGAGCAGGAGGAGACCTCACCCACAGAGCAGCTGCACAAATGGTCGCAGGGGAGGCAGAGCATTCTGAAGGGGCTCTGTGGGTACTCACTGCACTTCAAAAGCCCCTAGACCAGATCTTTTACATTTATTTAGTGAGGCTGGGGTTGGAACCCAGGACCTTTGCACTCTGCTACATCTTCTGCCCATTTTTTTTTTTAATTTTAGATTTTGTGATCGTCTTGTCAAGCTGCCTATGCTGGGCTCCAACTTGAGACCCTCCTGCCTCAGTCTCCCAGAAGGGTGGGATTATAGGCCTGTGCCCCCATGCCCAGCTAGGTTTTAAAGAAACGTGATAACCCATCTTTCTTCTTCCGTCTTGGTCTTTCTTCCGGACTCGTCTCCCAGGTCCCCCACATCACCTTTCCGGGGGTGCCTTCTGCATCCTGCTCCCCGAGGCGTGTTGATCATGCCAGCCTCACAGACGTGGGGGCCAGGAGTCTCAATTCACAGCCGCCCCCAGGGATCCTTTTGCTCTTTAAAGTTTGATAATTAATACATGAAACATGAACGTTTTTCAAAATTCTGTCCTGTGATCTCTTATTTCTTCCTTTACGCTCTGGCTGGCGTACCATCTGGCATGTAAGATGGAACAAATATTTGCATAAATAATGCATAATGTCATCCAGAGATGCAGCTTCCACCCTTGCCTTGGTGTAGACGTGGCCTCCCTGGGATGATCCCCAAGTGGCGCCTTTGCCCAGCCCTACGCCAACTCCACCTGCTGCATGGGTGGAACTGCCTCAGGGTGCTTGTCTACAGCAGCCGTCCTGGCGTTCTTGGCCCCTGGGACCCATTTCATGGGAGACACTTTTTCCAATTGATTCCTGCACATGACATTTGCTGTGTGCTTAATTTTTATCATTATAACTTAATATATAATGAAATATTATACAACTCACCATGACGCAGGCTCAGTCAGAACCCTGAACTTGATTTCCTGCAACAAAACAGTCCCACGTAGAGATGGCAGGAGGCAGTGCTCAGGCGGCAGTGTGAGCCCTGGGGAGTGGCTGTAGGGACGGCAGCTGGCGCTAGGTGTAGTCTTACTATTGATGCCTTTGTGTATTTTTACTGGCGTCTCTAGTATAAATTTGTCCCGTGTCTCCTTCTGTACTTAAGATAGGCGAAAGCTGTGATATAATTTTAAAAATTTCATTAGAAAGTTCAACTTTTCCTAGAACTTTATCTGATTATTACTCCGAGCCATGTGAGATTTTTTAAAAATATTGTTATATTCTTAGAGTTTATTATAGCAACAGCAGGCCAAACTACGAGCAGCATCAACAATGAGAAGGGAGGAGATTCCACACGGGCGTGAGCCTCCAGCTCCTAGAAGGGCGCAGACTCCATTCCTTCAGGACTGTCTCAGCGCCCACCGGCCAGGGGGCTGCGGCCCGTCCCAGATTCATACACTGAAATCCTGACCTCCCGTGGGAGCCTATCAGGAGAGGAGACCTTCTGGGGACATCATCAGGGCAGGAGGGTGAAGGCCGTGACCTGATTCTCCTCAGAACCCAACCTCCATGCTGCCAGAATCTTGGGCTTCTAGACTCCAGAACCGGGAGGAATCCATTCCAACGTTTCCAGGTTACCTGGTCCATGGCGTTGTTCTAGCAGCTCCAACCAGGTAAGGAAGGCAGCTGGTTGATGATGGACATTGAAGGAACAGAATGCCCTGCGTGGGACTGAATGGGCCACCACCAGTCTGGCACTAGCTGAGGAACAGGGCTTAGGAAAGACGAAGGACTGGGTCCAGACAACAGACTGTCTCTGTCTTTGAGACAGGGTCATGTTCTGTAGGCCAAGCGGTGTGTGGAGCTCAGGTGTCCCAGGTGGGAGCTAAATACGCTTGCCTCCATCCCACCTTCTCCTATTGCTGTCAGATAGTGCTGTCGCCTAACTCAGCACAGCACATATTTTTGAAAGCACACGACATTTGGGGAGAGAGGAAATGAACCTAGGTTTTCAGGACCCTTTTTCTTGTTGCTTAGGAGATGGGATCTCTCTCCGTAGTCCAGGCTGGTCCTGAGCTCACTACGTTAGCCTCGGCCTTCTGAGTGCTGGGATTACTGGCATGTGCCACTATGCCCAGCTTACGTGGTGCTGGGGAATCGAAATCAAGGTCTTGCGCTCGCTAGGCATGTGCCCTAACCACTGTACTTCTCTTCTAGCATGGGACCCTTACTCTTGTTTTCTGTTTCCCTCCTCAGACCCTGAGGGCCCCGAGGGTCAGATCCTCCTGGGAATTTCCTTGCCAAACACTGAGCTCCTTATGGACTACCCTGTGCCTTCCTGGCCCCTCGGTCTCAGTTCTGAGTCTTCTCTGAGCCAGGGGCAGCTAGCAGGAATATACTCTTGCCCTTGATTTGGACATGAAGAACAAAATCCTACTGATGAATTGTTCTTTGGAACTGGAGCACTTAGGCCTCCAATCCACACTTGACCTTTGGCCTGACCACTGGGCCCAGGGTGCAGAGGGCAGAGGAGAGGCCGCTACCATGTGCATCTACCCCACCATGTGCATCTGGTGAGTTTCAGGGCTGCACAGGCCCTGGCAACACAGAGCTAATCAAAAGGAAAGAGCTTGCGGTCTACTGTGGAAAACAGATATCTTGAAAAAAATAAATTAAAGCAAGATGATGATATGAGTGAAATGCTAATTCATTTTGCTGAGTGGGGGATCAGGAAATGTGTTTTCTAAACTTTCCTTAAAGTGAAAAAAATTGTTTTCACAATTGTGGATGGAACTCAGGGCCTTCACTCTCAGCTACACCTTCAGTACTCCCCCGCCACCCCCACCTCCTGGTTTGTGAATTGTGAATTAGAGACAGTCTTGCTAAATCGCTGACTTGCCCAGGCAGGACTTGAACTTGTGATCCTTCCGTGTCAGCTTCCCAGAGTGCTGGAATTACAGGCCTGCACCACCACACCCAGCCAGGCCCCAGCTTCACCAGAATTTCTTCCAGGAAGTATTCCCTGAGCACATCCTGAGTCAGGCGCCCGTCCAGGTGTTCTGATGGCACAGGTACCTCCTTCCTGCCTTGCGGAACCCGCTGGGGCGGCTGCTGGGTCCCTCCCTCCAGATCCATCTGTGGCCCCCTTGGCCTGTTTCTCTCCTCCCACGACTCCCAACCCTGCTTGGCTTGGAGAAGCTGCTTGTTTGGGCATTGAATGCACAAAACTGAAACAGCTTGGAAAGCGTTTGCAAAGGCTCCGAGGCAGGGAAGGAGGAGGGCCTTGTTGTGAATGTGACTGGGCAGGCAGCAGCTGCTGCAGAGCTCAGGTTTACCCTCATGTAATCTTTGAGAATCTGATGAGTGCTATGGATGTGACCCCTGAAAGCACCCGCCCAAACCAAAAGACACACAACCAAATCTTGCAAATGATTTGGGGGTGAGTGTAGAGCAGATGTGTCTAACCTGAGTTCTACAGGACTTTTTTCCTTTCATTTTTATATTAAAATAATAAAAGAATTGTATCTGGGCTTGGTGGTACAGGCACTTGGGAGGCTGAGACAGGAGAATTTCAAGTTGGAGTCCAGCCTGCATAACTTAGTGGCTTCTCAAGACCCTGTCTCAGAATGAAAACAAACGTAAGGCTGGGAATATCCCTCAGCATGAAGGACTTGGGTTTGTTCCCCAGGACTGCATAGAAAAATTGAAAAGAAAGTTTGATTTAGACATTAGCTATATTATATGCTTTGTTTTCAGCCCAAGGGAATTCCTCTTTGCTCAGAAAAACAAGAGCCAACCAACCAGTCGTCACACACCTGGTTCAGCGACTCCCTGAAGCCTGTGGATCTCAGGTTAGGAACTTGGTCATCAGTGAAGAACCGGAGGATGGGTGACATTCAGCCCAGCGGTTTTCACAATAAAGTGTTTGGAACACAGCTGGGCCTGACGTCGGTACACTGCCTACAGTTGCCTTGAGCTCCAAGTGCAGAGCCAAACAGTGGCAGAGGCCTTGTGGCCTTCAAAGGCCCAGCGGTTTCTAACTGGCCCTTCCCAGAAAGTACCTGCTGACCCCTGATGAAAGGGCCAGCTCCAGGTGCTGGTCTCCAGGGCTTTCTGCATGGGACTTACATAGGACTTTTTTCACATTGGCCTTGCTTTATTTATTTATTGAGATAGGGTCTTTGTAAGTCCAGGCTGGTCCTGAACTCACTGTATAGCCCAGACCGGCCTTGGACTCACGGCAATCCTCCAGCCTCAGCTTTCCAAGAGCTAGTATTTACAGGCATGTGCCTCCACACCGACTTATGTAGTGCTGGGGAATTGAACTCATGGCCTTGTGGTCAATAGGCAGGCGCTATAAGTGCTGTGCTATTTCTCCAGCCCACAGAAGCCTTGCTTCTAGAAAACAAAGAAGACTATGCACAATTTAAGCCATGTTTCCTTTTCCATGTTTAGGGCAATTAAATTGAGCGTGAAAGTGACCCAAAAACCCCACAAAAAGCCTCGTGCCAAATAATGGTGTGGCTGTTTCACTTGATGCATGCTAGAAGTCTCAATTAGCTGCACCCTCGAGTGGCTGCCTTCAAGTTGCATCCGAAGGCCAAGGGCGACCGAGGGTCCAGCGTTCCTCTCCAGTGTCCAAGAAAAGATGGGCCGCAGCAAAAGGCAGCGTCTGTTGACGTTGGGACAGGGCTTCCTTTGGGTCAGTGCTTTGGTTGCCCAGCACTTGGTTTCCTGTTTCGTAGCCTAGATGCTGAGACATTCCATTTTTTTTTCCCAGGGCTGGTGTGAGGATCAGTGACAAAACGCAGACCCGGAAGATGGTTCCCAAGAAACCTAAGTTACCAGCAACATGGGTGTCTGGAAGAAATCTCAAGGGCGAGTGTCAGGCACATGGGGTTCTCCTCTGGAATGTATTCAGCTCAGGTCCCCTGCTGAGGACTCCCTTGGCCCTGGAGCTCCAGTGTTGGATTACTCGAGCCCACAGCTCAGCTCAGGCAGGTGGGCACACTGGGGTCCATAGGAGGGCTCCTCTAAGGATTGCGTGCACGAGTCGTGATGTTGGGATGGCTTTCTTAAACTTCAGAAGATGGAAATGTCCTTTCCCTCCCATGTTACTCTTTCTTCCCTCACAGATTCTTCTTTTTATTACTCTGCATTTGTGATAGATAGTAATAGCAGTTGGCTGGAAGAATTAGTGCACTGAGGCACTGCCTCTCGGTCTTCTTTTACTTCCCTGTGCCCTTCCTACCATCCAATTCCTTTTTTCACTAAATGTGTCTTCCTCTTTTCTTCCATTACTTCTTTGCTTTGTTCTATTTTTTTTTTTTTTTATGGTTTGGGCTTCTCATATTAAAGAATCCATGGGACGGTATTTAACCTTCTGTGTCTGATTCATTTCTCTAAGCATGATTGTCTCAAGGCTCATCCATTTTTCTACAAATAACTCAAATTTTTTCCTTTTTACTCCACTGTGTAAATATACCTTGTCTTCTTTATCCCTTCATCTGTTGGTGGACACACCAGCTGCTTCCAAGACTTCGCTGTTGTGAGTTGTGCTGCCATGCGCGTGGGAAAGTGAGGATCACAGTTATCTATCACACCTTTGTTATTTTACTTCCTCCCCTTCCTTCCTTCCTTCCTTCCTTCCTTCTTTCCTTCCTTCCTTCCTTCCTTCCTTCCTTCCCTCCTCCCTTCCAACCTCCCATCTCTGGAGATGTCTTTTCCTGAATGCTATGAGGATCTCCTATTCATGTCTGTTTTAAAGACGTGGAATTTGGAGAGCAATTCTGAAGTAGATGTGACTGAGGTGAGAAACAAACTATGCAAGTTTCATCAACTTCCCCATCCTAAATAAGAAGAAAAAAAGGACTCATTTTGAGGGGCGGGCGGGCCCGCAGGCAAGCTCCTGTCATTCACCTGACATCCTGCCCCGCACATCCTCGGGCTGGCATCCTTCGCTTCTTTCCCATGGAAAGAGTTAAAGAGCCCTTTGTTGCAGCTCTGCGTATCTCGGCAGTCCCTCAAGGGGACCCTTTGTTTTCTGCCTGCCCGGCCTCTCAGAATGGATGTTAAAACAATTTATGGGATGTGCTTATACTTCCTCTTCTCTTCTTTTTCTTAGATCCTTTATCCAAAGTTCCCAAGCACTTAAACACATTAACTCTTGGGCATTTAAAAGCTGACATTAAAATGTTAAGAGAGTAAATGGGGTTATTTTAGGACAAAGTCCTATAGGGGAAGAGAGAGAGAATATGAATTATAAAAGGGCAATTGATCTACTTTTTAAAAAGGTCCACTCCTTCCTTACCTCACCCCCATTTTTTGTGCTACATCTCTAGTCTATTTTGTAAATTTTGAGACAGGGTCTCACTAAGTTGCTAAGTTACCCAGGCTGGGCTGGAACTTGTGATCTTCCTGCCTCCGCCTCAAAGAGTGCTGGTATGACAGAGCCAGGCTTTGTTCCCTTCACCTGGTACATAAATTCAGACTAACCTGGGATGTGGGAGAAGCCTTCAAACTTAATAGGTACAAAAAACGATACAGAATCTGCCAGAATCACTGAGAAAACGGGCTCAGAACTGCAAAATACAGTCTGCAATTGGGCCACTAAAGGAAGAAGGAGGTCCGGTGGAGGACCAACGGGCCGAGCTCTAGCCAGAGTGGGGGTCAGATGTCCCTGAGAGGTCTACCTCCAGCCAGGGTGGCTGACCTTGGGAGACCTTCCATGTCACCCTCTCTGCACACAGGAGGTGTGGACCGGTCTGGCTTCCTGGTACCACCGTGCAGCTGGGGCCTGCTTGTCATCCCAGCTTTCATCTCTGGAAAGGAGAACGGAAAACCAACAGAGAGAGAGAGAGAGAGAGAGAGAGAGAGAGAGAGAATCAGAGAGAAAGAGTCTAAATTTTGCCTTCTGTAACTCAAGTGTGACTTTTGTCCAACTTTAAAACAAACATTAATGAGGCTTGCTTTGCCGGTCTCTGCAAAGCACTGTGGTATTTGGAGGAGGAGCAGGACTCCGAGCTGGCCTTACTCTGGCCTCAGATGGGATTATTTAAGCAGGGTTCCAGCAGTTCCAGATGAATTCTTCTTGCTCTCCTTTACAACGTGGCTCAGGGCAGGGAGGGTCGCCCTCAGGAGAGCAGCTTGTTCCTAAGATCCACTTGAACCTGTCAGGAAACAGAGGATCAGAAGAATCTAAAGATCCCAAAGATCTATGGGGCGGAGTGTGAATGGACACACGTGCCTCCCACAGAAGTGTACTTCGTGGACGTTGCCATCATTCGAAAAACCTGGGAGAGTGGCGCAACATAAGGAAATTTAAAAGGTGGTTTGTGGTTAATTTCATGTTCTGTATTTGAGAAACTGTGGTCTAAGGCCCCAAGCCTGGGCTTGAACTCGCGATCCTCCCCGTCTCACCGCCCGGAGTGCTGGGATTACAGCCCTGCAACAAGGGGCCCAGCGTCCAGTGGTAACCCAGGCAGGAGGAGCTCGTGGCCATGTGGAACCACAGTGACTCTCCCAGTGGGTGGGAGGGAAACTGAAGTCCCAGAATGGCTTTTTCCTTTGGCTCTGCACATTCCTGTTGGGATGTGCTGCTGGACTCACTGGGGTGTGGTGCTGAGGCCTAGGCGGAACCTGGAGGAGGGACTCGTACCCTGATGCTGTGCTCTTGTTCTGTCCAGAATATGTCAGAATATGTTGTATCACAATGAGATAACTTTTTTTTTTTTTTTGAGACAGGGTCTCACTCCAGTCCTGGCTGGTCCTAAACTCACTAAGTAACTCCGGCTGGTCTCAAAGTCTCAGGGATACTCCTCCTGCTTCAGCCGCCCCAGGGCTGGGATTACAGGTGCACGCCACTATGCCCAGTCACAATCAGATAACTAAACTGAGTCACTCAGTTTCCCTGGGGAAGCCATGCGTTACCAGCATAGGTACCAGGTGGGGCTCCTCATTGAAGGAAGTGGAAGGCCTGCTCTGATGGCCAGACGTACCACAAGGTACCTCTTGTCTGTGGGAAGGGATTTTATTCTTGGATTGGCGTGTCACAGAAGTCCTGAGAGGCTTTGGTCTTGCAACAGGGCTGTTGGCCGCCTTGGCTCTGGTCCTGCACAGAAGTCTCTTTCAGGTTCCTGAAGTAAATTAGCCCTAATTTGTTCTAATTTGTGGGCGCATTTTCCCTGGAGCGCTGATAGCTTTTGTTGGGCATCTGACGCTTTATTTTTCTGTCGTTTTTATTTTAGTTTTTTTTCCTTATGTGTTGGTTATTTCCTGCAGGTGGGCATGACTTTTGTGAGTGATTTCAATGGGCCAGCAACCCTTCTTCCCCTTAGTGAAGGAGGGCAGGAGAAAGGACAGGGCCAGCCTTCGGTCTCCGTGCAAATCCACTCCTCCTTCAACACAATCCCATTTACTTACCGACAGAATTCCATATCTCTGCTTCTCCTTTGCCTTGTCCTCTCGTTCCCGGGCCTGAGTCCCAGGAGCCAACCTGGAGGATTTGAATGGATGAGAAATTTTATGCCCATATCAGGTTCCTATAAAAGCAAGTGTTAGCCTGCCCCAGTGGCGCAGGCCAGGAATCCCAGCAGTATGGAAGGCTGAAGCAGGAGGATTACGTTTGAGCCCAGCCTGTACAATGTAGCCACTTAGCAAGACCCTGCCTCAAAAATCAAAACAAACAAGTGAGCTGAGGATGCAGTTCAACGTAAGGCCCCAGTACCACGTTAAAAAAAAAAAAAAGAAGTCAGAAAACAGGTAAGAAAGGAGACTCGTGAAATGGAAGGAAAAAGAATAAAGAAAATAGAAAAAGAGGAAAAGGTTTAAATTGATTTTATAAAAAGAAAAATTGACTCAGAACAGACTCTGGGCCAACGTCTTTGCCGGTGCCTTGTGGACCACCCGGATCAATCAGTTTTCCTTTCTGTCCTTGAAGAAGTTAAAATTAAGAGCAGAAGCCAGATGAGAAACAACGTGGGCAGACACGTGTGTTCGTGGCCACGCGAGTTTCCTAAAATATATGGAAGGAGAGTTTCTAACAAGCTGGGCCTAGTGGTGCTGGCCTGTAATCTCGGCACTTGGGAGGCTGAGGCAAGAGGATTGTGAGCTTGAGCTCAGCTTGGACCACTCAGCAAGATCTTGTCTCAAAAATAAATAAATAAAAAGAAAAATCAATTAAAATAAGAAAAAATTGGGAATGGAGGCTGAGGATGTTGCTCAGAACGAAGGCCTGGAGTTAATTCCTAGTATAACAACATTAAAATAGTACCTATTCCATTTACTTCTCTATTAAAGTGCTATTATATGACTTCTCTATTAATTCCCAAAACATTAAAATGTATGCTTTGCTGTATGCCTTGTGGATTTTTTTTTTTTTTTTTGTGGGAGGAGATAGGGTCTCACTCTGCAGTGCAAGTGCAACCCTCCTGTGTCAGCCTCCTGCGTGCTGGGCTTACACAGGCAGGTGCCTATGGTTCTGAAGAACTGACCGCAGGGCCTCGCACAGGCCAGGCAAGTGCCTTACCCACTGAGCTACACCCCAAGCCCTTTGTCCCTTACAAATCCAGCTTCTGTCTTGCAGGCCTTTGTGAAGGTCCCAGCTGGGAGGAGCGTGGGCTGTGCCCTGTGGCACAAGTCAGAAGCCTGTGGCCAGACAGCGGGGAGAGAGGCAGAGAGCAGGAGTCTTCTCCTCGCTTTCAAAGCAGTCACAGTCCTGTTCAGCTCTGCCAGCCGCTGAGCAGGTCCTCCGGGGAGCAGAGCTCCTGTCCCAGGGCCTCGGCCTGCCCTCTCCGCGGGCAGCCATCCGGGCTGCAAGAAGTGCTCCTGTTGGCCTAGGCCACCCGCGGCCCACAGCCCTCACGGTAGCTGGAGCAGGAAAGCCGGGGGACACTTGGCCATAAAAGGCCCCTGTGTCAGGACACACGCAAAGGCCCACGGGGGCGTGAAGTACTGCAGCAAGTCAGAGAAAGGAAGCTGGCCCTGGGCGAGCTGCTGGTATTTTGGGCAGCGACGGTGGACTCACTCGCTACCTGTTACTGTACCTCGAGTTTGTTGTGATGTTTGCTGGGCCGGCAGAAGAATAGCTACTAAATTGGGTTCTGATGGGCTCAGCTGCAGACAGGACCGGATCTGCTGAGAAGCCGCGCTGGGATCTGAGGTGCTGGGTTCCCCTCTGTGCCGCAGGGGAAAAAACACG
The DNA here is from genome assembly GCA_004027205.1 of Ctenodactylus gundi. Taxonomy (NCBI): domain Eukaryota; kingdom Metazoa; phylum Chordata; class Mammalia; order Rodentia; family Ctenodactylidae; genus Ctenodactylus; species Ctenodactylus gundi. The sequence continues at coordinate 27,210 of PVKB01003620.1, read as the reverse complement.
CACTCCCCAGACACAGCATGGCGCGTCCTGTCCGCGGAAGGAAGACAAGACCGTTTGTAGTGAAATGCACAGGTGTTTTGACTACGAGGACGAAGGCACGAGGCGCTTTCTACTTTGCTATTGCTTCATTTTTTCATTTGTGGTTTGTTACTGAAGTTCTTCAGATTCCAATTCATTTCAGCGAGTGTGGTGATTATGGGTAATCTACTTCACTTTATAAAACTATAGTGGATTTAAAATTTTTAATTTAATTTTTATTTTATTTTTTGAGACAGGGTCTCACTCTGTAGCCTAGACTGGTCCTGAACTCAGCATGTAGCCCCGGCTGTCCCAGAGCTCCCTGGCCTTCGCCTCCCAGGTGCTGGGATCCCAGGTGTGGGCCTCCACACCCAGCTATTATTCCTAGGCCCGGCCTCTAGTCACTGAGCTCTGCCCCCAGCCCTGGAGTGGATTTTAATTGCTTTTCAAGGCCAGTGGCTTTTTGGGAAGCTGTCACTAGACAGGAGTTTGAAGAGTCCGTGATGCAGTCTGCTCTCTGCCTTCAAAAGACACTCCAGATGGGACTGGGGACTTGTTGAGAGCCCCGAGCAATACAACCTTAAACAGCTGAGCTGGAAGGAAATGGGGACTGTTTCAGAGGGAAGCCAAGGGCTCTGGATACGGGGACCTGGGGCAAAAGGCCCCTCCGGGAAGCAGGTAATTAGTGGGTAAGGAAGGCAGGTCCTCCCGGGTCCTCGAATTACCCCCTGGGAATTGCTCCAGTTGTCTCTCCCCTTCCTTAATGGGTCGTGGAGCCTCTGAATGGCCAATTTTTGGCTTTCTTTCTTTCTTTCTTTCTTTCTTTCTTTCTTCCTTCCCTTTTCTTAATTTTCTCTTTTCTTTCTTCCTTTCCTTCGGGTTCAGGGAATTGAGTACACACCTTCACTCTGAGCCACTCCCCCAGCTTTACCGTGTTGATTTCCAGACATGTTCTTGCTAAGATGTCCGAGTTAGGCTTGAACTGGCCATCCTCCTGCCTCAGCCTCCCGGAGTCTGGAATGACAGGCCTGTGCCACCTGGCCTGGGTCAACCTCTTTCTAAAGAGATTTTCACCAAGTCCAAAGTCCTCGGATCTCATCATTCACATTCCAAGAAATAACTCTTCAGACAGCGCAGCTCATTGGTGATTCGACTTGAGGTCCCCTCTCTCCATAGCTGTGCAAACTCTGTGCCGTGTATGCAACACATGCAATGTACAATTTACTGTTTAATAAAACAAAGTTAAAGTACAAACGACAGTCTGCATTAATACAGCTTGTATTAAATACAACGGGTATACTGACAACCCCACGACATCTGCAGATGAAAAAGTTTTTTTCTGTAGCCCAGGTTAGTCCTTCTGTAGTCCAGACCAGCCTTGGACTCGTAGCAATCCTCCTGCCTCAGCTCCTTGAGTGCTGGGATTATAGGCAGGTGCCACCATGCCGGGCTTTATGTGGTGCTGAGGAATTGAACTCAGGGCCTTGTGCTTGCTAGGCAGGTGCTTTATCCGCTGTACCATTCCTTTGCCCCTCTTGACAACTTTTAGAGAGGCAACTTATCAGTAGCCCCTTATGATTTTTAAAAATAATTTAAAAATACCTTAAATACTTCATTAGAAAGTTGATGGATTGGGAGCAGGGACAGATATTACTGACTATTCAAAGTCTATATTTTTCCTATTTACATAAGAAAAAATAGTAACTCTGACTCTGTGTGTGTGTGTGTGTGTGTGTGTGTGTGTGTGTGTGTGTGTGTGTGTGTGTGTGAAATCCAGGCATGGATGTCTGGTGTTCAGCTTTGCTACCTCCTTCTCTGCCTGGCAGAACTTCCTGCTCTGCCTCTGGACCTTTGTAATTAGGTTGGGCCCTGCTTGCCTGCTGGATGGACTCCACATTCTGCCCAGCTAGATTTTATTTTGATTACTTAGTTAAAAATTATTGCGTCTCAGTACTTGGGGACAGAACCCAGGGCCTCCTGTTGAGTTACATCTCCAGCCCTTTTTCTTTTTTAACTTGAGACACAGTCTTGCAGAGCCACTCAGTAGCCCAGCTAGGGCTCAAGCTGGTGTCTCTTCCTGCCTCACCCTCTTGCCACGTAGCTTTTTTTAAATGTTTTATTTTTTTCCCCACATTTTATTGATATGTATACGTGCAAAATTCAAGGTTTACAATGGAGTTGAGCATTTTGTGCACATACATATCTTGTCAAGGTGACAAGGGCTTTCCCACTCTCCTTTTGTCCCTCCCCCAAGCCACCCATCCCCCCCTCCTCCCCCACCCTACTCCCCTGTTTCACTTTGTCTTTCATCTTAAATTCCATAGAGTTGTGCTCTGGGACTCTCTTATCAGAGAGACCATTCGATGTTTCACCTTCTGCTTCTGACCTACTTCACTAAGCATGATGTTCTCAAGTTTCTTCCATTTGCCTGTAAAAGCCTCCACACTATTGGACTTTATTGATGCATAGTATTCCATTGTGTATAAATGCCACATTTTGTGTATCCACTGGTCTGTTGATGGGTATTTGGCACATAGCTTTTAAAGCCGGGCGTTCTCTCTTTCTTGCCTCACCTTCACCCTCAGTGCTGAGAGGCTGCTCTGCGTGTCTGCTTCCTGAAGGGCCGCTTCAGAGACACCTGGGAAGGACAGCTGTCACAGTCGCTTTCCTACTGCTAAGACAAAGCCCGACACCCACAGCTTTAGGGAAGAAGGGTTGATTCTAGCTTGAGGAGGCCTCAGCCTGCTCACGGGTGGCCAACACGACAGCGTGGTAGAAGGTCTGGTAGAGAACAGCCACTCATGGCATCACCAGATGGAGATGGTGGTGTTGGGGAGACGCTGGGGCAAGATACCTCCTTGTGGACCACATCCTCAGTGATCCACCGGAGGACCAGCCCCTCTGACCAGGCTGCACCCCTTAACAGCGTGTATCGATTCATGATATCCAATTGACTCCCACAATGCAATCACTCCCCAGCACAGGAGATCTTTGGGGGGACATTCAAGACCCAAGCTGCCCTTGGGCTCTGAAAGATTCACATCTACCTGCTTATGTTATGAAGTTTGGCTCACAGCATTCCAAGGCTTCTCTCGCCAGCATCTCCAGACTTTTCCAAACTCCCACAAACTAACAAACCAGTTCCGAAGACTTCTAAACACGCTTTCAGGTAAAGTCGCAGCAGTGACCCTGCTTCTCTGGTACTGAGTTCTGCCTTAGTCACGTTCTCCATACTGGGACACAACACCTGACACATAACACTTAAGAGAGGAGGAAAGGTTTATTTCAGTGCACAGGTTTAGAAGGTCTCACCCAGTGCCTGCAGTGGCAGCATGGTGGAAGGGTCTGGTGAAGAACAGCTGCTCACAGCCTTGCAAGAGAAAGAAGAAGGTGTTGGGGAGAAGCGGGGGTGAGAATATACCCTTCCAGGCCACACCCTCAGGGACCCGCCACACCCTGAGTGATCCCCTCCAACCAGGCCCACCTTTGGACAGCCTGCGAAGCCCTTAGATCAACCCACAACAGCCAATTGACCTCCACAATCCAATTGCCCTCCATAGATATGAGGCTTTGGGGCACGTTCCAGGCTCACATCATAAGAAACTTCTCTATTTTAAGACCTGATTCATAAATGAGTAAACACTTTATGTGGGAAATTAATCAACTGACTCAAATTTGTGGAATTCTTAATTCTTCGTGATTAACAGCGTCCATGAAGAAAAACACCATTCAACTACACATGAAGAAAACCACACTAAACCAAAAAGCCTTTGGTGAACCAATGGTGTGTCTACGCTTTAAATGTATCTTTACTGAAATCCTCTTTCCCCCTTTTACTGCCTGACAGTTTATTATATTAAAAACCACAAAAATCTCCCCAAGGCAAATGGATTGAAAGGGAAAATCAAGAGTGAGGGGCCCTTATACATTTAGAAAATCAAAAGTCTTAAAATGGTAAATTAAGGATAAAAAGACACAGGCTTTCTTGTTTCAGCAACCCACTGCCCTCATAATGACTCTGGCATTTGTTGAAACTGTCAAAAACCAAGGACAAATTAACAGAGGCAGGAAATGGGATGGTGCCTGTAGAGACTGGTAGGCAGACAGGGCTCTGGTGTTTAAGGAGCCCAGGTTTCAGTTTGGGAGGATGAAAGGAGTTCTGGAGGTAGATGGGGTGGTGGAGGCACCACTCGGTGAGTGGACTTAGTGCCACAGAACCACGCGACTGAAAATGACGCAGGCAGAAGGTCCATGTTACATATGAATGTCGTACCACAATAAAAACAAATGCTCCCCAAGAGGGAGAATCAGCAGCAATAGGATTGGCTGTAAGAAGCTGGCAGCTGACTGATGCGCCCAGTGGTGTAGGCCTGTAATCCCAGCACTTTGGGAGGCTGGGGCAGGAGGATGATGATGAATTTGAGCCCATATTGGGCAACTTGGTATTTTAGCAAGATTTTGTCTCACAGTCAAAAATAAAAATGGGTTGGTGATGGAGCTCTGTGTGAAAGCCCTGGGCTGAATTCCCCGTAACACACACACACACACACACACACACACACACACACACACACACAAAGGAGAAGAAGGAAAAGAAGAAAAAGAAAAGAAAAAGAGAGAGAGAGAATCTGGCAGCCAAATTAACTGGAACTTTTTTTGTTTGAGCTTTGGTAGAAGAGAGGCCGGAAGCCTCTTACAATTACTATGGGGCATGGCTCTGCAGGAGAAATGAGGGAAACCGCTGAGCAGCTCAGCACTTGGAGGGTACAGAGCGGGGAGAGCAGCACACACGCAGATCGTGAGAAGGCCTTTATGTAAAGTGTGGTTGAGGGCCTCTGAGTCACCGGATAGCTGGAGTATTTGTGGCTTGAGTGGCGGCCTAGCCAAGAGTCCTGGAGTCAGTTAGACTCTTTCTTCTTGGGAAGAAAATAAATAAATAATTAAAGGAAAGGTCACGTAAACTCTGTCCTACTCTATCTTAGATAATGTGTTCAGCAATTATTTTGGCCAACGCCAGACTCCTTTGTTCTTGTCACCTTAGGGAAGCGTGGTGTTTTAAACATGAAGGCGTGTCCACACGGGGCAGGAGGCCGGGAGGATGGGCGAAGCGGGGAGCGTGTTTCGTTCCTTGTCCGTGATGGATGTCTACGGATGTGGTCGGTGCCATGCCTCATCTCATCCTGAGACTTCAACCAGCTGGGCAAACAATCTGGGCCTGAGTGGGAAGCAGATCAGCTGGCTCAAGCAGACATGTGGAAGGCATCTTCAGTTAGGCTGGTACGGGTTGCCGGTTACTCGTCTTCCTAAGGTTGCAGTTGTATCTGTGTTTTCTGGGTGGCATACGGTAACAATTTATGAATTAGATACTTGAAATGGCCATGGCCCAGAGTGGCTGTGTTCTAAGGAGCTCGAGGCTACTAGGTTATTTTGAATCAATATCATGAGAGAGCAGTGGTGCATGGGTAAACTGGAGTGTTCTGCTTGTGAACCTCAGGTCAGCCCCCAAGGAGAACTTGAATACTGGCCCATGTTTCTGCACTGCAGGCCATCGTCTCTTACATGGGGATGACCTTGTGTCATAAAGAGGCTGTGAAAATATGATTTAAAATATGGACACAGCTCCTAACGGTTGTAACGGTGTAACTGTTGCCTCTTTAGAGAGACATGGCCGACACAGTGATGTTGTCCATTGCTGTACTGATGTCGTAACTGGTGAAGCAGAGACTGCTGAGTGTCTTTGTTGAAGAGTTCAAAACTTTTGGTGAATAGGCATTGCTAAAAACGAAGCACTGGTTTTCACGAATCATTGCTGTGTTCACTCATTTGCTAGGTTACCAAGTGTCAGGCATCTGTTGTGGGTTGATACTTGCCCTTGTGATGTTCAGTCTAGTGGAAGATGCACTCACTTAAAAGAGATTGTTACACTACGGGTAGGTACAAAGACAGAGATGTGTAGAAGACATTGTTGGGACATGTTGGAGGAGTACGGAAGGGCTGAGAGGAATAGGCAGGCTTTCTGAAAGAAATAATTCCAGAAAATACTTGCTTTGTCAAGTAGAATTAAGTTTTTAAAGATGTGTCAGCATTTTAGTCTGTATCTTTAAAAGATAGGGATTCCCTGTCTCTTAAAACCAAAATCCTGTTATTAATCCTAAGGAAAGTAACAATCGTTGCTTAACCACAATAAAAATGCAACCAGTTTTTAATGGTCTGATGTGTGTTACATTGTGTGTCTTAGTTACTTTCTTATTGCTCAGATAAAACACCCAACACCCACAACTTAAGGCAGGAAAGATTTATTTGAGCTCACAGTTTTAGAAGGTCCACACAGTCCACTCATGGCAATGGTGGAAGCACACAGCAGAGGCTAGAGAGCTGCTTGTGGCACCGCAGACAGAAAGAAGCCAAGTGAGTGAGCAGTCAGTCAATGTCTGGAGACTCTGGCAAGGCCAGAGACTTCCCAGGAAAAAGTTGTACCAATGTGTCTTCTTCCTTCCTTTTATTACTTCAAGCTGCCAGTTGGGCTGCCCACACCCAGGGCTGGTGTTTCTCCCTGACTTCTTAGCCTCCAGGTCAACAACATATACCTGAAAGCTCTGCCACGGCACCCCCTAATCTCAACAAGTTGACACAATTCCTCCAGGTTAAACTTAAGCATTCACCCCTTCCAGCCAGGTCTCAGCCTCCCAGACGCACACAGGTATCCCACTCCATCCAAATACATGAGGCTTTTAGGGGACACTCCAGATCCTTAAACCATAGCATTCTGTCTCGGGGTCCCACAACACTTCTGTCTATCTCCTTATGCAAGATACATTTAATCCTTCTCTAAGAGTTGCCACAGTCTTAACAGTACCACAACTGCTAAAAAGTCCAAGTCCGAAATCGCCTCTGAGACTCAGGGCAAACTCTGAGTTACGAGCTCCTGTGAAAAATCAAAAGTTAAACACTCCCAACACACAAGGGCGCAGGGTAAATATTACCATTCCAAAAGACAGGATGAAAGGACAGTAAGCAACTACAACAAAGCAAGTCCCAAACCCCGTGGGGCAAGAGTTCAATCCTACAGCTCCTGTCCAGCACTTGGCCTAAGTGGCGGTGAGATGTGAGCTCCAACGGGCAGTGTGGCCCTTGTCTCAGACAGCAGCACCAGCTGCTTTGTACTCAACTTGCGGCTTTCTTCAGCAGACAACCCGTGTTTCGGCCATCTCCAAATTTCCAGGGTCTCCACTGTACTTTAGACTCCACCTCACTACTTCATCTACTTCCTTCTAAGGGCCACAAGACCTTCCTCCGAAATCTGAGTGGGATCTCCATGATCTCACCACCCTTGCACTCTTCATGCCTAGGAGGCCAACACCACATGGACAATGGACACCCCAGTAGTCTGACCTTCTTGGCCTTTGGCAGCAGCAGCTTCCAAGTGCTTGGATAGCTGGACTCCAAGTGGCTGAACTCTGGCAAACACTTCTCCCTCTGGCCCTACAGAATGTCCTGGGGGTGTCTTCTCAGAGCAAGAATTTTTACCTTTCCACCTTTTAATTGCTAAAGGATGGGTTCTTGCTGATTTGTTGAGACATTCTCAAAGCATTTTTTTTTTACAGTCCTGATTCTAAGTACTTGGTTTCTTTTTAATGCGAATTTCTTTAGCATCCAGGCTCTTCTGCCCCACTGCCATAGGCTCTTTTAGTCTTACAAAAACTGCAAACTTGTCACATGATTTTTTTCTTGCCATTTTCCCCTGCTTTTCAGTGCAAAAACAGCAAACAGTAACCACATGACAGCTTGAAATTGGGCTGCCTTGGGATTTCCTCCACCAGATTAAGTAGTCTACTGCCCTAAATCTCAGTTTCAAAGTCTCTGGATGAGAGCCAAATGCTGACACACTTTTTACCAGAGAGTAGCACACATGATTTTAGACCATTTGTTAATAACGTCCTCATTCATATCTGAACCTCCTTGAGCCTGGCCTTCATAATCCACCCTTCTAGCAGCATTCCAGTCTTCTGAGCTCTGACCAGAATCTCCCATCAAGCTCACTTTACAGCATTCAAAGTCTTTTCTAGCCAGCAATAATCCCAGAAAATACCTGCTTTGTCAAGTAGAATCAAGTTTTTAAAAGTGCGTCAGCATTTCAGTCTGTACCTCTAAGACAGGGATCCTCTGTCTCTCAACAAACCAAAACCCTGTTGTTAATCCTAATGAAAGTATGAATGGCTGTTTAACCATAATAAACCATTCAGTTAGTTTTCAATTGTTGGATATATGTTCCACTGTGTTTTAGTTATCTTGTTGGATTCAGGATGTAGATAAGGGCACAAGATGTGATGGGTTTTCTGTCTTGACTGTTCCTTAATCTTCGTAGATTTCCACTTTAAAGCAACTTCTTGACATTTATTTATTTATTTATTTATTTATTTATTGAGACAGGGTCTTGCTCTGCATCCCAGACTGGTCCTGAACTCACTATAGAGCCCAGGCTGGCCTTGGACTCATGGAAATCCTCCTGTCTCAGCCTCCCAAGTGCTGGGATTACATGTGTGCACCACCTTATGTGGTCCTGGGGAATTGATTTTGGGTACTTCGCACTTGACTTAGTACTTGCTAAGCAAGTGCTTTAACTGCTGAGCCATTCCTCCAGCCCAATTTCTTGTCATTTATATACTGAGGAAGTTGTATTGTTTTCTAATAGATTGTGTTGATTGCATCTCTATAGTGACCTGTCATGTATTTCTCTGTTCCTATAGACATCTAGTTGTGTCTAAAAGCTGAGGAGAAACCAGGTTACTCCAGACATGGTGTTTGGTATATAATGTCTGGTTGCCTTTATTCCAAAGATGCTCAATGGGTAAGTTTATTCATTCTTAAGGTCAGAAAGTGGCCATACTCCAATTTTATCCTTTTTTTTTTAAGCTGGAATTTCTATAAACAAAACTTCCTGTGCTTTACCATTTGCATGGTCAATGGTGTGGAACTTTTGGGACAGGCTGGCATGGCACTTCTAGGAGATGCTGGCCAATCTTGGATTGAAAAATCTACATTACCAGTGGACCTGTGACAGGAAAGTATTTTGTAGGACTGGTAGCCTTGAAAAATTCTATTCTGTGCAGAGTTTTACTAAAGCAGGAAGGGGAACAACTGTGTTTTTTATAAACATTACTTGTCATGGGGAAAATTTTCTACTGTAACATGGCTTTAAAAGCACTCTACCATTTCCCCAAGCTTTTAGTAAAAATAGTTTTTTTTTTAAACAGCAATTACAAAAGATAATCTTGCTAAACTGAAATCCTACACTCCATCTGATATCACTTCAGTGTTCAGTGACCTACTTTCTGCATGGTGTGATTTACAGTTGAGTTTTAATGTGTTAGCAAAATAATGTGTTGATAATCCACTTAAAATAAAAAGCAAAAAACAAAAATAAGACATCAAAACAAACAAACCCCCCAAAACTTCCCTAAACCTCTATTTTATTCTACTTTTTCTTTCTCTTCCCTTCTTTCTTTCTTTTCTTTTTTTGTGGTGAAGGATATTGAACCTAGGGTTTTCACCCTGAGCTATATCCTCAAACTATTTTTTAATTTTTGTTTTTTAGACAGGGTATAGCTAAGTGGGTTAGGCAGGGCTTGTACTTGCAATTCTCCTGCCTCAGTCTCCCAGAGTGCTGGTACTGCAGCCTATGCCACCAGGCCCAGTTGTTTTACTCTCTATAATGGAGTAAAAGCCTCCAAAAATATCTACGTTCAACTACCATTCAAGCAATTTGTACCTAGAGCCTATAACAAATGGGCACCTTAGACATGATTTATATAAAGCTTGTATTTCCTACAAGGAAGATTATTTCCTACCACTGTATTCAGGATGGACAAACCACACACACACACACACACACACACACACACACACACACACACACACACACGAATTTAAAAGGGAACATTTACAGAGTATTGTATTTTAGGTAGTATGCAAAAGTCCCCTTTAAATTTAGTCTCAAGTGTAATCAGCTGTTTGCAGCTGGTTGGTGGCATCAAACATTAAGGGCTCTAGACACAAGAGTGGCCTCCAAGCTGCTGGACTGTTGGGTGGACTCCCTCATGACCTCAAGTTCCCCATTCCCACCAACTGGACCCCAGATCCTGACCAGCTTTCCTCTTGTCCTCTTCCTCTGCGTCACTTAAATCCTTTGTCTCCAGCTACATTAGCTCCATTCAGTTTCCCTTTTAATACTGCCACCATTTCTTAATATCTACAAAGGGTGAATTGATTCACACCCCCCCGCACTGGGTAGCAGGAAGCGGCGGGGAAGCATATTGGACCAGCCCCAACTGGAGGAAGCCAACAAGGGAATATTGTCTTTCTTTTCTTTCTTTATTTTACTTTTCCTAGAGCATTTTTCTTTCTTATCCAGATTGGTCTGACCTCACTCAGCCCAAGGCAACTATATATAACTTTTAACGGCAACCTTGAGTGTCGCCGGGCTGCTCTGGTGGCTTTCCATGAATGTAACACGGTAATCCCCATGGAGCCTCATGGCCACTTCCTACTCTCCCTCTGCTAGAAATACTTTGTTGGTGCTATGAGGATGTCTTTTATTTTTAACCCAGCTGAAAGTGGAAGCATTACAGAGCTTAGAAATATTAATGAGAGAAAGCCCTGCCCGACACGTCTAGGTCCCCTCCCCACAAGGGACAGGAATGAAAGTATTCTGCTCAGAAAGTATTTTAACTCCAAGAGATCTCTTAGATGAAGCTTTCCAGCCAGGCTTTTAAGAATTAAACCCATGACACACACGCATACAAAATGGAAGTACACTGGCTCACTGAGTTCTGCTTCTCTTATCACACCTATAGCTCAGTTACAAAGGGACTTGATGAATAATGACACCCTCGGGTGATGTGAAATGCAGCTGGGCTCCTTTTTTATGTTAGAAATCCCTAGGGGCAAAGCCTAATCTAATCCTTTCTTTGCCAGAGTCTCTTTCCAATGATAGACCCTTGGAAATGTTTTCATCCAGGACTGACTGGTTATCTGGAGGCTGAGTGACATTATTAATAAGCTGTCCATGAGCCTCCAAGGGCCTTCCAGTTTGTTTATTAACAGATAGTAATGGGCTTGTGATCTTACGCTTGTTTTAGCTAAATGAACTATGCCAGAGCCCAAAGGGGTGTCGAACGCAAATGGGTCACTTCTTCCCAATGAACTTGGTTGACTCACTGTTACATTTCACCTGTAGGCACAGGCCTGTCGGGGTGTTTGTGAGTTGTGCAGTCCTCATGAGCGGAACCTTCTGGTGTGTTAGTCAGTTCGCGCCGTGGATTAGTTACCTTTCTGTTGCTGGGATGACATATCTGACATGAACAAGGCAAAGGAGAGAAGATGTGTTTTGGTTTGCAGCTTCAGTCCATGGTAGAAATGCCATGGCGGAAGGGTGAGGGGCAGAAAGCAGCCGCCTCCTGGTGGCCAAGTAGCACCAGCACAGGAAGAGTCTGTGAAGAGATACACCCTTTAAAAATATGCCCACGTCTTAGTTACTGACTCACCGCTGGGACAAAATACCCAATACCCACAACTTGAGGGAGAAGAGGTTTATTTTAGCTCAGAGTGTCAGAAGGTCTCACGCAGTCCACTCACAGGCAGCAGCAACAGTGGAAGTGCATGGCAGAGGGGGGACAGCTGCTCAAGCTACTCAGGGCACTGCAGGCGCATGAGCCAAGTGAAGTCTGGAGGCTCAGGCAAGGCCAGAGCTTTCCCAGGAAGAAGATGTAACAATGCTGCTTCTTCCTTCCCCAGTTGGGTCCCCAACCCCAGCGTGAGTGCCCCTCCCTCACATCTCTGTCCACATTCCTGAAAGCTCTGCCCTGGGCCTTGCTGCACTATCTCGACAATTTGACAATTCTTTCAGGTCAAACCCTAAGCATCTGCCCCTTCCGGCCAGGTACTAGAGCCCAACAGCACATGGCTCCACAGTTATCCCATTACACCCACATACATGAAGCTTTTGGGGGATACTTCCGGTTCAAACAACAGCACCCTTTATCCCACTACTTCCACTGAGGTCCCACCTCCTAGTAGCTACGTTGCATTAACAATCTTTCCTGAGGAAGTGTGAATACTAATACGTGTCACCTCCCATAAGGCACAGCAAGCAGGTGGGCCAAAGCAACAGTTACACCAACCAATCTGGTGAACTGCTGAGTTTATGGGGGTAACCTACAGGCGAATGGGGGAGAGGCACAGAGAGGGGCACTATCCACCTGTCCATTCAGCTATCAACTCATCAATGGACAATACATGAGCTTTTGGGGGAGAATCATATTTAAACCATGACAGATGCTTTAACAGATGCCATCAGCTGAATAGCTTATAAGCAAAAGGCATTTATTTCTTACAGTTCTGGAATTTGAGAAGTCTGAGATTCAGGCCCTCCCTAGCAGATTGTGTGTGTGGAAAGGACCTGTTGTCTGGTGGCTGTGTCCTCACACGGTGGGAGGGGCTATACGCTGCTGTGGGCCCTCATATGAGGTCATCAATCCTACCCATGCCTGAACTGCCTATCAAAGACCCTCCCCCTAGTGGCATCTCCTGGGCTGAGTTCTGAGGGGAGACAAATATTTGGACTCTTGGCCCATGATTTTTTTCTTGTGTGATCCACGAGTAGAAAAGAAATGCCTTCCTGGTTGCCACCTGTGCCGTCATGAGGAAACTCCCCCCCACATGGGGCATGGACGTCCCTAATGGTGACGCAGAAACACCATGAGGTTTTACGATCATCACAAGAGGCTTATGGGTCATATCAGTAAGGTTTTCTGGATAGAATGAGGCACATCTCAGGCAGACGCAAAATGTCTTAAGGGACGGGGGAGATGACGCTAGGGTGACTTGCATTACTAGCAGGAGGTGGTCAGGGTGAGGGTTTCCATGTGTGTGCCAGAGCTTGTGGGCTTTGAACTCCCACGGGGGTCAAAGATGTGGGTACTTGGGGTTTCTTAGAAAGTGCTCAGACAAGGGGAATTGTGGAACTTAAACCTGTTGGCAGTCACACATCGCAATGGCATCAGGCACGTAAATATTATACCCTGTTTTTAACTGAAGACCTGAGCCTCTTGGAAAGGTGATAAATATTTTTAAACTAATATTGGTGCTGCTTGAGAAGGGAGGCTTTCGCACAACTTTATGGACAAATTTTAAAATTAAATGTATTTCCTGAGAGGCATTTAGAGATTTAAAAAGATATGCAGTCACTTCCTGAAAACAAATTCTAATAAAAAATAGCCATATAACTCTACATTACAAAAGATTCTTACAAATAAGACCCTCCCCTGTCCCCCACTGAACCAATGAGAGCTCACGGCTGATGGATCACTTCCTACACTGTAACTTACCTCTTTTGTACTTTAGGCATGCAATTTCTTGGTTTTCCCCATTATGTGGGACAGGATGACAGAAATGAGAAGGCCAGGGGACATGAAGGGTGTGTAGTTATTTTAGTTGTCTTTTAGATGGGGGAACTTAGGGCCCACCAAGTATCTAGTGATTGAACCAGAAGCCAAGACTTGAGCTTTTAGAAATTTAACCCAATTTAGTTCAGAGAATCTGATGTCGCCTTTGAAGTTCTTAAGCAATTAATTTATGATGTTTTCTCTGAAGAAGAAATTTTAAATCTTGTGTAAGAAAAATTACATAAATTTTACATGTCATTTCTCCTTAATCTTTCAAGTTGGAATACATTGTGGAGATTTAAAGTGAATTTAAAAATAAAAACCTTGAATTTTATTACACTGCAAATGTTAAAATACATCTTAGTTTAGAGTACAACAGCTAGCAACAGATCTTTCCTTTTGTTAATATTTTATATTGATTTTCAAAAAAAATTTTTTCTTTGACTTTTTCTGTGCTACGTTTTGGGTCTTTATTAAAAAAAAATGTTAACTTCTTCCTTCCTTCCTTTCTTTTCTTCTCTTTTTTTTGAGACAGGATCTCACTCTATAGTCCAAGCTGATTCTGAACTTACTGTGTAGCCCAGGCTAGCCTCAAAATCATGGCAATTCTCCTGCCTCAGCCTCCTAAGTGTTGGGATAACAGGTGTGCACCACCACATCTAGTTTATGTGGTGGTGCTAGGGAACTGAACCCAGGGCCTTGCACTTGCTAAATAAACACTTTAATCACTGAGCTATGCCCCCACGCCTCCTTTTTTATTTTCAAGACTTTATTTTTTCCTCTAATGATTCACTTTTTAGTTGGTTGATGTTTTTGTTTTCCTTAAATCTTCCTAAGGGCATTAATTGAAGTTTAAAAATTCATTCTTTGTTAGCACTCTCTCTATTTCTTCTTGTTTTGTTGTTGTTGTTGTTGTTTTTATTTGTTTGTTGATCTTGGCCCTTGTAGTTTGTGTTGAAAATTTTCTCCTGACGCCAGCTGGCTGTCTCCATGTCCCATTCAGAGGCCCCGTGCTTCAGAAAGCACACAGGTGCCCAAGTAACATGTGAGATGATTTCTCATGTTAAAGTACTACTGGAGTAGTTAGGAGTTTACAAGGAATTTATTAAGGAGGTATTTACCTATGGTGAGTAAAACACTCGATGTTATGGTTTAGATCTAGAACATCCCCCAAAAGTCTCACGTATTGGGACACTGTGGATTATCTATGGAACCATGTGATGTTAAGAGCCAGGGGGGTGGGGACCTGGCTGCAAAGGGTGGATGCTTGGGGCTTGATCTGGAAGGGGAAGAAACCTGAGGCTTAACTTGGAAGGGTCTGTCCATCCCATCTCTTGGTTTCCTCCTGTGATGCTGTGGCCTCTGCCAAACCCTCCCACCAGTCCAGTGCAGGACGCCCGTGAACAGACAGACGCTTCCCAAAAGGGAACTAAAATGAACCTTTGTCGCCATAAGTTGTGGGTATTGGATATTGTGCTCCAGAAATAAGAAAGTAACCAAGACAGAATTAAGGATTATTTCTGAAATATTAAATCCCTAGAGAGCATAAGGATGGATGAATCAACAGGTAGACAGATGACGAACTGAGGGGAGTGGGGCCACTGTGTGTCCTGGAGGAGGACTTGCTGATTGGTGGCTTCCCCACAGGGGACAGCCAGCTTTCCTATGGGTGGGGGAGACCCACAGAAAAGGGGCCACTTTCTAGGAAGAAGCACATTTTAGGGGGCTTCAGAGCATGCATATATTTTGCCTTTACGTCCTCCTCCCCTATGAACCATGGTCTGGCCTCTGCCTCCTACCTCACTGACTACACTTCCCATCTACTTGGAGAGTGTAAAGTAGGTACATCTTGGCTCAGAAAATTGTTCACTAAACCCCGCTCCCTACTGTTAACCCACGTGATCATGAGCCTGGACCTTCAGTGCTGATTTCACACAAGGGACATTTGCCCCAAACCTTATTGAGTGTGAGAAAGTGGCCTTTCAACATGGGCCTCCAGGTCTGTTTCTTGAAGGATAGCTGGCCTATGACATTAAGCCAGATGTCCCTCGACATAGGACAGGAGTGGAGAGATTATGCTCTGCTTGTGATCATCTGGATAAAGTTATTAAAAAAAGAAACAGGAATTTTAAGGCTTATGCGACAAAAGTGTCATTATCAAAAGTTACTAGAAATATGAGAAGATCATGGTAAAATATTAAAGACTGAGACTAAGTCACATACTAAAATAATTTGAGGGCCTGATGGAATGTTCTGGAAGCCCATATATGACTTTTCAGGAAGCACAGAGAGGTTTTTTTAAATATTAAAAATACTCTTAGTATATTAAAAAAGCATTTCTTTTTACGATTAACAGATGACATTTTTTTTTCTCTCTGAAATGCTTGTTTTAGGATTAGAAATTAAGATCATACCATTAGGGATGGTAATGCATTCTGGCTTAGATGGCCATAGTATTTTAGGGAAGATAATGTTAGATCGTAACAAATGAGCTCACAATATGCGATGGCTCAGCCATAAAAGAAGTTTATTTCCCACTCATGTGAAGGCTGAAGAGTCATCTGCATTATGCCCAGTTGGAAGACCGAGGAGTAAGGAGAACGCACACTGCTTCCTACCCACTTGGTGGGAAAAGCGGCCCCTAACGTCTCTGCCCATATTCTCTTGGTGACCTGCTATCCCCAGGACACAAGGGAGCCTGAAAATGTAGTTTCTTGTGACCCTTTGCTCCCAGCCATCACATTACATGAGATGGAGCCTGGCTTTGGGTAGACAATGAGCCATTTCTTCAAAGATGGGTTTTTGGGATTTGTATACACATATCCATGATTTTGTATAGTGATATTCAGTAATTGCAAGATATCATTTAAGTCTTTAACTAGAGAAGAAGAAACATGGAGGATAATTGCTTTCAGGCTCTTTTTCTTTCTGAGCATGTCACTGAAAAAAGGTTTTTCAGAAAGAAAAGAGTCCCAAGCTGGTCCCAAGCTGGAGTCTGGTCATTGTTGATGGACAGCAAGTTTCTGGATCTTCTCGTTTGGCGTGCTGGTTTCTATCCTTCAGTCAAGCTCCGGTTTGGGGACTTTGTTTTCTGATGCTGGAAAAACTGTTTGGACACATGGGGCCAGTGCAGGTTGCCTGATTCCTAACATGACACCCCAGTGAGGATGGCAGAGGACAAGTGAGAGACTGGGACATCTGTGATTGGATGACTTGATTCCCTTCTGGCCATCAGGGCAGCTGTGAGCTACACTGTCCAGCCTCCTTACGGAGTAGGAGTCTCCATTTTTAGTTCTATCTCTTAAAAGCCTTCTGAATAGATTTTTCTGGGGTGCAATTTTACTCATGGAGGTGCATTATTCTTGAGTATTAGTGGCACTTCCAAGTTGATGATTTACCAGCGGATGCGTGAGAGTACAAGGTGGAGTTTGAAGAGCTTGGAGGAAGCCTATGGCATCAATTCATGATCCATTTACATTTGATTCTTCAAGCCTGGAGCTAAATTGAGCAAATGGAAAACAGAGAAAAAAGAAACCTGTTTTCTTCCTTGGTGTCCAATCATGGTCTCGCCTACTTTCCATTAAATCTCTTATTTTGCATTTCAGTGTGTCTGGGTTTTCTTTTCTTCCAACTTCTTTATTAATTTTTTCTCTATTTTTTGGTCAAATCAGTGTGTCTCTTAGCTATTTAGTTTTATTATATCATGGTTTGGATCTGGAATGTCCCCCAAATGTCTCATGTATTTGGATGTCATGGATTAGCTATGGAACCATGTGCTGTTGGGAGATGGGAGCCTGGTCAGGAGTGATTATGGGCATGTGGCAGATTACAGACTGCAGGTGTGTGGATTGGATTACAGGTGTGTGGATTGGATTACATATGTGTGGATTGGATTATTGGTATGTGATGAAGGTTTAAACCTGGAAGGGGAAGAACACTGAGGCTGGACCCAGAAGGGGCAGATCACTGGAATGGGACCTGAAAGGTTATATGCTGGCTGCTTCCTTCCTTCCTTCCTTCCTTCCTTCCTTCCTTCCTTCCTTCCTTCCTTCCCTCCCTCCCTTCCTTCCCTCCCTCCCTCCCTCCTGCCCACCTGCCTTCCTTCCTTCCTTCCTTCCTTCCTTCTTTTCTTCCTTCCTTCCAGGACTTGACTTGGCTTCCTGTTTTCAATATCATGAGGAAATGCCTCCACTCCCACCTCCACCATATGGTTTCACCATTTTCCAGCCACCACCCATGAATGGACTTATGACTTTCTAAAACTGTGAGCTTAAATACCGCCCCCCCCCCCCACACACACACCAATTTGTGCATGTCAGGTACTGAGTTACAGCAATGGAAAAGTAACTAGGAAATGTTACTTCCCCTCCCTTGCTCCACCATTCCAAAGCATCCTGTTTGAAACGAAGTGATACAGTGGGGTCATACTGAGTAATGAATGTCCCTCTCCTCCCATCTTTCTTTTGAAGGTTGGGAAAGTGAGCAAGAAATACAGAAATGGGCAGGGGTCAGACTGAGCTGGTGTCAGGCGTAAGAGGTTCACAGGACATCCCTTGTGATGTGATGGTGACTGTCACAGCAGGCCACAGTCTCTCTGTTTTACTGAATAAGGGAAATAAGATAGGGAATTTCTTTTTACAAAGTAACAGAATTTTTAGAAAACATTTTTACTTCAAATATATCCATGCACCTTTCTTTGGCAATCTTTTGATTGGCAAATAATGTCGTATTTCTTGAGTGAAGGGCATCTTCTTATACGCCATCTGTGTGTTCTGACTTCAGTTTCCTCATAAAGAAGGGAGAACGCTGGGTGTGGTGATACACACCTGTAATCCCAGCACTAGAGAGGCTGAGACAGGAGGATTGCCCTGAGTCCAAGACCAGTGTGGATTCCATAGTGAGTTCAGGACCAGCCTGGTCTATAGAGTGAGACCCTGTCTCAATAAATAAAGAAATAAAATAAAGAAGGGAGAATTTAAGGATAACTATGAAGCAACCAAAGTACATAATTCTTTTAGAGTTTTATGACTCACCCTGCTCTAGTCATTTTTGTTGTTTCATCCAAATTTACTTTATTACAATTATGAGTTACTCACTTTTATTCAATCTCTGTGATGTATTTAACTGTATGTTTATAAAAAATAAGTTATCATTTCTGGGTCTGTCTTAGCACTTCAGGAGGCTGAGGAAGGAGGATTGCAAGTTTGACTCCAGCTTGGGCAACTTAGTGACTTAGCAAGACCCTGTCTGAAAGTGGAAGAAGTACAAATGGAATGGGGTTGTAGCTCAGTGTAATAGCCTCAGGTTCAATCCCAGTACCAAAACAAAAATAAAAAGCACAACAATAAAAAATAATTCTTTCTTCTGATGTTCATATTTCACTAATTTTCATAGTCGTTAACTGAGCTAATTAAATAATTAAACCAAGATGTCCAATTCACATAAAAAGATTTAAGAATAAAAACGACTGACTTTTATAAGCACATGGTTCCCTGGTTGTATCTGAAAACTGATTTGGAGAGACCAGCGTGCTGTTTGCTATCACTGTCAACTGTGCCTATCGTATACTGGAGGGGGAAGAATGGATGCTGACTAGCTTCAAGTTTTCAGCATGCTATGGGGCTCCACCATCTTGCTTTATAAGTAGTTGGGAGGGTGCTGATGAACCTGAATGGGTTGATATGCAGAGGTTCATTAGGAGAACTTCTGTTCTACCGTGTAGTTTACAAAGGTGATGATGATCCTGGACTTGAATCTCAGGGCCTTTGGGCCACTGTGGTCACAGGAAGATGTGATGTGAGGGTGACTGTCACAGCAGGCCACGGACTGCTGCACTGATTGTGATCTGTCAGCTTGGATTAAGAAGGCCTAGCAAATTCTGGGTGTGCCTGTGGGTGACTGACGTGGAGTCAGCAAACTGAGCGAGTGAGGAAGACCCATCTCCGATGGGGGTGGCACCAGCTCATAGGCTTGCGGCCTGGATGGAGCGAAGAAGGGAAAAAACTAAGCAAGTCTGGTTTGAAGACCTCTACTCTTCCTGAGTGATGCATCCGACGTTGGTCCCTGATGTTCTCAGTTGCCAATGGAGAAGACTCACACCCGCAGCCTCTAGGGAGCTTCCAGGCCTTCCACTCTGGGCTATCACAGCGTCCTTGATCCCTTCTTGTTCTGAGGTGCCCATTTTCTTGGCAAGAGCAGCTACGGGGTCCTCTGGCTCTCCATATGGCCCCTGTGAACTCTCCTGACTCCAATCCTGTAAGCCTGACCTAATAAATCACCTTGCATGATTATACATATGTTTTCCATTGCTTCTGTTTCTGTAGGGAGCTATATAACTAATACATATGACCTAGGAATCCTGAGGAAGATTTTGGGATTCATATTTTTTTGCCTTATGATTCTAGATCAAGAATTGCCCTATGGGGACATTCTCTGCATTTTCACTGCTAACTTTCTCCTTTATTATTAATATTTTTCAATTAGCTGATGGAATCAGGAAGAACCTTGGGATGAGTAAGCTCTTCTAGGAAGAGAAAGAGTCAAGAAAGTAGGGAGTTTCTCAAAGAAAGCTTTTTCTTTCCTTCCTGATACTGAACCGAGTAGGACCACTTTAGCAGTGAAGAACAATCTGAAGTTTGGGAGACTCTACCACTTTCCAGAACTGTATTAGCTTCTGGGGCTGCAAAAGAAGGGTCATGAGTTATGGGCCGACCGATCAGACTTTATCATTGGCTCACCACTCCTTCATAGATGACCCACTAAGTGCAGAAAATTTTCAAAGAGGAACTTGACCCCAAGTGTGGAAGAAATAGGAATGGAGCAGTAACTGCAGTTGAGGAGCTGATGGAAGGCCTTCAGGTCACCCGAGGGCTGGTGACTATCGCTGTGTCTTACAAGGAAGATGAGGAACTCAGTCATGTGGCATAGATTAGGCTGCAAGTTGCTTGGTCATGGTTGAACAGTTGTTTGGTTTACAGGACGGCTGGGGCATGGGTCAGTGGCTCAAAGTTTCTTCTTCATTTCCTTCTCCTCATGGGACTTAGAACACAGGTCAGTTCCTCCAGCCTAGATGCCATCAGCCTGTTTGGGAGTGGAATCTACCAATGCTGGTTTGCCACTGTCAGCCTGAAGAGTAGAAGTCTGTGAGGAGGCTTCATGTGGCCACAACTTCCATGAAGAATTTCAAATGTTTTAGAAGAGTCAGATTGTTAAGGACTTAATGCTGACTTGTACCATATAGTGATTTTGTAGATCTAAAATTATGCAGGAATGAGATGCTGACAATTTGGGAAGTTTCTTGCATACTTAAGTATAGATCTGTTGATTGCCCTTGGAGCCCTACGGCCACCCCTCCCCACACATATGCATGCCTTTTTGCTAAATATTGTACAACCACTTAAGCCGTTTCTTCACTCTGGACTGTGGTCAGTGTGAACATTTGGAGTTTAATAATGGCTAGTGGTTTATTTGGTTGAAACTCTAGGCAGCTACAAGTTCATTCCATACTGTAGAAGGAATGATAACCAAATTCCTTATTTGGGTCATAATTTTTTTTGTGTGTGTGATACTAGGGATCCAGCCAGGGCCTTCGCTCTGCATTGTAACCCCAATCCAATTTTTTATTTTTAATTTTCGAAACAGGATCTCACTGAGTTACTATATTGCCCAGGCTGGGCTCAAATTCATGTTTCTCCTGCCTCAGCCTCCCAGAGCGCTACTCCCCATTTGCCATGGGGCCCATCCAAGCTGTATCTTTGAGCTATCAATGTTTAGTGATGATAAAAATCAATGACCAACATTTATTAATTATGAAATGAACTGAGTGAATTTATGTCAATTAAATCATTGCCCTCATTTTATAGATAGGAAGATCATTAGATTTTTAGCTTCAATTAAGCTTGTATGTCTGCTTTGTTGCTAGGACACTCAACTCATTTCATCGACTTTTACTAATGTTGACAATGACCTACACAGATAGTGGCCTAGGATGGGCTTCTGTAATCAATCATATCTGTTGCTTTTATAGACTAAATCAAATACCACTTGACAATATTTGAAAATAACGTTTTTGTGTGTAGGTAACAGGAGGGTTTTACCTGAAGGGTTCGGTAGACTGGTTTTGTAGGAATACTATCCCCGGAAGGGTAACCAGTTAGGTGTTAACTGATGCCTAGAGGAACAATAGTTAGGATTGTTAACAATGACATTTCTACATAGGAAAGAAGAAACTTTTTTTTTTTTTTTGCTGGAAGGAGGAGGAGGTTATGGGACATTAAACTCAGATCCTTCACAGTGTCATACATTCTAGCAACATTTTTATTTTTATTTTGAGGCAAGGTCTTACTAAGTTGCTAAGTGGCCCAGGCTGGGCTTGAACTTGTGATCCTCCTGCTTCAGCCTTTTGTGGCCTTTGTACTAAGCTACATCTCCTGTTTACTTTTTATTTTTTGATGTAAGCTCTCACTAAGTTGCTAAGCTGCCTACACGGGGCTTGAACTTACCATCCTCCTGCCTCAGCCTCCCAGAGTGCTAGGATTACAGGCTTGCACCATCAGGCCCACCTGTTGCAGTTGTTCGGTTTTAATCAATCACATAAGTACTTCTTAGTTCAGTCACTTTGATAAGCTACAAATAAAACAAGCCTGCACCACTTATAAGGGCAAGAATCATGTGAGGGTGGGGAGGACAGAAGCCTGCAGAGGGCTCTGGGCTGAGTGATTACACAAAGCCACAACCCAGGAGACATGTTCACAGCCTGGGGACCTGGAACGAGTGGGGAAAATAGAAACCCAAACCCTGCTCATCAAATAAGATGATGATTTGGTCACACTGACATATGGCAGGCTCAGGCGTTAGGGAAGAGTCCCCACTTGGAGGGAGTTGGAGGGTCACATGCCAGAACCCTTCGAGCCCAGCCACAGGCTTCTGTCCTGGCCTGAGGGCAGGCAGGTCCCTTGGTTGCTCACCGGTATTTATAGCAGCCTTCAGGGCCTTCGTCAGGACACAGAAAACAGCATGGGCTGACTTAGGATAAACACAGGTCCTGTTGACTGCCAGGATTGGTGGGCCTGGTGTTTGCCCAGCATCCACTGTCCTTGTGGCAACAGGAAGATAATAGTCCCCGCTTGCTCTGGGACACAGGTAAGGCCAGCGGGAACACACAGGGTCAGGCTAACTCAGATGCCATGTCTCCAATCAATATTGGTTTATCGATTCCTTAATTCCCTCTTGCAACCAATAGTGACGCGCCTCACCCAGAGCTGTTCACTAAGCTTGCTGCCTCCTGGGGGACAGAGAGAAGACTGAATCTCTGTCTTGTCTAGTTTATGGTGCAGAACAGGAGAAGGGGAATAGCCCGCAGTTAGCAAATAATTCTGTTCATGGTTCCCCAGGAGAAAACTGGGAACTGGGCCCAGGGACACAGAACTGTCGTTCCAGCACTCTGGGAGGCTGAGGCAGGCAGATGGCAAGTTCAATCCCAGCCTGGGCCACACAGCCACTTAATGAGACCTTATTTCCAAATGAAAAAAACAAAAATAGACTGGGGATATAGCTCAATGCAAAGGCCCCTGGGCTGGATTCCTGGTGTCACACACACACACACACACACACACACACACACACACACACTGCAGAATCCTATTCAAACATTAGATTAGCATTGTAAGCAGCATAATTCTAGACTAGATACTTTTAAAGAGAAGTGTCCTGCAAGTCCGGATCTGAAATGTGAGTCAAGGTTGACAGGAAAAGGTCAGCGGGAA
This sequence comes from Ctenodactylus gundi, assembly GCA_004027205.1. Lineage (NCBI taxonomy): Eukaryota > Metazoa > Chordata > Mammalia > Rodentia > Ctenodactylidae > Ctenodactylus > Ctenodactylus gundi. The sequence continues at coordinate 3,986 of PVKB01003620.1, read as the reverse complement.
GAAGGAAGGGCGGAGCTGCTCCAGGGGAGGAAGATGGTGATACTGGCTTGGACCGGGCTGCGCTCAGGAAGCTGGCGGGAAGTTGGCCCCTCTGTCCTCAGTGAGCTCCAAGCTGTGTGTTGCATTACCATACTTAATCCCTCTGGTGCCTTCCCAAGGCAAATATAGAGAAATACAACAACAATCAGTGGAAGGACTGGAATCAAGGTCAAGTCCAGATTATGCTTAATGACATTTCAACATTTTTTTCTACATAACTTGCACTCTATTTTTCTTTTACAATTACTCTTTTTATCAGGATATATCAGCAATACACAACAATAACAATCAGCTTGGGAAATCGGCATTTTCACATTTCGCCCCTGCTCGTTCTTACTTCCCTTCCCCCTCCCCCCATCGCCCCTTGTACCCCTTTCCCTCTCCAAGTCTTTCTCTCTCCTTTGTCTACCTTTTATTTTGCTCTTCTTCATGCTTTGAGTTTTTCATATTAGAGTAATCATATTTTAAAGGGAGAAAGGAAAGGGCAAGTAAGAATTGGAGGTGGTAAGAATTCTTTTTTTTAATTAGTTTGTGTTAACAACGCACAACATTTGTATTGGGAGTTGGTACGAGTACCAAGCGCACCCAGTCACTTTTCATCTGCCCCCTCTCTCCCTTCCCTGTCACCTCCTCAGTTTAGCGGTCCTCCTTAGCCAGCCTCAGTTCTCTGTTGCTGGAATCTTGGCCTCTGGGAGCTGACACTGGAAGAGCAGGACCCTGGCTACTCAATCTGAGCCAACAGGGCCGGCAGTGTGGGCTCCCACTATACCACTGGCTGGCTGCTTACGCAACAAATGTTATTCACAGTTCTGATGAGATCAGGCACTTTCAGGGTGGGTGGCCGCTGGCTATTCTTCACAGTTCTAGCTGCCACAAGTCTGAGACCAAGCAGCGGCGTGGCCAGCTTCCGGGGGAAGCTCTCTTCCTGTTTGTAGACAGCCACCTCTTCACTGCGTCTTCACAGATGGGCAAGCAGAGAGAGAAACAAGCTGCCTCTTGCCTCGTCCTGGAAGGGCACCACCACATCATGAGGGCTCAACCCTCATGACCTAGTTACTCCCCAAAGCTCACCGCCAAATGCCAGCAGATTGCAGAATTGAGTTTCAATGTGTCAGTTTTGGGGCAGACCCAAGCTTCAGAACCACCATTCAAATCCCTATTCTTTCACACTGAGTCCCACTTTTCATAAAACATTCCTAGGACAGTCCTCTGGATGCATTTCCTTTCCTCAAGGTCAACTGCACTGTCTGAGTGGGGTGTGGCCGATAGGGTGACCCACCGGGGGTGCAGTTGGGTTTGCTGACAGAATGATCCTTGCTGGGGGTGCAGTTGGGCGGCAGCATCTCCACATGGATGAGGTGTCCAAGGCACGGGCTGATGGGAATTGAATCTTAACTTGTAATACACCTGGCCTCGTAACTCCTAGAACAGACTCATAGGTGGACCCCTGATGTGGGTACCCAGCCTCCAAAGAACGAGGCTTGCAACTTTGGAAACTGCTTGTCATGTCAGGGAGGTCTAAGAGCTTCATGTTCCTGAATATGTCATTCCTGTTACGTGAAGGAACGGCTGATTGAGTATGGACATTCTGCCCAACTGATAAAGGAGCTTGTCTTATTTCTAACAACTGAGACTCAAACCTGACATCCACCATTTAAGGGAGGAAAGGTTTATTTCATCTCAGAGGTCTCAGTCCACCTGGGGTCGGCTGGCAATGGTGGCAGGACATGACAGAGGGCCTAGCCATAAAAAAACTGTTCATGGCATGGCAGGACTGGAAGTAGAGTGAGTGAGCAGGAAGGACCAAGGGAGATAAACCCTTCCAGGTCACACCCACAGGGACCCATCCCTCCAATCATCTCCTAACGGCACAGGAAATCATCCGTGGACGAATCCCCTTGAGCCACTCAACTCCCATCATCCAATCAGCTTCCAAATACATGAGGCTTTTGGGGACATTCCATATTTAAACCATAACAGAGCTCTTGGGAGGATGTAACCCAGCCAGGCAGATGGTAGGCTGGCCCCACCACCATTGAGCAGGAAAACCTGTTTGGTCTGGAGTGATGAGTCCAAAAGGAAATTCCAAGAAGCGATGTTGCTCTTGGCTTTGGCTGAGCAGAGACATCCCCAGTCCAACCAGCTTCCAACCTGCTGCTTTACAGCCTCTTTTAGAAGCTGGAAACTGCAGGCATTTTTCACAGAAGTTACCGCACACTGCATTTCGCAGTGCGTTTTGGGCACATTGTCTTATCCCATGGGCCGGAGGTTGGGCATGCTCGGTTTCTACGACCCAGGGAACAAGGAGTCAGGACAAGTTGATGGTCATCTCTCCTATGCTGGCAGATCTGGCTTGAACCACCATGTCTGAGTTGCTTTCTCACTGCCGAGACACAATACCCGACACCCACCATTTAAGGAAGGAAATGTTTATTTTAGCTCAAAGTTCCAAGAGTTCTCAGTCCACCTATGGGTGGGTCTGGAAAAAAGCTGCTTGAAGCATCACATAAGGAGGGATAAGGGCTTTGGGGAGAAGTTGGAGTAGGAGTTTATCCTGCCAGGCCACACCTCAGTGACATGCCACGCCTTCAGTCATCTGCCCCACCAAGCAGGCCCTACCTCCTAACAGCCCATGAAATCCAGAGATAATTCACAGCATCTAAATACATGAGGCTTTCAGGTGACATTCCAGATCCAAATCATAACATAAAGGGAGGTAAAAACACCGTCACTAACAACAGGGACATAGTGTGAGAACTTCATCATCTGGTAGTTCGGCCACTGTGTGACCATGAGACACTGTGCTTATAGAAACCTGGCTGGTTTGGCCAATCACTTAAGTGGTCTCTATGTGCAATCCAGAAATGTGGCAGACAGGTGCTGCATGAGGTCGCTGCCAGGGTAATGTGGCATTCTGTTGTGATTTCAGAGGGACAATTTTTCCATCTAAGGGGACATTATTTGATGTCTTCAAGGTTACTTGAAAACTTACTTGGTTTTTTACAAATAGGGTGTTTTTATGTAGTTACTCACTTTGGGTTTTTGTCTGTTTATGACAAGGGATTAGAATCAGTTCTTGCTGAAGTTGGCCTGAGCTTGGTGGAGAGGTCTTTCTGAGCAGTGGCCAGGAAGAGACCATCTGATCTCACATTCACATTCCACACTCTAGCTGTTAGTTGGTAACAAACTGTAGTTGATGTGATGTCAAGTTAACCTCCTCTCTCTCTCTCTTCCCACCTCCTTTCTCTCTCTTTCTCCTAGTGCTACAGATTTAGCCAAAGAACACTGAACTACCTCCAAGTTCTCTCTAGTATTATTTACTTATTTTTAGACAGGCTCTCTCTAAGTGCCCAGGCTGGCCTAGATTTTGTGATGCTCCTGCCTCAGCCTCCGAGTAGCTGAAATTCCAGAGTCATTACCACATGTGGCTAACTTAACATATATATATTTTTTAAGGTAGCAGAACTGAGTGGCTCCTAATGGTAAAAATGTTACCAGCTTTATATTAGAAATAAGCCATAAACTTTGTAACTCTTGCACTTACAGTATAAATTTTGATTTCTTTCTAACATAGCTATTGCATTACATCATCATTACTAGAATCCAGCTCCAGAATACATTTTCCTCACTATCTTGGGTACCTAACTGTTGCTAGGACAAAACACCCAACATGCACCACTTAAGGAAGGAAAGATTGATTTAGCTCAGTTTCCCTCTCACACAGGCAGCTGGCAACTGGGGAAGCACATGGGGGAGGCTGAAATGCTGCTCACCCCATTGTGGACAGAAAGCGAAGTGAAGACAGCCGCCAAGTAGCTGTGGGGAGACTCAGGCAAGGCCAGAGCTTTCCCAGGAGGAAGCTGTAACAATGTTTCTTCTTCCTTCCTTTAATTAGTTCAAGCTGCCAGCTGCCCCCCCCCCCCCCCCCCCCCCCCCCCCCCCCCCCC